>CM074442.1:16853296-17313296 GCA_037101425.1 Elopichthys bambusa
ATGATGCCATCAATGAAATGCAGCTCCCCGACACCAGCAGCACTCATGCAGCCCCACATAAGGACACTGCCACCACCATGTTTCACTGAAGGCACCATGCATTTTTCTTTGTATTCCTCACTTTTGCGATGCCATACAGTTTTAAAGCCATCAGTTCCAAAAACATTTATCTTGGTCTCATCACTCCAGAGTATAGAGTCCCAGTAGTCTTCATCTATGTCAGCATGGACCCTGGCAAACTCTAGGCGGGCTTCTTTGTGCCTAGGCTTTAGGAGAGGCTTCTTTCATGGACAGCACCCATGCACTGTAGAGGAATGGCATCATTCCTCTACAGTGTACGTCGTATCGCATCACGGGAAATAGTCACCCCAGTTTGGCTTTCTACTTCTTTAGATAACTGCAGTGAACTTGCATGCAGATTTTTTTCAACTCTTCTCATCACCCTTTCTTGTTTAAAATGTTACTTTTCAAAGGGAGTGTACTTATTTACGCTGAGCACTGTAAGTTTAACTGAAACTGGGCTGGGATTTCTATTTCCCAGCATGCTTTGCCAATGGCACTTGAAACAGAGAATAAATGCTAAAATTAAGTGTTATATAATGTTTTTTTGTGCAAGATTAATGTTAGGTTGGAGATTTAGTAGTGAGTAATGTTTTGTTATGCTAATTCAGAAGAGTTTCTGTTAATGTGGGTTTTTGGAGAGTTACCATCATGGTGACAAGTGGTGCATGCGGCTTGGTTTGAGAGCAAGTATTTTTATATTGCTGTACTTATTCAGCAAGTGCTATACCATGCTATTGTTAACATATTAGCTAATTAGTATTTTAGTATTAGTATTAGCTTTAGCTTGTTATAGCTAGCTAAATTTACCCTAATATAAATGTTGACACTGAGGTTAGATGACAATTTTAAGTTAAATGTCTGAGTGTACTCAAACATTTTTAAGTTAAGAACAACTAAAATGTATGAGTACAAAATAAAAATCTGCCAGTTCTTACTTAAACTTTAGAATTTCTTAACTTAAAAATTTTGAGGCAACTGATTGTGTTCTACTGTTGTCATATGGACTCCATTTCCCACAATTCCCCAGCTAGGAACCACTCACACCTGTTTCCCATCAGTGACACTTTATAAGCTGCACTCAAACACGCACACATGGCTGAGTATTGTTTAGTCTTTGTTCTACCTTGTTCTCCGTGTTCCTTGTCCTTGCCTTGCCTAGCCTTGCCTGTGTTTTGACCCTGGACTGTTTCTTTGTTTGATGATCATTTGCTGCCTGCCTTGACCATTGCCTGTTTTTGGATTACTCTTTTGCCTTGCCATCCTGTTTCTGTTTGCTGGTGTTTGACCTATTGCCTGTACGACTACGCTCTCCTGTAAATAAAGCCTGCATGTGGATCTCCAACTCCGTTGTCACGCTCCCTACGTTACAGCAGTGAAGATAATATGCAGTTTTATATTTGATTACATTTTCTGTACCTGAAAAGTACTGTTAGATACTTGAAAAGCACTGTTTATTTGAATCTTTGCTCTATTGTATTTATTTGTGCTGTTGCTTGTAGTTAGATTATTATAGTGTAAATGTAAATGGAGTATTAATGCTCATTGTGTATTCCTGTGCTCAGGTACAGTATATAAAATACTAATACTATACAAAAATTTGCTCTAAACGTTGGTATGTATGTATGCATGCATGCATGTGTTTGTAGGACCTGCAAAAGTCCACTAATGTGGTATACCAGGCTCATCATGTCAGCCGCAGCAAAAGGGGGCAGGTTGTGGGAACCAGAGGAGGTTTCAGAGGATGTACAGTCTGGCTCACAGGTAATGCATGGACACACACACAACAGTAAAAACAAATACATAATGCAAAACTTGCAACACCCTTCAGTTCAAAAACAATAACACAAGATGTCAGGTTTAAAAGCAGATTTAAATAGGGAGATAATTTCACAAACCTGTGACACCTGTAAATCAAGATGATCTGAACTTTAAGTTTTTAATAGTTTTTTTTTTTTTTTTTTTGTCTTCTGTACCTTCACTGTTCCATCATTATAGATCATGTACCGTTCATGAACATCAGACCAGAAATGTGTTCCTTACAACCCAATATTATACTGGATTCATACAGCTTGCACACATTATGCACAATTTTTTCTTTACTTAAAAAAGAAGTGAAACATAATGAGACTAATCACTTTCATTTTTAAAAAAAAAAACTTATTTAAACTAATTTTACTTTTTTTTTATTTTATTTTTTTTAAACTACCATTCAAAAGATTGGGGTTAGAGCAAGAGTTCTCTCTTATGCTCACCAAGGCTGCATTTGTTTGATCAAAAATACAGCAAAAACAGCAATATTGTGAAATCTTATTACAATTTAAAATAATTGCTTTCTATTTTAATACATTTAAAAATGTAAATTACTCCTGTGATAAAAAATGAAAACTGTTGTGCCGTTTAATATATTTGTAGAAACTGTGATAGAGAAATCATTATGTTAACATTGTAAGTGACAATCTCTTATTTCATTGCCTCTGTGTGTGTTTGTATGCAGGTCTATCAGGGGCTGGTAAGACAACAGTGGGATTCGCTTTAGAAGAATATCTGGTTTCTCATGGCATTCCTTGCTACTCTTTGGATGGTGATAACATCCGTCACGGCCTAAATAAGAACCTGGGCTTTACTTCTGAAGATCGAGAGGAGAATATTCGGCGTATTGCTGAAGTGGCCAAACTGTTTGCAGATGCTGGGCTTGTTTGCATTACGAGTTTCATCTCACCGTTCACCAAAGTGAGCAACCATGCCAGCAACTTGATTAATTTATTACGAATACTGTGAAATTGGTTGAACTAGGGTTTGATTTGAATCAAAATATGCAAGGTTTCTTCAAATCATATACGTCTTCTAGGATGAATGCACTGCAGCACAAAAGGTCTCAACATTTACATTGATTAATTTATTGGACACTTATTCAAAGCAACTTACAAATGAGAATAAGCCAAGCAGACAAGTGAACATGTAAACACAAGGAGCAACAAACACTGTTTTTATTTGACCATTTTTAATAAGATGTTCCTTTGTTCTGCAGGACCGCACAGAGGCCCGAAGCATCCATGAGAAAGCAGGTTTGCCATTTTTTGAGGTGTTTGTGAATGCTCCTCTGGAGGTGTGCGAGAGCAGAGACGTTAAAGGACTCTACAAAAAAGCAAGAGCTGGAGAGATTAAAGGTAATATTAAAAAAAAAAAAAAAAAAAAAAACCTTTAAAACTGCTGTTCCAAAAATGAAGTAAGATGTACAAAACAGAAAATCAGCAGATCAAACATAATATTCAACGTTCTTTCATTCCCATCTCCCCCCGTTTTCCTTGCTTCATTTCTCGCTCAGGCTTCACTGGTATAGATTCGGAGTATGAGCGTCCAGAGGCTCCTGAGCTGATTCTGAGGACCGAAGAGTTCACAGTGAACGAATGCATTCAGCAGGTGGTGGATCTGTTAAAGGAGCAGGTTAGTCAGGAGCTGAACACAGGCTTGAAAATATACCATTTATTTACCATTTCCCAATTCGTGCATGTACCTTTATCTTTAGAGTACCTCATGGTCAGAAGTCCAAGGTTGAAGCCATTGATAGCCTGTGGCTACATATCTATAGATAGAGCAGGATATTTTACTCTACTTGTAGTAAAGTTTAATCTGGTTCTTTCTTTAAGGGATAGTTCACCCAAAAATAAAATTATGTAATTATTTACTCACTCATGTAGTTCCAACCGGTCACATACTTGCAGGGATTCAGACGAAGGCATAAGATTCAAGTTCAATACAAAGTTGAATATAAATTCAAGACAGGCGACAGCAAACACACGTAACATTGACAGCACCGGACAATGAACTGAACTCGGGCTGGAACATAAATACACAAAGGTAAATGACAGACAGCTGTGAAGATCGTTAGTGTCCATGGTGACTAATGAGTGGCGGCAATGTGAAACAGGGAACATGAGACAGGAGTGACGAACAGAATGTCCACGAACAGAACATAATGACAGTACACCCCCCTCCAAACAGAACAGAGGGGTGTCCGGAGGGGGTTCAGGAGGTGGATGAGGTGATGCCGATGTGATGGTGAGAGGCTGAAGTGACGGTTTGGTGAAGGGATGATGACGACCTCCTTGAAGCACAGATGTAGTGTACAGGATGGTGGCGCAGACCCTGAGCTCCCCAGTACCGACAGCCCACGGCATAGTTGAGGAGGGGAGGAGCAAAGATGGTGTAGAGGTGACTGACAGCATCTGGGGGACGACCGATGGAGACTCGGCAGTTGAATCCAAGGGCGCAGACAGAGAGGCGAAGAACTCCTCTGACGTCGCTGGCTCGGGAGAACTTGGCGCAGAAGGAGGAAACCACTGCAGCCATAGGGGTGGAGGGACGGAGTGCAACGGACCACTGCAGTCCGTTGCGGAAGTGGTGTGACGACAGACCAAGGGGGAGCAGTCAGTCCGAGGGTCTTCAGTGGAGCCATAGGTGGGAGGAGCCAAAACGAGGCCAGCAAGTCGACAGGCCGAGATGGAGCGAAGAGGTCGAGGCGGGAGGTGGAGCCACAGGATTCTCTTGCACGGGTGCTGTAGGTGGATGCACGACCTGCGGCTCGACGTCACAGGGACTCCCTGGAGACGACGCAGGGCTGTAGACATCCGGCAGCGGTGGGGCTGGAGGACTGGCTGAGCTTTGCATTGAAATTAACATCGACAGAGCAACAGTAAAGATGACAGAGTTCATGCAGATCACTGCAAGGAGGAAATCATAGTCCATTTGGTCAATGGTACAGTCCATAGATGATGATGATGATGATGATACCGGGTGGGATAGGGTGGGAGTTATTTCCTCACTGAAGTCAATCAGCCAGTCCTCACTCTCTGTAGTAATTTCTCCCTCGTTCGCTGATGTCGTGGGCTCACTTACCTGGTCAGACGTTTAAAGTTCCACAGGGTGTTGGTAGTTCGCCCCGATCCAGAACAGTGACTTCAGGGTCTCATCATCATAGGGGCAGGAAATGGCGAGGTAGAAACACTCTGTGGCAAAACAAACAAAATCGTAGCTCTGCAAACTTCCTTGCGTATTCCATTTTCTTTTTGGTCTGGTATTCTGTAACATACTTGCAAGGATTCAGACGAAGGCAGAAGATTCAAGTTCAATACAACAAAGTTTAATATAAATCCAAGACATACGACAGCAAACACATGTAACATTTACAATACCAGACAATGAACTGAACTCAGGCTGGAACTTACATACACAAAGGTAAATGACAGACAGCTGTGAAGATCGTTAGAAGAAGATCGTGTCCATGGTGACTGATGAGTAACGGCAATGTGAAACAGGGATCATGAAAGGAGTGACAACAAACAGAATGTCTATGAACAGAACATAATGGTAACAACCCCATGTGCAATATTTTTTTTCTTTGGAAAAAAATACATACACTACTGTTCAAAAGTTTGGGGTCAAATTTTTTTTAATTTTTTTTTAAGAAATTAATACTTGTATTCAGTAAGTATGCAATTGAGCTGATCAAAAGTGAATGTAAAGAGTTTATTGATCAAAGAACCCTGAAAAAAATGTATCATGGTTTGCACAAAAATATTAAGCAGCACAACTGTTTTCAATATTGATAATACTTAGAAATGTTTCTTTAGCACAAAATCTATGACATGTATGAAAATAGAAAAACAGATATTTTAACAGGGTTTGCGTGGGGCATTAAAAGTCATTAAATAGATTAAATAGAAATTAAGGCCTCAAATGGCTTTAAACATCATTACATTTTATTCCTACAGGCATTATACTACCAGTTTATTTTGAATATAACCTTCTGTCATGATCACCTGCTAGAGTGCCCTTGACTGCCACCAGAGGACACTCTACCCTGGACATTAATCACTCTTAGGACTCCATTTCCCAAAACCCTTTGTTCTGGACTCATCTCATTATTGCACCCAGCTGTTTGCTGTTATGTTGTTAGTGTCTGTCTATTTATACCGAGTTTGTTTCTATCTATGTGATTGAGTTTTTGCTGATTGTTACCCTGCACTTCTGAGCACTCTGGCTTCTTATTTCTCTGTTTGGACTGACTTGTATGGATTTTGATCCTTGCCTGGCTGTAACTATGATTTTGGATTTCCCTTAAATAAACTGCACTTGGATCTTTACCTGCAAGTTTTAGAGCACCGTGACCGCCTTCATAATTAATAACTTAAATTTGCTGTCGGAAAATATGTACATAGTTGTGATACACAATACGGAACCAGTTAGGTAATTGCCTCCAGTCGGAGCAAAATTGCCGTAAGGCCGGTTTACTTTGCACAGTGGCAGGCTGGGACCTGGATGAGTAAAATTAGGTGCTTCTCAGACTTTTTTCCCAGGAAAAAAATTTAGTGACTTCTTGAAACCTTATCTAGCTTCTGAGACTCCCTGGTACCACTGCGCGAGCGCAAGGTCTTGCTTTCCAGCCGCAGGTGCGCCTCTCTCTGCGTCTGCTCTGTCCAGTGAGTGGCTGGGAGGAGCGGCGCTGTCAAAGAACAAATAAAATAGAATCGTTGCTTCTAGCCTGAGTGATCATTTTACGTGTACATATATCTAAAATCACAGCAACTGTGTCTTTATCTTATGTATATGGTGATTTTGTCAGACAAGGTCTTGATTATAACTTTGACTGTTTTTATTCTATTTTAGCAGCGAAAATGGTTACTGAACGATTCAGCATTTTGAACGAATCGGTTGAGTCAAAGATTCAATGATCCATTCATAAACAACTGCCTCATTCTTGAATGAATCAGCCATTGGAACGAATCGTTTGAATGAATGACTAAATTACTCACTTGGTTACTTGCCGCTACCTACTGGCGGTTTAGTTTCAAGTATAATTTTCCCCAACATTTTCCATAACATTTCTCATTTGTATTTTCAAAAAAAAAAAAAAAAAAATTGAGTAAATGAAGAATTTCTCGGGGGAACGCAAAACATTTGCGAGAGAAAGCAAAAGCATAATTTTTTTTTAATAATGTTTTTATTCACCATGTCCTTTTAGGGGCTCCATACAAAAGTGATGTCCGGAGGGGATAATTTTGCATGTTTCTTTGTGTTATTACAAATAAAACTATTGACTCCAAGCTCAACAATGCAATGTGCTTACAAATCTTACAAACAGAACTTTAATAATATTTTAATAAAGGGTGAAGATGTCGATTTTCCTAGGCCGAACAAATGCGTTATGTTCCAAGTGAAGCCTGAAGCAAATTTTATGTAAGAGAAAAAATTATAGTACAAATTATGATACACATATTATAGTGTAATTATTATAAACTATAATCTTCACCTCCACATTAATAACTGTAACAAAAACCCTAAAAACTTCTGTACTTCATGTTTATTAACGTCAAGAAAGTTCTCTACTATTACTGAACAAACCTGATTACATTGCAATTACAGCAATGAAAGTCTTTTTTTAAGGGTCAGATCCAAAATAGCTCAAGGTAACATTTGCGCACGCCATTAGCTGGAAGATACTTTTTTTCATTCAACCCTTTGATCTCTTTTTCTCTCTCCTTCTCAGAGCATCGTTCCCAGTGGAGTTATAGAGGAGATTAATGAACTGTTTGTGCCTGAGAACAGGCTCAAGCTGGCGCAGGCAGACGCCAACACCCTGCCCTCTATCAGCATCACCAAGGTAACCAGTAGCAGTAGTCCTCAAGGTCAGGGACTACTCATGTTCATGTATTCATAAATATGAGTGAATTATTGACAGGATGACACATAACAGCTTTATCAGCCTGTGAACAGTGTTCCCTTATTACAATGCAAATGTATTCCAGAAACCCACAACAATAATGATTTTAAATTCTGTTCCTTAAACGTATTCTCACTTATTATTCCACAAAGTTGTTACATAATCCTTCCTACAGACAATCAATCAGAACAGACATTTTGAAGAATGTGATATTAGCTAATTGTTCCGTTTGTAAACATAGCTTTCTGTATTTGTGTGTGTAGTTGGACTTACAGTGGGTGCAGGTGTTGGCTGAAGGATGGGCCAGCCCTCTAAAGGGCTTTATGAGGGAGAGAGAATACCTACAAGTCATTCACTTCAACACCCTCCTGGATGGTAACATACAAGCACAAACATTTAAAAAGGTGTCTTAAATGTTTAAGCCATCAGCAGTCTCTTGTTGCAGTATTAGACATCTCCTTCCAATTATTAGTACAACTCATTTTTATTCTACACACAAGCAATCACAATTAGTCAGGATAATCGTCTTTATGTTGGCGATGGTACTAGCAACAGAAGGCTGATCTGAGCTCTGCACTGTTATTTAGAAGATGTTTCATGCATAAAATAACAGGTGCCAGTGCTGCTTTCAGGAGACAGAATGATGCAATGATCTGGCTTCCTGTGAAATTCACACACTTGGCTTGGTTTAATTGGGTTGGTCGGCAAACATCGGTTAGGGGTGGAGGCAGTATTTTCAATTGCACGCAAGCGAATAACATTCAGTGTACTGACACATATTGTTAGTAGCATTAAGCTGAGCAGGCAGCTAATGATGGATAATGATGCTAATGAGCACGTCACCTCTCTTTATCAATTTGCACTGGTTACCAATAGGCGCTCGCATCAAATTCAAATCACTGATATTTGCCTACAGAAAAACCACTGGCTCCAGGGCCTAAAATTTGCCACATGTGCCTATGGCCGGTGACTTAAGAAAATGTACCAGCGGCCAGCCATAAATATTTTTTCCCAGCCATGAAACTTTTCTTGCAAAAAAATGCAGTTATGACACCAAAATTTAAGATAACAGGGAAAATTCACAATTCTCTTTTTTTCAATTTCGATACAACTGCTAAAACAGTCAGTAATAAAATAAGAACAAATCTAATTACCAGAACAAATAAATACAATATAACAAAGATATGAAATAAATGAAATAAACAGTGCTCTTCAGGTTTTTTAGGTAGGTCTGAAATTTAATAAAGTAAGCAAATGTAAAATAACACTGCATAGCTTTCACTGTCTAAACATCCTTATTAATTAATCCTTATTTAAAGTTACAAAAATTATTCAGTCAAGAGCAATGAGTCCTTTATTGTTTGATAACATTAAAAACACAGACAGCAGCAGGAACATTAGGCTGCTGTCACTTTAAGAGTGAATGCACAGATCTAATATACTAATACTGTATACGTGCGTTTACTTTCTCAACTGTTTACATCCACTTAAGACAAAACTAACTATTTTAACTAAGATACTCACTATTTTGTTACATAATTTTGTGTGAATTTATCCGCTCAAGTGTGAGATGATGTGAAAGAGAGCTCCGTTTAGTATTCATTTGGGTTCTGCAAGTGAATGGCACCAAAATGGCACAAAATCACTTTCACGGACATTTACCTTGATTGTTCCTTGCTGTTGGAATGACCTGTCTAACTCAACCTGAGTCTATAGCCATTTTCGAGATACGGCTAAAGACATATTAATACTAACACTTTCTATTCTATTTATATTTTTTTCTATTTATTTTTTAAAAAGTGTTAGACTAACTGGGACTTGTCACAGCATTTACAGTGGGTACGGAAAGTATTCAGACCCCATTACATTTTTCACTCTTTGTTATATTGCAGCCATTTGCTAAAATCATTTGAGTTCATTTTTTTGTTGACAATTGTTGACATTTTTGCAGATTTATTAAAAAAGAAAAACTGAAATATCACATGGTCCTAAGTATTCAGACCCTTTTGCTGTGACACTCATATATTTAACTCAGGTGCTGTCCATTTCTTCTGATCATCCTAGAGATGGTTCTATACCTTCATTTGAGTCCAGCTGTGTTTGATTATACTGATTGGACTTGATTAGGAAAGCCACACACCTGTCTATATAAGACCTTACAGCTCACAGTGCATGTCAGAGCAAATGAGAATCATGAGGTCAAAGGAACTGCCTGAAGAGCTCAGAGACAGAATTGTGGCAAGGCACAGATCTGGCCAAGGTTACAAAAAAATTTCTGCTGCACTTAAGGTTCCTAAGAGCACAGTGGCCTCCATAATCCTTAAATGGAAGACGTTTGGGACGACCAGAACCCTTCCTAGAGCTAGCCGTCCGGCCAAACTGAGCTACTGGGGGAGAAGAGCCTTGGTGAGAGAGGTAATGAAGAACCCAAAGATCACTGTGGCTGAGATGCAGAGATGCAGTCGGGAGATAGGAGAAAGTTGTAGAAAGTCAACCATCACTGCAGCCCTCCACCAGTCGGGGCTTTATGGCAGAGTGGCCCGGCGGAAGCCTCTCCTCAGTGCAAGACACATAAAGCCTGCATGGAGTTTGCTAAAAAAAAACACCTGAAAGACTCCCAAGATGCTGAGAAATAAGATTCTCTGGTCTGATGAGATCAAGATAGAACTTTTTGGCCTTAATTCTAAGCGGTATGTGTGGAGAAAACCAGGCACTGCTCATCGCCTATCCAATACAGTCCCAACAGTGAAGCATGGTGGTGGCAGCATCATGCTGTGGGGGTGTTTTTCAGCTGCAGGGACAGGACGACTGGTTGCAATCGAGGGAAAGATGAATGCGGCCAAGTACAGGGATATCCTGGACAAAAACCTTCTCCAGAGTGCTCAGGACCTCAGACTGGGCCGAAGGTTTACCTTCCAACAAGACAATGACCCTAAGCACACAGCTAAAATAACGAAGGAGTGGCTTCACAACAACTCCGTGACTGTTCTTGAATGGCCCAGCCAGAGCCCTGACTTAAAGCCAATTGAGCATCTCTGTAGAGACCTAAAAATGTCTGTCCACCAACGTGGAGAGGATCTGCAAGGAGAAATGGCAGAGGATCCCCAAATCCAGGTGTGAAAAACTTGTTGCATCTTTCCCAAAAAGACTCATGGCTGTATTAGATCAAAAGGGTGCTTCTACTAAATACTGAGCAAAGGGTCTGAATACTTAGGACCATGTGATATTTCAGTTTTTCTTTTTTAATAAATCTGCAAAAATGTCAACAATTCTGTGTTCTGCCAATATGGGGTGCTGTGTGTACATTAATGAGGGGAAAAATGAACTTAAATGATTTTAGCAAATGGCTGCAATATAACAAAGAGTGAAAAATTTAAGGGGGTCTGAATACTTTCCGTACCCACTGTACATATTGTTGCCCTTTTGTTGGTTTAACTGCTTCTATTCTCTGCATTTGTACGTCGCTTTGGATAAAACAGTCTGCTAAACGATTAAAAGTAAATGTAGATGTCACGTTATTTAGAGTTTTTTCCTTAACTACTGAATAAATAAATAAAAAAATGTATTCAAAATTATTTTTAATGTGTTGATTAACTTGCTTATCCCTAAATATAGGGGGCACCATCAACCTCTCAGTACCCATTGTCCTTCCTGTTGCCACCGAGATTAAAGAACGTCTTCAAGGCAGTGCGGCTGTAGCTCTGGAGTACCAGGGAAAACGCATCGCCATCTTACGCAGCCTAGAGTTCTTTGAGCATCGAAAAGAAGAGCGATGTGCTCACCAGTGGGGGACAATCTGTCCCAAACACCCTTACATAAAGGTATTAATTACTTTTCAACCAATGCCATGATAATGAATGCTTAAAAAATGCTACAGTATTGAGGAAACCTTTAAGAAGTCTCAGCTGAATACAGTTAACTTATTTGACCCAGAAAAAGGGCTCTGAAATGGCACAACTGGTTTCTTAAATAAATAGAAATTTGTATTTCTAACTGAAATTCATAATACACTGAATACACTTAATAATAATGATTATGTTAATGTAGTAATGTTATATGTAAATAATAATGTTAATGTAATAAATGATTGTTATAACTCACAAATGCACATTAACTACATTTTTTAACCACTTACCTGTAAATAGATGGTTTTGGAAAGCGGCGACTGGCTTGTAGGGGGTGAGCTAGAGGTATTGGAGCGAATCAGATGGAATGATGGGCTGGATCAGTACCGTCTCACTCCAAGGGAGCTGAAGCAGAGATTTAAAGAGATGAAAGCAGGTAAAGCAAATGGGTTAAAGAAGACGAGTAAGATGGGTTGCAAGATGGTAGTAATTGTAATTGTGCATACAGAGTGATTTTCTGGAGACACTTTAAACTGAATTACATTTTCAAGTACCCATGCATATCCAAAAAAAAAAAAAAAAATCATTGTCATTCTGGATCTAGGGTGTGACTTTTATAAAACCATGAGGCCAAACAGGCTCTTAGCATCATGAAATCTGGAAGTAAGATAACACTTCAGGGGTATTGGCTATATATGAAGGAAGGAATCAAAAGCACTCATGCTTCTTCCAGCCACAATGTTGTGGTTTTTAATGTATTAATTTTATAAAATATGTAATATTATATCCCATATAATATTAAAAATGTTATAATACACTGTAAACCCGGATAAGTTCTACTAACTCAGAAAATTTGAGGCAACTGATTGCCTCTATTTTTGTAAGTTTGCAAACTTAAATATCATCAGTAAGCATAGCTAGTTTTTTTTTAATAACTGTAAATTACAAATAAACATTATATATTTAGTATTTTGTTCATCTTAATTTAATGCAACTCAAATTTTCTCAAACTACTCAAACTGTAAACCTGAATAAGCTGAGCCAATCAGTTGCCTCAAAATTTAAGAAATTCAAAGTTAACATGTAAGTAAACAGAACTGACATTTTTATTTTGTACTACTCATACATTTTAATTGTTTTTGACTTTAAATGTTTGAGTACACCTACATTTAATTTAAAATTATTATGTAACCCCAATTTAAGTGTTCCCATTAGTGTAAAAATAGCCAGCTATTTCAAAAAAATGCTAACTTGCTAATTTGTTAACATGTTAATAATAGCATGATATGGCACTAAATGAATGAGTACAGCAATATAAAGTATTTAAAATACTTCCTCTCAAACCAAGCCGCATGCACCGCTTGTCACCATGATGATAATTCTCCAAAAACCCACATTAACAGAAACTCTTCTGAATTAGCATAACAAAACATTAATCATTACTAAATCTCCCACTTAACATTAATCTTCCACAAACAACATTATATAACACTTAATTTTACTCTCGAATCCAACTGCCCTGTAAAAGTCTTGTGTTTCTGTGTGGAGGGAAAGCATCCGAGTGCACGTTCAGCCATGATGTCACGTTTTGGTTAAAAAAAAAAAACGCCACTAGAAGGGCGTATGTTTGACAATAAAATATTTGATTATGGTTGAATCTATTTTTTCAATTTCCCTGAACTCTAAACCTTAAAGGAGTTGTAAAAACTAAAAAAAAAAAAAAAAAAAAAAAAAAAAATTAGTGTTAACTTTTAAATCTCTGATAGATGTAGATGAACTGAAAAATAATAGTTAAACTTTTTGAGTAAAAGGTACTTTCCATTATAAGTTAATTATACTGTTTGGATTTACAGTGTATTAATACATTAAAAACCACAACTTTGTGGCTGGAAGAAGCATCTGAATTGCAGCAGCAAGACTACTTTAACAGACAGGTATTTGATAGGGTGTGGCCAAAAAAAGTCAAATGTTTACCACATGTCAATCATTGATTGTCTGGTGTCAATTTCAAAATGTCAACTAAGAAATCAGGGTTGTTAATTTGATAACCCACATAAGCCTTGAATTTCTGGCTTTGTAGGTTCTTAGCGCCCTCTTGAGAAACTAATGGTATTCTGCACTTGGTCCACACCATGGTTACGGAACAACTAATTAAAGCACTAACTGGTTTCAATTGTTTTCCTAGACGCAGTGTTCGCTTTTCAGCTGAGGAACCCGGTGCACAATGGCCATGCCCTGCTAATGACCGACACACGTCGGCGATTGGAGGAACGTGGGTATCGTAGGCCAGTGCTACTTTTGCATCCTTTGGGTGGCTGGACCAAAGATGATGATGTGCCTCTGGATTGGAGAATGAAACAGCATGCTGCTGTGCTGGAGGACGGCATTCTAGACCCACAATCCACCATTGTGGCCATCTTTCCCTCCCCTATGATGTATGCTGGGCCTACAGAGGTATGTAGAAGCTGTTCTTTCATACATGCCTATGGACAACAACATATAAAGCCCTTTTAGGAAGCCTCACATACACCGATTTTTAGTAATGCTAATAAATATTTGCACTTTTTAGTTTACCCTACTGTCAGTATTTTGGGGTCATTATTTTATTTTTAAAAGAAATAATTTTTTTTAAGCAAGGATCCATTAAATTGATCAAAATACATGTTAAAATAGAAAAGTTACCTTAAATAGTAATAATATTTCACAATATTACTACTGTTTTTACTGTATTTTAATTTAAAAAATGTAACAAAAATAAAGCTATATTTTTAAGGGATTTATCTAAAATTATGGCCGGTTTATAGTCTAAGATTCTCATTAACTCATTTAATTTCACCCATAACATTAAAGTGCCACCCTTACAAATACTTACCTTATCCGTGTGTCTTGTCAGGTCCAGTGGCACTGTCGTGCAAGGATGGTTGCAGGTTCTAATTTCTACATTGTGGGTCGTGATCCTGCTGGGATGCCCCACCCAGAGTCAGGACAGGACCTGTATGATCCAACTCATGGAGGTAAAGTTCTGTCCATGGCACCTGGACTTACTTCGGTGGAGATTATCCCCTTCAGAGTGGCTGCATACAACAAGATCAAGAAAGCTATGGACTTCTTTGACAAAGATAGGTGAGATTGAAGTGAATGAAGTGCAACAGTTTAACAGTACTTAAAATATTTTAAAATATCCTGGTTATAAATCTCTGTTATTGGTATTTATAAAGTGACTGTGGTTATGACACACACTGTACATAAAAATATATTAACAACAGTAGAAACAAATTTTGGAGCACAGAATTTAGAAATTAATTTACATTTCAATTCATTGTGCTCCTCGATTAAGTCACTGTGCAAAATTAATAAAAATGACTTAAATGGAAAGACAGAGCATTTCCAGTACTTCACAAGACATTAACAGGAACAGAAGAATGTGCATCTCTTAAAGGGATAGTTCACCCCAAAATGAAAATTATCCCATATTTTAATCACCCTCAAGCCATCTTAGGTGTATATGTCTTTCTTCTTTCAGCCAAACATTACTTCAGACCTATGTTATATTAAAAAATATCCTGGCTCTTCTGGATATTTTTCTTACAAAAACACATTTTTCACTTCGCTACAGAAGACCTTTATTAACCACCTGGAGCCGTATGGATTCTTTTTTATGATGGATGAATGCACTTTATTGGCCTTAAAAAAAATTGGTACCATTCACTCCCATTATTAAGCTTGGAAGCAGCAGGATATTTTATTTTGTACAGTTGTAACAGGCTGATAGAAGAAAGTCATATACACCTAGGATGGTTTGAGAGTGAGTAAATGTTTTTTTTTTTTTTTTTTTTTTTTTTTTTCATTTTTGGGTAAACTATCCCTTGCTGATTGCATGCATTTAGGAAAATTCCAATTCATCGTTTTCAGTCACTTGACTGACACGGAGACCTGGAGGGCAAAACATCCACAGAACTATAGGCCTATCAATTTTCCAAAAAAAAAAAAAAAAAAATATGTAAACAAAATGCAAGTTTTGGGCACTTGTGATCTATATACAGCAGCTGCAGTGTTTCAATCACTAAAAACAGCAGGACATTCTAAACACTTAAGTAGATGATTGGGTAAGCGTTTTCTTTATAATAATTTTCTATGGAAAAAAAGCTTAACAAGGGTTCATCTGCTTGCCTGTTTATAGTATGCATCATCAATAAGGTGTATACTGAATTATTATTATTTTTTTTTAATATCACTGTACATTAGTACTTAGTGCAAACCTGGTAAAAATGATTAACAAGCAATGGAGGAAAGCCTTGTTTTGTCGTGTGTGTGTGTGATGTCATGTGAAAACTATGACCAGACGTGAGGTATATAAATGTCTTTTTACAATAACCAGGAACTTAAGCAAAAATTATTTCCATTTAAAATGGTTGCTTAGTGATTCTGAAGCATGGAAGTCAGGCTGCTTTTACCTCTATTTTTCAATTCAGACATGCTGAGTTTGAGTTCATCTCCGGGACCAAGATGCGCAAGCTGGCTCGCAGTGGAGAGAACCCTCCCGAGGGCTTCATGGCCCCTAAAGCCTGGAAGGTCCTCACAGAGTATTACAATTCCCTACAGAAAGACCAGTGATGACACATACAAGAAGTTTCAACACAGAAAACCTCAGAAAATCACATAGCATGTGGTTCAAACTGCCTCCAGAACTGCTTCATGCATTGAGAAATGAAGGTGCGCATTTACAATGAACTGGTGGTCAAAGGTGGTCATGATCACCTGTGAATAATTATTTTACTACAGCATTGTTTTTAAATGGAAATATGAACATGCTTTCTCAACTGTGAAATTTAAACTGATGTGCCTTGATTAATAGATTGTCAATCCCAAAGAGATTATAAGATCTTGTTCCTAAATTGTATTTAGAAATGTGCCTTGTGTGCTTTAGAAGGCATTTAAATGAAAAAGTATATCAATTGTAATCTAAATGAAGCAATTACTGTTCCGTTCAAAAGTTTGAGGATGGTAAGATTTTTTTATAATATATTTTAAAATGTCATTTATTCATGTGATGGCAAAGATACATTTTCAGCATTACTACTCCAGTCACGTGATCCTTCAGAAATCATTCTAATATGCTGATTTGCAAGAAACCTTTCTTATTATTATTATTATTAAATCTAAAAACAGTTGTGCTGCTTAATATTTTTGTAGAAACTTTTAGGATTCTGAACAGAAAGTGTTCAAAAGAGCATTTATTTGGAATAGAATTTTTCTTTAACAATGTAAGTGTCTTTACTGTCACTTTTGATCAATTTAATGCATTCTTGCTGAATACATTTTTTTTTTTTTTTTTTTTTTTTTTTTTTTAATAATCATACTGACCACAAAATTGTGGATATCAAAGCAGTCTTCATGTGGCCCAAATTGCAGTCAGATTCTACTTCATAACCAGAATAACTGTTGTTTACATGTTACAGAAAGGGGTTGTTATCTGGGGACCGTATTGGGGAAAGCATACTAGGGGAAAATATTTATTTTATTCATTCAAAAACAATAATGAATAACACTCTTATTAAAGATTTAACAGTGAATACAGTAATGTCATGTAGATATATGTATATCTTATCTGTTTTAATTAAATCTTTGTACTGTGATTACATAATTGTGACCATGTGGCTGCTTTTTTAGATGCTCACAGTGTGTACAGCTTGCTTCCTGTTCTCTGAAACAAGGGCAAAAGTTATACAGTGCATTCACAGAAATATTGATGCTCATCTGCCATCTGGTGGTCAGTATACAGTATACAGAAACCACATGGCACCCAGGGGAAAAAAAGCTAATTATGCAAATATAACTTCAGCTAACGGTTACGGTTTGTAACCAAACTGTTGTCATGGACTTGGATGTTTTCATTCCTGTGTGATACAAAGAGCAATTCATAATCATTTTATATGAGGTCATGGCCTGAACATGCATAATGCACCCTAGAATATAGGTCCCAAAATCTGTTACGGGTGAATAGCTCCTAAGTTGATGGATCGACTTAGGGAGTAGGGCTGTGAGTGTGTTCCGCTAGACCCTGGGCATTCCCAAATGGATTTAGAGGATTCCCAATTAGACTTAGTGTGGATGAGAGCATTATATCCAATATGTTCTAGGTAACCCTATTTAAATCTGCTAACTACAGTTGCAGTGTTGTGCAATCCTGAAAAGGTTACAGTGAGTATGTACAGGATGTGTGGCATGGATTTTCCCAGAGAACAAGCATCTAAAAAATATGCCGCTAGAGGCAGGGAGACCTACTTTGGGTTAAGGACACACTCACCCATTTCCCTAAATCTAGTGCCTTGTGTTAATACAGTGTTTCCCAAACCTTGTTCCTGAAGCCCCCCAAACACATTTTGGATGTCCCCCTTACCCATTTTGAAATGCTGACAAGTAGCTGAGTTGAATCAAGTATGTTTGATTAGAGAGACTGTGTACTGTTGGAAGTGTTCTAGGAACAGGGTTGTGAAACACTGTGTTAATAAAAGGTTTTTAGCATCTGAGTGCTGAGTGGGTTTAAAGACCCCATGAAATTGTATATCAGTTATTTCATATTGAAACAAGCAGGTTAGGTGGTATGTAGAATACTACTATACTAATTTTACTATTTCTGACACATCTTTATTATATCAGTTATTTTAGTATTGATTTTAGGCATGATTTTATATATTATGTTTTTGTGTGAAATGGTTTTAATATAGTTTTACTTAACAATAATAACCCTGCTTTAAATACGAGTTTGCTATTCTGAATTCAGCTACTGTAAACATGTATTTTATAGGTGAATTTGGTTAGCATTTAGGCTTTCACTATACATGGCCTATACAAAAGGGTTATTTTAATTTCATAAGCTTTTTAACTTGTTAATCTAATAACCTATTTCATTCCTTTATTCTTCAAGGTTCTCAGATGTTGCTTAGCTTTTTTTAAATTATAAATGCAAAAGGAGAAGGATAAGTGAATAAGTGCCATTTCTAATTAAACATCAAGGAATACTAGTGTGGTTCTTGTGTTTATGGCCTAAAATAGGTGCCACAAGGTTAATTACTGTGTCAGTGCTTTAACCAGCTCTTATGGCCTGACCCTATGTGCCTAAAAAAATCTCCATCAGAAATAAATAGTTAAATGGAAAACTTAGTGTTTTGCCACCTCCCTCAGGTTATTTTTTACTATCTATAAATATATCCATACATTCACTATACTAGAAGTTTAATATTAGAAGTGTATAGGTCAAAAAACAAAACTAAAACAACAGAGGTTTAATCTTAAATATAATTTTCAAGGTATCAAATGCATGAACTGGCATACAGAAATCAAAAAGTTGATAAGTTACTCTTGTATTTTTGAAAATGCTGCTGAAGATGTTTAATGGGGTAGTTTTTTTGTTGTAAGTTGGCCTACTAACTCTAATGCACCAGGGGTGTTATAGATGCAGGAAACCCCACCCAGGCTCAACCCAGGGAATCAGAGACCATGATATAAAAAGCTAGATCTTCTCAATAACAATTTTTAATAACTTAGAACCATTAACGTCACAACATTACACTGTATGTTGCTTAACAATAGCATAAAAACGATAATTCTAGCAACAATTGTTTAACAGATCATTAGCTCAGTGGTTCTGCCAGGGGGCCTCAGCAAATTCCCAAGGGGCCTCAAGATCACTAAAATGTCGTTTTAATTAATTAATTTTAAAAGTGTGATTGCTAGACCAGGAAAAGTCATGTAAATATTCTCCATGGGGCCCCTGTAGTACTTTCAGAAACCCTCGACCCCCACAGACTCCGCTGTAAAAATAATCCACGAAAATATAGGTTACTCACTCTATTGGATGTATGTGGGGGTGAGACCAGCGCTCTGCAAGGGACGAAACAATGTACCGACACCGTGCGCGCACGTGACCGCTCTAACAGGGAGAAGCACTGCGTACATCCTCACATTCATATCTTTCCGCCCTTCAAAGTGAATGTCACTTTATTACTATCGCGTTTTGGAAATCACCTAATTTTCCTTCCACACAGCGTGTGGTACATGTTTATTTTTTTCCTTAGCTAATATTTTTTCAAGCGATTGTTCGGGTCGCTTTTATAAAACACTAAACGGCACGCGTCCGCGCACTATTTCTGCTGTTGGCGGTAGGATATGTTTTTTTTCTCTGGTTAAACGTGCCGGGTCTACGTTCTTTTTTCCTCAGTGGGAAGCCATGATGGCAGTTTGAGAGCGAAGCTGCGGAGCACCCTGAGGAGAGATGAGTCCCACCGATAAACCGCACATCTTCACGCTTCTACAACGGCTACCGTCGTATATCTAACACACAGTTGAGGTGGAGACTGTCAGTTGTCATTTTTTCCACGGAACCAACTTGGCCATCCAGCGACGACGATGATCATTCGTTAGGAGGGTTTTGGGGAGGGGGGGTTTAGCTGTGGTGGCTAGCGGGCGATGCTAGTCGGGGAAGGCTCGCAAGTGTGTTTTCTTCGCGCGGAGATGGAGAGGATTCGCTCCTCTCTCTGGACCTGATCACGGCGCGCGCGCCGGACACACAGACTTCTGTTTTATTGTTGTTGTTATTATATCGGATGCGTTCCGGCTTGACCGGGCCGCGGGATCGGAGGACCTTTTCAGCAGCTCGGAGGACTGAGCGATCGGGACCGGGAGAGTCGGGCCTGCTGCGCCGGAGCGGATAGAGGCCCGTCTGCGAGAGACCCACCGAGCCAGCCCGCGCGCACACATACACAGTCAAGGGTGAGAGAGGCACAGAACCATCCTGAACAAATATAACCCCCTTTCTAACAATAAACCGGAATAAAACTGAAGTGTTTTGAACTGCTGTCATGGCAATGACTGCAAAAATTAAAGAAATAGTCAGTCGGAATAAGAGGAGGTACCAGGAGGATGGCTTCGATTTGGACCTTACATGTATCCTTACTCATATTTACTGTCTAAACTACTTTTTGTATTATTATTTTCTACATTTTGTGGTGCGTGTGTGTGTTATATCTTGCAAACGTCAAGTTTTAGTGAGAATGATGGGTATGCTTTCTCAGTATAGCTTCCTTTTTTAATGTCTTTATTTGTTTAATGTCTTATATGTTAGGCAAATCCTTTTAAAAATGCTTGGTCATGACGCTCTTGATGATTTGATCATGAAATATTGTTTTAACCTCTCTTGTGGGATACCCATGGTCAGATCTCTTCTTTGACAGCTACATGGCTGTAATGGCAGACAGTCTCTTTCCAGATTGCCAATATTACATACAGTATAGGATGCTCTCTTATTTTGTTGAATAGTAGTGTGTTTTGCTGTTTGACAGCTCCTATATGTGCTTGGCACAACAATGACAACAGTTTGCTGAAGAGATTGCACAAATCAGTGTGTATTGACAAATCTGTGATTTCTTCTACAGGCTAATGACAGAACTATTGATCATGTAAAGACATGAAAGGTCTATTCAGTGAACATAATGCAGTGTGGAGGGTGTTCTAACCTTGCTATTCTTGGCCACATTTGAATCAATTGATTTCCAAACACACTTGTGGAGAGAAGTTTGGTTACCCGGGATTCCATGGAAGGCCTGACTTGGTCCATTTTACAAGAAAATGTCAAACATCTTTAGCCTATCAAAAAGGTAATAAATCATATGTTCAGGTCAGCATGGAATACGCTTCGTCATTAAGTCCAAATGCTGTGGGCAATGATAAATGACAATCATGATTCTGACATCGAAAACATTTTATTTATTATTTAGTGGTTGACTGATGTCGGCCATTAAAAAAAACATGATTAGAGAGCACTTACAATTGACAAAGCTATCAGTTCTATTAGGAACTGATAAAATAGAACTGCCTTCAAAATGTCCAGGTATCTGCTGATTAATCAGCTTGGCCTAAATGTTGATCTTTCATTAATCCATAACAAAACGGAAGCAATATTTTTATTTTCCAATGCATTTACATGGACAATAAAACAGAAGGTGGAAATTCCCTTTTGGTTTTGAACTCCTCATGGCTGTTAAAAGAATTATGACCGATCTCTTTGCTTTCAGCATTTAGACCTCTTCCTCATTTTCATCTGGCTGATATCAGGCGGCCTTTTGTTTGACCAATTTGGCCCCCGTGTGCAGGAGAATTAGGGTGGTGTGAGGTCTTAACTTTCACGATCTGCAGAAAGAAGCAGATGTGATTGTTCTCGTGCAGTTTTTGTGCAGAAAGCGGTTGGATTTTGCTGCCGCTAAGTCTTGTAGATTTGAGGAAGTATGGCAGGTCAGGTGTTTGACAGTAAATGGCCTGCTGTCGTTTTAGAATGGAACAAGATGTTAAGTATAAGAGTAACCTATCTATCGATCCATAAATGTTGAATCCTAACTTTTTGGTGTTTTCTAAATAATTAAGAATTCTAGCTTGTCACTATTAAAGGCTGTGATGGTCTTGGTTGTCCAGCATAGCCTTTTCATTGCTGCAGTAAATCTCTCCTCTGATTCTGAAAAGCTACACCACTGGAGTACTGAGCATGCTGGGAAAGGTCAAATGTCATACAAGCTGTCTGAGCTGCAGAGTTTAACGCCTTAGTCTGCTCATCACCGACATTAAATTAGTGTATTCTCTGTTGCTAATTTAAACATTTGTGTTTTGAAAAGTCACAGCGTCACTTCATTTGCCTTTGCTTGCTTTCTGAGATTTTCAGTTATATTCTGTGTGTGGTTAAAGTGTTAAGTCAGAATTCTTGCATGCTGCTATGCTCAGAAAGGGTAGGGAGGGTGTTTTAGCATTCTGGGTGTAAATGGTTTACATGTCAAACCACTAGCTGTATCAGTGTGACTCTGTGTACTTGGCTGACATTGAGATATTGCTTAGCAGCTGATGAGGGAGAAGGATGCAATGCAGATGCCTTGTTCTTCTGTCTGTGGTCTGCTACACATTACTTGCACATGATGAACATGCCTTCATTCACACTGATGTTCCATCTTTACTTTTCATAAATATATATGTATATTAGAGATGCACTGATGTATCAGCTAACAATCGGTATCGGCAGATAAAAGCTATTATCACTATCGGCCATCGGCCGATTGTTTAAAAACTGTCGATGGTCAGGGCCGATTATACTCCTGTCAATAAAAAGCATCTCATACATACTGTGTGTGTGAAGAAAATCACTTGTGTTGAATTTTAACGCATTAACAATTTTAAAATAGTGACGTTAAAGCAGGCTTATTTTGACTCTATAAATCACCCGTAGTTCAAGCCAGGGTTGCATCAAATATTATTTGTAGCGCCACCTATTCAATAATCGCAAAAAGATTTGTGCGTTATTACTTCTGATAAGAATTAAAGTTTCAGTTTTCAAATTCTATCCATTTTATCATAATTCAAACAATAAATGGCGTTTGGACGCTCTTAAATATGACGTGTCAGATCGCTGTAACACTGACAGCTCGGAGCGCGAGTCTTTTCTTCCTCTTCAATAGTTATATCTCGAAAAACATGAATGAACATCAAAGGTATGTTGAAATATATTGTACAACTTACCAGAATGCATCATGTCTCATGTAATCACTTTATTTGTGTTTCAGCCGCAGAAAGAAGTCAATTAAACAGCTTTTGAACAATGTCACATCACGTCACTTTTACCTCAGGAATGTTCACAGTTCCTTAGCTATCTACATACATAAAAAAACACTGTTAATTATGTTTGTGCAAATTTGCCATGAAGACAAGTGCTTATGAAAAACTACCTTATGTGATACTAAGTTTTATACATTTCAGTTTTTGAGTGTAATTATTATATCTAAAAATACACAGCAGCTGAATATAATACCTCTGCTGTTAATTGTAACCTCTAATATTGTAGTGTACCAAATGAGAGGGTTCCCTGTATAGTTTGCAACATTATTTGGGAGGGATTTTTTTTTTTTTTTCCCTAAGAAAAACCAAACTATTGGTAACGGTATCGGCCGATATCATTTTGAATAATCAGCTATCTGTATCGGCAGAGAAATTTAGTATCTGTGCATCTCTGTATATATAGGTGTGTATATTGCATTGGTTAATATTGGATATTTAGATGTTTGTTTTTTTAAATGATTGATTGGTATACATTATATACGGTCTTAATATCAGCCATTGATTGGTCATTGGGCATAAAATTAAAATAATAATCAGTGAATCCTGTGCATACTTTCGTCCTGCCCGTGAGCCCGGATCATTTTGCTCAGTGACATGAAGCTGTGGATTTCGCATTTTTTCATAAGTGTTGTCAAGGCTTTTGAAACATGGGCATCTGCTGTAGTTACTGATTTGACAGAATCAGGTTGTTTGCAAGAAGTTTGATTATTGGTTTTGTTTTCAGAGGGGTGTAAATTCTCACAACTGTGCTTTGAGAGTCCTTGGAAACGCTTTGCTCACCATCTGTCTTATTATTAAGTGCGATTACCTTAAAAACATGGCACTTTCCCTTCCACGTAAACATACAGTGCAAATTCAGCCACCTTTCTCTTTCTTTTTTTCGGGTCTATTATGGTTTGTCCAGTCTGTGTTGGTTGTGAACACCAGCTATTTTAGTGCTTCAGATTTATTTAACATTAGTTATGATATATGAGTCTCTAACCGTTTTAAAGGAATTGGGCTAAAAATAAGCATGACTCATCCAATTATAAAGCTTCTGGCTTTCTATTCTGACAGTGTACAACAGGAAACGAGCAGAACCGAGAAGCCCTGCTTCTCTCCCTCTTTCTCAGCCGTGTTGAGGTGTGAACCTCCCCCAGAGGCTGCACACATCATGGGAGCGAGAGCACAAGTAGAAATGCCTGCAGATGCACAGTGAGCAAGGGAAGTGAGAAACGAAAGAATGGACATGAACGAGGTCCTGTAAGAAGACTGCATTGTCTGCAGTGTAAAAAAAAAACAAATAAGCGGAGCAATTCCAATAGGGTCCTCGGACCACCGGTGCTCTGGCCCTAAAAAAGCTGCGTGATTAAGTATCAGAGTTGCATTTGAGCTAGGGCTGCATGATTGATAAAAATCATAGTTGTCGATTATTCCCTTGAAATTGTATTTGTGATTTATTAATAATTATCACAATTTACATTAAATGATGTTTTGAATAGCTTTATACCATTGTTTGAAGCTTCTGCATTCCATATTTTTATATGAAAATAAACAAGCTGAAAACACTTCCTGAAAAACTTCCTGCTTTTCTATAGCATTAAGCCTCAAATGTCAACTAAACATTTGTTTGGTTTTTTCTTTAAAAAAAATAAATAAATAAAAATATGCATGGTATTATAATGTTATACTAAAATTAAAACAATGGGGGGAAAAAACCCTTAACATAACCTGTAGAAAGAAAGAAAGAAAAAAAAAAACATCTTTTAAGCATACAGAATAATGTAAGAGGACATTTTTTGTGGCATCTGTTATTGTAATCACGATAGAAATTTGATTAATTGTGTAGCCATAATTTGAGCACAGTGGCTGCTTAGTCACCTTTGACCTAGTTGCTCTAGGTCAGGATTGTGAAACTGTTTGACCTGTTTTGTGTAGGTGGAAAGTGCAGACACTCTTGTGCCTACAGTCTGACACTTTGCTAAAAGGTCAACTTCTAATGATGATGGTGAGAGTGACATTTACATTATACAGACAGTTGAGCTTTTGTATCACAGGTTATGCCTTTGTTTTCTCCTTGTTGATTTTGAAGTTTTTGATAAGGTACAGGCCGTGGGAACAACGGACTGACTACATGATTACAGCAATTTTACTGGACATGTAATGACACACTGGGGAATCTGTCCAAATAAGCAATACTGTTGCTTGTTTATGTTGCTGCATGTATGTATTGCCATTTTTAATGTTCATGTTGTTTTGCTTGTGGTCACTTGTGGCTGAATTATTCTTTGTGTGTGCTGAACTTCAGACTTATGAAGTGGTGTGCAGTCTGTATATGTCCTTATTTTTCTTAACAAGCATATTAGATATATATCCCAATATAATTGCTATGGGCTTTCCTGCCGAAAGGTTGGAGGGAGTCTACCGCAATAACATCGATGATGTTGTTAGGTAAGTCCAATTGAAAACATCTAAAAAGCTTTAACCTCTTTGTCTCTTGTCTTACTGTATATTTGACAAATCAAGTGTTTTTATAAGTTAGAATTAAACATTATCTAAATCACAGCCTCTAAATTGGTTTATCTGATTGCTGTTTGGAAAAAAAAAATATATAGTGACATTTCAGCCTTTTTCATATGATGTTTTTCCTTCCAGGTTTCTTGACTCAAAGCATAAGAACCATTATAAAATTTATAACCTGTAAGTATTTGGTTATATTTGTAGACATTACAGATAAGTGTTTATTGTAAGAAAACTGGTTAAACTTTTGTGCTTTTCTTACTAGATGTGCTGAACGACACTACGACGCATCCAAATTCAACTGTAGGGGTGAGTACATCTACTTCCATTTTAAAATATTAAAAGTTAATTTTTTTTTTAAAAAACATTTTTTTTATACTGGTGCTTGTAGGGGTGTTTTTTGTGTGTTTGAAATGTGTGATGACATGAGTACTTTCCCATAATACCTCTTTTACTATACCTAAATAGAAGACAAATGGAAGTGATTGAGTTTGATTTTAAGACTAGAATACGCTAGTAATGCTACACAGCTTTTGCTCAGATTTGCAGTCTGGAGGAGTCATAGTTGCAGAAAGTCATAGTCATGGCAGCCACATATGTGATTATGATACAGAACTTCAGAAAGAGATGAGGGGCAGCCCATAATAACATCTAAACCAATGTTTCTCAACTGAGTGAGTCGCAGAGTCTGCAGTCAAAGCAGCAACAACAAACGTAATTCTATGTTTGTTTGTTTTTTTCGGAGACGTTTATTTTGAAAGATATGTGTGAAAGCTGTTGACACTTCTGTCAGAGATGCAGTTTAAGTAAAGAGTGCCTGAGAAAAACGCGTTGTCTGCATTTAGATGAAATGTCGTCAGGCTGTATTGTCAGTGTCATTATTCTAACGTTATTTTTGTAACTTGTTACTTCTCGCCTTAGAAAAACTAACTTTCCTGTCCTGTCAGTACTGTGATCATAGCACACTCTTCAATTGCACGTGCAAATGCAGCGTATATCACTTTATTATAAACAAAGACAAATTATGAGCATGCAACGTTGTAATATTGTCAATTAGTAAGTACCAAAAAGTACTAATAAATTATGTAACTGGTATGTTGTGTGTTGGCTGGGAAGGATTTGCATGCAGGTATGATATTTCCAACAGTTCATGTTGGTATTTGTGTATTTATCATGGTAACTGTAGTTTCCATAACCCCAAAATGCTACTTTTTTTCTCTTTCACTTTTTTGTTATATATTTAAATGACTGTGGTGCCTCATACTTAATTAACTTTATTATATTAACAAAAACTAATTTTTGAAGAAAAGAAGAAAAAAAATTGGATCGTGACTTAATGACCATGGGAAAATGTGGGTCCCTTGGCCAAGCCAGTTGAGAACCACTGGTCTAAACAATTGCTTTAAGTCCACAGTTGAACAGCAGTCATCACACATTATATGAACTGATATGAGAGTCTGCTGCAGTTGGGATGGTTCATTATTAAGAGGAAGTCATTAGGCAGCTTTGGTTGCTTGTAATGATAGTTTTGTGGTTTTGTGTATTAAATTTTGTAAGCTATTCTGCTGTTTATTTAAAACACAAAGCAACTCTATTGATGTCTGTTTTATAGGGCTGGGTAAAAAATCTAAAGTCTAAAGTTTTTAAGTCTCAGAGTTTGAATTGTTCCTTTTTATTACAAAATTCAAACAATAAATACAGTTGCGCTCTCTAATGTGGCATGACAGATCGCTGTAGCCACCTCAGATCGAAGCAGCAACATGAAGCGCGAGCAAACTAATTATCATGTTTCAACTGCAGAGACGTCAATAAAACAACTTGTAAACAATGTTACATTTACCTCAGAAGAGTCATTCAGTGACCATAAACTCATTTGTCAGCTAGAAAAATTTACTTTTTTTATTTTTTTTATGACAGCCACCATTTAAAATTTTTATATTTCAAAAAATGATTCGTAGTAAAAACATAATTATCTAATTATAAAGTTAGTATTATAACTTTATTATTATAAAAACTTCCTTTGTGTGTAATTTAAGGGTTTGTTTACGAAACATTGTTCATTTTAGTTTTCAGTATTATAGTAATGTAGTACCAATGACTCCCTGTATAGTTTACAGCATTAGTTGAGAGATTTTTATTTTTTTTCCTTGAGAAAATTTGCCATGTACTGTACCTGATACATATCCAAAATAATTGAAATCGAATTGAATCGTGCGATTTGTGTTAAATCCCAGCCCTGCTGTTTTAGTTACTGGTCAGGGCTGTCATGTAATGAAATTTTCACAACAGATTATCATGGCCGAAAGAATTTATTAATAATATTGCAATATTTATTGAAAGTTTAAACAATTTTTTTGCAAATGAATGAATTACACTCAAATGCGAGTGAAGGGAGGCTTCAAAAAGCGTACAAAAGAACTGTTCAAAAGAACTGTTAATTGGCACTTCCTGCAGAACCGGGTGTCTAACATTGCGTCTCTTTTTACAGAATCCAAAAAACTTCTACATTAGCGAGCAAACTTTTTTTTCTCCTGCTTCCGACGTGATTTTGTGCAGCAGTAGTAGCTATACGCTGGTCTAATAGTACTTTGTTTGAGTGTCAACCTGATACTGTTACTGGCCCTGGATTGTTTACCATATTATCTGATGTTTATTATTAACATGATATCAATATTTCATGATATCAATACTGGAATATTGCGACACCTCTATTACTTACACATGTTTTAGATGATTTTGCACCTCTCTGGTGAAGATTGTAATCATAACCCAACATTCTCATTCATGTCCTCTTCTGAAGGACTATAAAGGTGATTCTGGAATCAGAAATCTTTTTGTGTCTTCAGTGGCACAATATCCCTTTGAGGACCACAACCCGCCACAGTTGGAGTTAATTAAGCCCTTCTGTGAGGATCTCGACCAGTGGCTGTCTGAGGACGAGAACCACGTGGCGGCCATCCACTGCAAGGCTGGCAAAGGACGCACGGGGGTCATGATATGCGCCTACCTGTTGCATCGCAGGAAGTTCTCAGAGGCACAAGAGGCACTGGACTTTTATGGGGAAGTCAGGACCAGGGATAAAAAGGTACAATGCTCTTTAGTTCTGCATTCTCTTCACTCTGGAACTGCTGTTGATGAGTTATCACAGCTAGTTTGCATTTCCGAGTTTAAACAGATAACAACGTTTTTCTGTAGACGTACTGAGACTTTTTTTCTTTTTTAGGGGGTGACCATTCCCAGCCAGCGCAGGTATGTGTATTACTACAGCTACCTGCTGAAGAACAAGCTGGAATATAAACCCGTTGCTCTCCTCTTCCATAAAATGGTTTTCCAGACCCTGCCCATGTTCAGTGGTGGCACATGCCGTAAGTCTTACTCTCCTTTAACCTTTTTGAAATGGCATTGCAATTAAGCTTTTTTGAACGCTGAGATGTTTTGAAAGAGTTTGATGTAACTAGTGTTGTCAAAAATACCAGTACTTCGGTACCAAGTCGGTACTGAAATGTAAAAAATGTGACGATACCAGCATTTCTGTAGTACCAAGTATCCGGGTATGTTCGGTACCCACTGATAGGGCTGTGCCAGTATTTACGTGAATATGACACGAGTGAAGCACAAAGCTTTGTTTACAGTATAAATAATAGGCTAGCAATTAAATGTGACATCGCAGCCATGGAAACAATTTGGTTCATGCCGAATGAGAGAGGTATGCGAGTCCATACATTTAAGTTTTGTATTCTGTTTTGCGAATCGCGATCTGCTCACCCGATAAGGCACATCAAGTTTATTTGTGTAGCGCGTTTCACACACGCCGGTGATTTTTACTTTCACTTTCTCTGGCAGCGCTAAATCAAACATAGCCTGAATGTCTGAAGATAAAACTAGCTCATATGTATGAGTACCATCCTATTTAATGTCTTTAAAATAGGCTAGTTAAATAAAATAGTAAAATATTTCCAACAGATTTTCCTGTGGTACCAAAATTGGTACCGAGAACCGTAAAATTTTAACGGTATTGGTACCGACTACTGGAATTTTGGTACTGTGACAACACTAGATGTAACTGACATTGGTTATGCTGTCATGGGTTGTGGTCACACTCACAAGGAGCTGCTGTTGTGTTTGTCATTTTAACCCTGTACCACATCTTTTGACTCTGTCTTTAATACTCTAACACTCATGGGTATGTTGTCTTTCTCTGTTCCTGTTTTCTTTTCTTTAAAAATTTCCACTGAAAACTGTTTCGACATATCAGCTCCTGCCACCCACCACAGTCTCACTTATAATGACATCACAGATTGTGCCCTCTGTCCTCTCCTCCCCCTATTCATACATAGTGTGCTAGTTCATGGTTTGTTCACGTTCGTGGACTTGTGCGCTACAGCCAGGCTGAACGCCAACCCGAACTGCACCCTACATTACTGAAATTTTTGAGAAGTTCTTCATTTTTGGAAATTGGAATTAAAAGTACAGTCAGTTTCAGAACTCCCATGATTCAGAGGTAGATTCCAGAGTTCCAGATGTGTGTGTGTATAGAGATGGCTGTTTTGACAAGGCCAGTGTGGTGCAGCTGAGCTCTTGGTCAGGCTGATGGTGGTGTTGTTGTTTTTTTTTTTTTTTTTTTTAACTTCCTTCTCTCTCTCTAAGGGGACAATACTGTTAAAAACAGGAGCGAGGTGAATCCCCAGGGCTTCAAGAAAGGCAGCTGGCACTGGGGTAAAACGGCATTACTTCACTACTACTGTTAAGAGAAGCATCTTTAAATGTCAGACAGGCCCTGCCCTGTGCAGCATTCAGTACAGTTCAGTATAGCTTTTATTGCTCTAGTCTCTTTCAGGCAGGAGCCTAGAAACATGAAGCAGAGAGAAGTCCTAAATATTTGATCTTCTCTAAAAACCCATAGAAATGTACTCTTTTCATCAAGAACAAAAGCAATAGCAATTTAACTATAATGATAGAATTATAAATTAATCAAGTTACTCTGAATAAATTTGTTGTGCATTAGGTGGGCAGTATGACCTAAAATTGACATCATGGTAATTTTATATTGCAGTAAAGAATTAAGTACTACTGGTGAATTAAATACTTTAAAAGAATCAAATGTATTATAGTATAAAAAGTTTTAAATATACTAATTAATATATTTAATATTATGTAAATTTTCCATGTTTTTACAGATTTATGTATTTTCTGGCCTGAAAAGTATGACCCACATGAATTGCATAAATCTGACAATCTGAAAATGATTTTGGGGGGGGGGTATGATGATTAAAATTGGCCTTTATGATGTTCAAGGCACAGGGAAGGAGACAGCGGGAACCGGAGAATGTTAAACATAACTTTAATCACAAAATAAACAAACAACAAAACAAAAGTGAAGCGGTAACCCCTCACAGATGACTGATGCATATAAACACAATAAAACACCAACATAAATGTCCCAGGCCTGGAGTCCTCCCTCGTCTTGTACTGGCGTCGCTCCTCTGTGAGACTCGAGACCGGTGTTTAGCTCTCACTCTTCTCGCTCCATTCCCAAAGCTCTTGGCCTCACCCTGCTTGCCACAGCCTTAAACAATTCTAAATAAAACTGCAAAATTTTACTTATTTTCTTATACATTTATCTCATGCATGGATTGCTTCTGACAGCGCTGCACAAGCCCGTGCTGCCATCTGCAGGACACCCTTAGCATGTTAGCCAGGGTTCAAAGCACCAAATGCGAGTAAAAATTGGCATTAAAACGGTGTTGCTTCCCAGTTGCCCAGTAACTTTTTTTGCAATGACCTTTTGTGTCTTGCCCTCCTTGTGCAAGGTGTCAATGGTCGTCTTTTGGACAACTGTCAAGTCAGCAGTCTTCCCCATGATTGTGTAGCCTACAGAACTAGACTGAGAGACCATTTAAAGGCCTTTGCAGGTGTTTTGAGTTAATTAGCTGATTAGAGTGTGGCACCAGGTGTCTTCAATATTGAACCTTTTCACAATATTCTAATTTTCTGAGATACTGAATTTGGAATTTTCCTTAGTTGTCAGTTATAATCATCAAAATTAAAAGAAATACACATTTGAAATATATCAGTCTGTGTGTAATGAATGAATATAATATACAAGTTTCACTTTTTGAATGGAATTAGTGAAATAAATCAACTTTTTGATGATATTCTAATTATATGACCAGCACCTGTAGTCTGACGCGCTGCATGTTTCAGAGGTTCAGTTTCGATCCACAATAAATGCTACTCTGTTAATGCTGTGTGTTTAAGGTGCTTATAACTTGCATTTGGGAATACAACATGGGCCATCCATCTTCCAAAATTCACAATGAGAATAGTTCATGAATCTTTCAACAAAGAAAAGCATTAAGGTCTCCCTTTTCCACCAGTATAAAAGCTCAGTGGTTTAACATTTGAAAGCAAAGAAATTAAGACATTAATTTTACTGTTGTTCTGTAAAATAAAACAAAATGACTTATGAAAAGTATTATATAATAGTAATACGATAATAGTAATAACAATTGTATTAATACTTTTAGTATAACATAGTATTATAATATAATTTGTTGTTGTTGTTATTATTATTATTATTAAATAGGCCCCTAATCGCCGGGGGTGGGGGGGGGGGTGTAGGTTTCAATCTTCTTTTTTTTTTTTTTTTTTTTTTTTTTGGTCTTTTAACTGATCACATGCCTAATTTTTACAATTGAAAACAACTGTTTCCTACTATTCCTGTTATGGCAAAGCTGAATTTTCAAGAACCATTACTCCAGTCATGATTCTTCAGAAAAAATATTCTGATTTGGAAAACATTGTGCTGCTTAATATTTTTGTGTAAACTGTGATGTTAGGGCTAGGCAGTATGACTGAAAAATCATATCTTCATGGATAAAAATATATTCTCTATTTATTTAAAAAATCCTGCCCAATGTTTTTCTGCAAACAACATTCAAATTGAAGGCTATGAAAACAAATATAGTTAATGTAACCATATAGGCTATATTATATATTACATACAAAAAAATAAAAAAGATAAAATCAAATTACATTCTAACATTATATCAACAACTTCACAATCTAAAAACAAAATCCTTTTAAAGCAGAAGTTAAATAAAATAAAATAAAATAAAAACAGTAGCACAGACTAGGCCTAAATGTAAACTGGTAAGAGGAACACGTATTAGCTATGTTTCCATCACCCTGTTTTTATGCACATTTTGAAGTAGATAGAAATGCCAAATTTTGATAATAAATCCCTTAATACACAAAAATTTTTATGCTCGCTTGAGGTGGTTTTTGACTTGTGCGAAAAAGAGTTAATGCGAATATTGGGAGATGGAATATTTTCTGACGTAGCGAACACTAAACTCGTGTGACTAATCGGTTGTGATGGTGTTTTATTTACTGTTGGTTACTTACTAGGTTCCCAATACCATAGGAGCTGATTTATGTTTTTGCCTGTGGGTGCCGACACCGTGTCATTTTCTCCATGCAATTGTGCACCTGATGATTTCATTACACAAAAGTTATTTCCATTTCGCGAAGAGAAAAACACGGACTGCAAATACATTGAGACTAGCGTGGAATTTTCTTACTCAAACCACTGTCTGCTGCTGCTTCTGATTGCTTTTAGAGGGAAAAGCTGCCCACAACTGCTGGTCTATGATCAGTTTTCTCCATAATAGCATATTGGTTTGGCAAACGATCCAGTGTGTAAGGTTTCTATTTACAACGTGTTTTGCAGCATTGAGCAATGCAGCCAATCTGCATATCCGTTGATTTCTTGAACTCAATGGCCAATCAGAGGTGTTTAAGTTAGCACTGAACAAAAACTGGTGTTTTGAGCAGCGAGCAGAATTAGAGGTCTCCGCTCGCAAAATCCTTTCATTATGACAAAATAAATACAGTGTGGACATTATGTAAATAAGAAATTCATTGTGCAGTCAGCTTTGTTTATTATAACAGAACTTTGTGAGGTCGCGATGAACTAAGATGAGGGACCGCTTTTTAATGATTATAATGCCAATTCCGTATAGAGTATGCGCTTGTAATATCAAACTACTGTATATCGATATAAACAGTATTGCCTGATTCTATATGGTTTATAAAAATGTGTATATATATCTATACCACCAAGCCCTACGTGATGCTCTTTTGTAATCTGTAATCTTTAATTAATAGAAAGTTTAAAAAAAAACATTTATTTAATCAATTAAATGCATCCTTGCTGAAAAATATGTAAACTTTATATAGAAAAACATCATACTGTCATACTGCACACCTGGTGTACTTGATTAAAAGAAGAACCTCCCTGTGTTACATGCTGACTGTGCTGGGTGCATGCAGGGGTTGGGTGGCTGGTTATGTGGGGTTTGTTCTTGGATGCATATTCTCTCCCTTTGCATCAACCCCGTTCCTAATCACTGACATGTCTTGACTGATGATGTCAGCTGGGGGTGGGGTTATTTCACTCAGTGTGGGCTCCTTGATAATTAACACCTTTCTTTTTTTCCTCATTTCCTCAATACAATGTATTTTTCTTGCCTTTTATTTTCTCTTAACCTTTTATTTGTTTTATTTATTGTATCCACCATTTGATCTCCCCTTTCTCACTCTCCCCATCTCTGTTCTATCAAACAGACCCTCAGTTCGTTGTGTATCAGTTGAAGGTGAAGATCCACACGTCAAACCCTGCCCACACACGGAGAGAAGAGAAGCACATGATCTTTGAGTTCCCTCAGCCTCTTCCAGTTTGTGGCGACATCAAAGTGGAATTCTTCCACAAACAGAGCAAGATGATGAAGAAGGTAAGTTCTTGTGTAAGCTTTGACCTGTGATGACCTCTCAAAACCATAATCTCGTTGGTACATCTTATCGCAGGATCTTGCCCTCGTTACCATGGCTGCAGAGAGACGTTGCTTTCTGATGGTTTGTGGTTTCCTATTGTTCGTCTTTGGTCTCCGCTTCAGTAGCTACTACGTGCTTTTACGTGTGTTCTAAATGTTTTCTTTCTCAATTTCTTTTTTTTCCCTCCCAACAGAGCGTTACTGTCCTGGGCCTGTTTGTGTTTCTGTGCTCTATATAAATGTGTTTATAAGTGCAGTTGTTGGAATGTGTATTTGTGTTTGTAAACACTTGCTATTTATGGCCATCCAATGCCCAAATGTAAACCTTTGCTTGTGTGCTTGTGTGCGTGCGCAGGATAAAATGTTCCATTTCTGGATAAACACGTTCTTCATCCCGGGTCCCGAAGAAGCTGGGGAGAAAGTGGAGAATGGGTCGGTGGTCAACGACGTGGACAGCCTCTCCTCTCAGAGCCAGAGCTCTCCGGCAGAGAGGGAGAGAGAGAAGGAGAGAGGAAACGCAGTGGGTGGACTTGAAAGAGAAAAGGGTGCAGAAAGGGGAGGAGAGCGAGCGGGAATTGCGGAAGGAGATAAAGACTACTTGATTCTTACCTTAACGAAGAACGACTTGGATAAGGCCAACAAGGACAAAGCTAACCGATACTTCTCACCCAACTTCAAGGTGAGGAAACGCTGTTCAACGCTGAATAGTAGATCACTCAAATTAGCTTTTTGGCCTAATACAATATGAACGCAAAGCACTCAAACTTCACTTCATTTTGACATTTGCATTATTTCAAACATACTTGGTGGCTACAAGTCACCAAAAAAAAAAAAAGGAAGGGAAAAAAAAGGAGAGAGATGACTGCATTTCACCAGATTTTGAATGAGGAATATATTAATATATTGCACACTGAAACTCAAAGGTATTGCTTTAGTTTTCTGCCAAAATAAAGGCTCAAAGATTTTAACCAAATTGTGTGAAGGTGAAAACATTGTGACATAAATCTAATATTCTATATATGAATAAAGTTAATAACTCTTTCTGCTGGCAGCAAAACATGACTTAATTTGGAGATTGGAGACCAGATTGCTTGAATATTGCCGCAATATGAGACTGCAGCAGTGTGGGGTTTTAAATGTTTAAATCACAATTGAAAATATGATTTAATGTTTTTGACTAAATCGTGCAACTTCAGTAATTTTGTTTAAAATGATGTACACTTAAAGTCATGTTTTATTTATCATCTTGGGTTTAGGGTGTTGATCACATGACTGGCTAAATATTATTCTTTATCTCAGTATTTTATCTTTCGTTAAGTGAATCATGGATGACTGCAAATTATATTCATATACATACACACCCTACCATTCAAAAGTTTGGGGTCAGTAGAATTTTTATTTAGCAAGGACTCATTAAATTGATCAAAAGTAACAGTAAAGACATTATTTAATGTAGGGCTGCAACTGACGATTATGTTGATAATCAATTAGCTGGCTGATTATTTCTTCGACTAATTTGATTTTGACTTTTCATTTTTTGTTTATTGACAAAACACACTATTCCACATCCTGCCCAATGTTGTCCTTAAAACAAACGTGCCAACTGCTATAAAAACAAAAAAATAGTGAATATAGGCTTATCTATAATCTATGCTATATGCAAAAGAGCTATGTGCAGAAGCGCTATAAAGCAAAAGGACAGTTTAAATCCCTACAATAAAAATGAAGATAATAATAAAGATAATAAAGAAAAATAAAAACACAAACTGTGTTAACAAATAAGAGGAACACACACATTCACTCTAGACACAGTAACCTGTTACTGTTATTTCTTTATCCTGTAAATATAAGGAATTACTTACATTTATATTCAGTTACTTGGTTATCCCTTTACAGTTACCACTCTCATAAAATACTTGAATTCCATGTTGACTTTAAACCTAAATTTAATGTCCAACAACCGCTATTTCAGCAAAATGGATGTTTTTTTGGTGCTAAATATTAACTCTACCCCTCTCTGTGTCCCGTCTGTTTGACGCACGTGTTTGCCGGCGTTCATTTCAGTAAAGTTTAATGCAGACTGTCAGGACTAGCCTTCATGGTAATACTTGCATGAATTTGTAACATTTACAGATAAGGATATAACTGTAAAATGAAGGTTTTGCACTGAGGATACATATCACTTATTAAACAGCACACCCATCTGTCAAAGGGCCTGACAGGGCAAGCCACATGTTAAACATTACGTTAATGCATTAGCTTAAAATAAAGAATTCTCATGTTTTGTGCAGCTTGGAATCACGTACCTTTCCAGCAGCAGCTCACTCCACAATTTTTTTTTATGCATTTTGTCCATAGAAATTAGGGCTGGGACAATACATTGATTCTCTGTTCGCAATACATTGAATCTGGATCAGTCCAGATTTTTTCTTCTCGAATCGATTCTGAGCTTAATTTTAACAGCAGATGGTGCTCTTGGCTAGTTTTTAACTGCACACTCAAATGCTCAAGAAGACTGCTGGTGAGTGCTCATGCATTCCAGTCATGTAAGTGGTTAAATACATTTGCACCTCGACTCCGAATGCTTTTAAGATGCGAAATTAATGTAAACACAGCCGACTGCAAACACCCTTGTAAATCGCTTCAACCTTTTCAAACTTTGTGTGTGTAAAGGAACTGGAAGCAAGCAGAGTAACGTTACATGTGTTTCTAAAGCATGTAATACCATCTGCTGTTAAAAACTAAGCTCAGAATCTTTTCGAGAGAGAATCGTGATACATTAGGAAAAAATCAGAATCATTCCAGATTCATTGTATCGCAAATCGATAATCGATGTGTTATCCCAGCCCTAATAGAAATGCATTATTCTGTGCTGTAATTTGACGTGACTGGTGAAAGTTTTTTTTTTTTTTTTTTTTTTTTTGTGCACTGTAGGCAGACGCGACTAAACGATAATGACATTCGTTGTCGATGATTCGTTTTATCGATTAGTTGTTGCAACGCTAATTTAATGCCATTTCTATTTTAAATTATTGTTGAACTTTTTTTTTTTTTTTTATCAAAGACTCACAAAAGATTTACAAAAATATTAAGCAGCACAACTGTTTTCAATGTTGATAATAAAAATTGTTTCTTGTACAGCAAGAGGGATCATGTGACACTGAAAGCTAGAGTAATGGCTGCTGGTAAATTCCATCACAGGAATAAAATGCATTTTAAAATATTAAAATAGAAAGTTATTTTAAATTGTAAAATTTTTTCACAATATTGTTGACTGTATTTTTGATCCAATAAATGCAGCCATGATGAGCATATGAGACTTCTTTCAACATCATCAAAAATGCTTACAGACCCAAACTTTTATACGGTAGTGTACAAAAAAAGAAAATACGTTGAATTGTACTCCCAGAGGATTCTTATTTATTTCACCCTGTCTTTTGTCCCTCTCTCTCAGGTGAAGTTGTACTTTACCAAGACAGTGGAGGAGCCCTCAAACTCAGAAGCGAGCACTTCAACTTCTGTCACTCCGGATGTGAGTGATAATGAACCAGATCACTACCGGTATTCAGACACCACTGATTCCGACCCGGAAAACGAACCTTTTGATGAGGAACAGCACGCACAGATTACAAAAGTCTGAACACTTTTTGGCATCTGCGCACGCACATGCACGCACACACACACACACACACAAACAAATACATGCCGGACAAAAACAAGAAAAACCAACCAACACCAGTGAAATAAAAAAAAAAAGGAGAAAACTTGAAAATAAACTGAAGAGGAAAGGACCCTTCCTCCCCACCCCTCCAACATCTCGAGGACAGTCATGTCGAATGCCATTGATCATAATGAAGAAAATATCCTGACCAATACATTGTTTTACTTCATTTTGAATGATCAGTTTTGTGTGTGGATAACGACACCATTGCCTGAGGTGGGAGGGAGGGTCCTGTAGCTATTCTGTGTATATAAAATCCCTTTTTTGTGTCAAAGACGATAAAAATCTAGGCAATCAGGCGAGGAGAGGGGAGGGGAGGGGAAGAGAGGTAGAGCAGACCACATATCTCTCCTTCTCCCTGTCTTCACCCAGGCCAGTGCTGCAATCACCCTCTCCCCCTCTCCCTCGCTCTTCCCCTCCTTACTGTGAATGCTTCTCGTGCTGTCCGCAGGCGCTAAGACCTTTGACCCCTTCCTGCACAGTGTGTGCTGGTGTACGTAGTCCTTCAGGCTGTTGTACAAAGGCTACGGCATGCCAGCGTTCCTTTTTCCTAGTCTCACAACCCGCCCCGCCCCGCCCCACTCCCCCTCCCCCCCACTGTGTATAACGATAAATTATGCAGAAAAACACGACATCCCATGTAATTGTCGATGTTTTTTTTTTCTTTATTTTTTCTTTTTTATCCTAAGATAATAAAAAATATAATACATGAAAGCGCAGGGAACCAGTGTTTGCAATAATGTTAACACTCAACATTTAAAGGATAAATTGGTGTGCATGTCATTGGAGTCAGTGTCCATGTTTAATAAATGCTATATGATGTGTTTTTATTAAAACTGAAGTGTCAGAACTCTCTTAAACGGTCGTCTGAGATCAATTCACAAAGGTAAATCGGTTTCGAGGCCTCAAGCTGTAATTGTTTTTTTTTTGTTGTTTTTTTTAAATAGAACTTTTAGCGAAGCACAATATGTAAGTACCATGTGGGTTTTTTTTATTTATCAGTTAGATATTTAGTACATGCTAATTTCTCGTATTTTACATTTACATTAGCCGTCATCTAATGCTCGCTTAAGCTTAATTTTTAAAAACACTAATAATTTCACAACACCTTTAAAGGGATAGTTCACCCAAAAATAAAGATTGTCATTTACTCACCCTGAAGTGGTTCCAAACCTGTGTGATTTTTCTTTCTTCTGCTGAACACACAACGTATTTTGAAGGTGTTGGCTACCAAACAGTTAATGGGCCCTATTGCCTTCCGTAGTAATTTTTTTTTTTTTTTTTTTTCATACTATGGAAGTCAGTGGGGCCAATCAACTGTTTGGTTACCAACATTCTTCAAAATATCTTTTGTGTTCAGCGGAAGAAAGAAAATCATACAGGTTTGGAACAACTTGAGGGTGAGTAAATGATGACAATTCTCGTTTTTGGGTGAACTATCCCTTTAAGTGTAATCTTCAGGAAATCATTTTCAGAAAATGAATATTTATTTTCTTCATGCTGTACATTACTATTGTCATGGCTAAATTTACCATTTAAAAGGATAGTTTATTTTATTTTCAATTATTACAAAATGATACACTACAGTTCAAAAGTTTAGAGTCTATAAGACTTTTTAATGTTTTTGAAAGAAATCTTGCCAAGGCTGCATTTATTTGATCAAAAACACAGCAAAACTGTAATACTGTGAATTACTACATTTTAAAATAACTTAAAAAAAATATATATATATTTATATATATTAAAATGTACTTTATTTCTGTGATGGCAAAACTGAGTTTTCAGCATCATTACTCCAGTCTTCAGTGTCACATGATCCTTCACAAATCATTCTAATATGCTGATTTGGTGCTCAAACATTTTTTTTTTATCAATGCTGAAAACAATTGTTGCTTAATATTATTGTGGAACTGTGTTGCATTTTATCAAGATTATTTGATGAAGAGAAAGTTTCATAGAACAGCATTCATTTGAAAGACATTTTTGTAACAATATAAATGTCTGTCAATTTTGATCAATTTAATGGATCCTTGCTGAATAAAAGTATTAATTTCATTAACTTACTGACCCAAAACTTTTGAACAGTGTAAAATATAACAATTATTCCCTATTTTTTTTCTCATTTTCTTTGAACATGTGTTTTTGTCATTTGAGGATTTCCAGGTACATCTTTTTGAAAGTCTTCTCCTTAAAGGGCACCTATTTTGCCCCTTTTTTTCAAGATGTAATTTAAAGGGATAGTTCACCCAAAAAATAAAATTTATCCCATGATTTACTCACCCTCAAACCATCCTAGGTGTATATGAGAATCCTCTTTCAGATGAACACATTCTGAGTTAAATTTAAAAATATCCTCAGTCTCGTTTAAAACAAGACATTAAAGAGAAATGTCAGGAGGATTTCAATATAAGAGAAGAGGAGCTTGAGTTTGTTGCTCAGCCCTATTTGTTTGGACCGCGAGAGACTAAGCTTACGATACTCCCAACATCCTGCGTCATCGCATCAGGCATTTACTCATTTGATGCAAGTCAACTTGCGCTTTCTGCGTATGGCCGGAAGCTAGTGATTTGATTTTAAGTTTTAAATATGGATATTTTTCTTACAAAAACGTATCCCTTCGCTTCAGAAGGCCTTTATTAACCCTCTGGAGTTGTATGGATTCTTTTTATTTTTTTATGGATGGATGCATTTTTTTTATTTTTTATTTTTTTTTAATTAAAATTTGGGTTCCCATTATAAACCTTGGAGGACTAAAGATATTTTTAAATATATCTCTGATTGTCGGAAAAAAGATAGTCGTATACACCTAGGATAGATTGAGGGTGAGTAAATCATGGGATAATTTTCATTTTTTGGTTAACAACCCCTTTAAGTCTCATGTGTCCCCAGAATGTGTCTGTAAATTTTCAGCTCAAAACACCCCACATACCATTGATTATACAATGTTGTAAATACCCATTTTTGAGTGCTAGCAAAAACATGCTGTTTTCATGCATGTGTCTTTAAATGCAAATGAGCTGCTGCTCCCCACCCTCTGTCCAGAATAGCACTTCTTTTTTTCCACAGCTTCTGCATGCATCGGATACTCTGCCAAATACTAAGAAGACATCTGCTTGATTTTGATCATCTATATCGTGATCACACTCATGGACATTGCAGTTCATCATTAAAGTTTATTATCTGCATGCGTTTTAAAGCTGCATTAGTTTAAATTTATCGTTTTCTGAGCGCACACATCTGAAGCACAGGCAGAAAGCTGGCTGTCAGCATGTCTTGTGAGTATTAAACTAACTTCATGTTTTATTGTGCTTAAAATGTCAAATACACATAAGGTTATGTCAAAAAAAGTCTGTTACGTAAACAGCAGCCAGGGACAGAAATTGCATATGTATATTAGATCTGTGGCGCATTCCCTTCAAAAATCTAACTAATCCACTGCGTCTTCAGTGGCTCAGATGTCGGAAGTAAATGAAGACTGTTATGTTCGCTCTTACATCCAACAACAAAACACCTCAATTGCTTAGAAGACATTCTTGTCGCTACAGCTGCTCTGGCATTGAGACAATTACGGACTGTGTACAACTCGCTCGTGGCGGGGTCTATGCTAATACTGCAGTGTCCGTCAACAGTCATGGGTGGGGCTTGTACAAAGTGACGTCACTTTGTACAGAATCTGCAAACGGCTTGTTCTGAGACACTATGATTTTTTTTTATTTTTTTTTTATATATCATTAAAGGGTGGTTGTATACACGCACTGCTGATATATTTCTGTTCAAACACCGTCTAAAAGTGATTTTTACATAACATTTTTACATGAAGTTTCATTTTCAAACACGGTCCTTGGTGGATGCTCATTCTGTCATCTGGCTGTTATAACTTTGTTGTGAATAGAGAATGCATTTAACAAAATTATTACTACTATAATGCAGAGTGTAATACATTTTCAAAACTGGGGTCTTGCATCGGTTTCCAGGTTGATGAGGATATTTTTAGGCTGACATGATGCAAATCCCCATGATGGGTTTAGGCACAGCACTTTAGTGCTCTGAAGCAGATGTTGGTTCAGGCAGCAATTTAGGGCTTAGTGCTTGATATTAAAATTGACTCTTATTACGATTATAAAAAATCTTGATAGTTACTGTGGGAATCCGTAATCTGACTAGTCTATCCTGTATATAATTGTCAAGCTGTAATGTCTCTGCATATCTGTAGCTTTCAGCAGTCATTAGATTAGAGCATGCATGCAGACATGAAGGGAAATATAAATCTCATAACAAAGAGAAGAGGACATATGATATATAATCCGCCCTCTCCTCATCGCTCTGTTTTCCCTATTCTTTTTGATTCTCCTTCTTGTCAGTTTTATGCCCCTTTGTCCATTCGCTCCATCCTGTCGTATATCTTTTTCTGATGTTGATAAAAACATAAAACTAGACTCATACCCGCTAATGATGGAGATAGGAACTGTTCCACTACACTGTAATTGGTTGCCCATCAGGGAGTCATAGAAACAAGCCCTGAATGACCAATGAGGTGCTTGTCCTCTGTCGGCAAGCACGGTTTGTTTCATCAGGAAGAGGTTCAGTCACCAAGAACGGCTACGCCTCCAGTTTACTACTTAGAACTTGCTGCTGATGCAATGTCATGACAATAAGGCAAACGCTGTACCCTGCTATGAATATTTTTGGGGGATTTTAAGAGCAGCTTTATACAGCAATGTGAATTGATTACATTTTGGAAATTCTCTTAGCTTTGACTCAAACTACAGTAGTTCATCTAATTGCAGCATTAGCGTGTTCATGTCTTTCTCTGTTTGGAAAGGATTCGCTCGATCTTGCAACCCTTCATCTACACTGGGACAGTGTGAAACTAATCTAGCAAAAACTTGCTGTTAGAGCACAGCTGTGCTATGTTTGGATTAGGCCCAGAATGAAACAGGAAGTGGGGATTAACTGGCCTGGGTGGCAGGTTCTGCATTTCTTTAAAAGAGCTAAACAGCTCTGAGAGAAGTAGTGGTGCTGTACTATAGTTTCTTTTTCATTTGTAGAAAAAATAGCTGTGGTCAGAGATAACATCAGAAAGTGTAGGGTTATTTCACAACTAACCTAATGACCTCAGCTGACCTCAAAGGAATATTCTGGGTTTAATAAATTTAGCCTGATTGACAACAATTGTGGCGTAATGTTAGTTACCAAAAAAGAAAAAGAAAAGCAAAAATCAAGGTAACAGTGAGGCACTTTAAATGGAAGAGTGAATGGGGCCAGAGGATTCAGGATGTTCAGAGGATTCAAAAGCAGAAATTTTATAGGTGTGGGAATCTTTTGGAATCTCACGATTCAATCAAAAATCAATTCTTAATTTTGAATCAAATTTCGATTCGATATATGCATAAATTTGATTCTAAAATCAAGAGAACCTGTGCCCCCATTTGATTGATATTAAATTCTCATAGTTGTAATTAAACTTTAATTTAAGTTTTGTTTAATTATTTGTAACCGCATTATTATCTTACTCAAGCCCGGTGGAGACTGACACCGTCGCTGCTTAGCCTTTCATATTAGACCCTCACAGCGTGAGCACGCACGCGTCTTTTGGACCATCAAAATGTGTGATTATCGGCTAGTTCCAGACAGTGGCCGATGCCGCCGATCGGTTTGGTGTTTGGTTTGGTGTACAGATACAAGGCATGTTTATTCGGTTTTACAAGCAGATATTGTTCATTATTATTACATGATATTAAAACCCAGTTAATGATATTAAAATTACAAGGTCAATATATATATATATATATATATTGACCTTGTAATTTTAATATCATTAACTCGATCTTTTGGTGAAAACATCAGACTTCTGTGATTTTTCTAATCATTTAGACCCCACCCCTCCACAATGGACTGCAAGCTCACATTCATTTTTTTGACTGCAAAGCCCACATCTCAAAATCCTTTCAACAACTGATGGATAGAACCAATTTACTGCCCTACTTTTTTCCATACACTGAAAAAATGGTAACCTAAAAATGTGCTTTATGTTGTAACATCTAAATTAATTGGTTTATTCAAATAAAAAATGTTATTTAACATTTCTGAATCAACCTAAATATATTAGGTTACACCAACAAAACTAAATTTTAGGGTAAGATTAGGTAGAAATAGCTTTTTAACATAATGGTAGGTTTCCACTTTTTATCGTGACAACACTCATTGTTTGCATCTTGTGGCTATAGCCTACTGTTGAAATAGTAAATATTTTAACATCTACGAATTGGCCCAGATTTTTGCTTTCATTTTTGTTTGTTAGTTTGTTTATTTACGAAAGTAGGGACAAGTGGAAATTAATTTTAGTAGTAATCAGCATAACGCCACAAGTGCTGTCGATTGAGCTTAACTTCTGTTGAGCCAGAAATAATATTTAAGGTCTGTCAAGCTCAGACATTATGGTTGTGTTTGTGGACAGCACACTATCTCCAGTATCAATAAATAAACACCACCTCTTCAGGTTTCTATGATTAAATCAAATAGCTTACCTGAAAGTGTCTGAAGGAAAATCTCAGCACTGTACTTGTAGAAGAGCTGTGGCAGATTCTGAGGGACAAGAATTTGCAATGTATGGATGTTTGTATTCAGAGTGTGTGCGCTCTTTCATCTTAAAGAGCGCTTGATTAGACAGAATCCGAAAGGGAAAGGATTAGAGGATTATGGCGTGTTTTCCCTAGAGACGATCGGCCACGCTAGACCAGGCTAACATCCGTCACAGCCAAATTAATATGGGGCTCAGAAAACAGACACCAACACTTCTCGTATCAGTGCTGAGGAGTGTGTCCTCTCCATGAACCCGGCTTACTGTCACACATCTCATATGCGCACAAAGGCGACCATAAAGAGGTCTGAAATGGCTTAAAGTCGACCCCAGATTTAAAATAAAAAAAAAAAAATAAAAAAAAAAAAAAACAAGAAACCTTCTCGGTCTTTGTTGATGTGACGCATTAGCACGTCATGATATAAACACACAAGGATAAAGATATCTGCACTAGTCGGGCCTATGTGCATCAGTGTTAATTTTGGCAGTCATTTTTAATTTAGTCTTTATCTTCAGACGAAAATGCTCTTTAGTCATTTTTGTCTTTCATATTTTAGTCTAGTTTTAGTCGACGAAAAGTCATCGCATTTTTGTCAAGTCTTAGTCAATACTTTTAGTCAAACTACAGTTACCAACATTATTTTTGATAGCTATTTTATATGTAGCCTTTAGACAAAATAGTCATAATTTTTCTCTTTAGACCAATTAATTTAAGCTTTATGAAAAATCTGAATCAAGGTAATTGACATTGCACTCTTAGCAGTAGCACTTGTGCAATTCTGCATATCCCTGTTCAGTGGTTCTCAAACTTTTCAGAGTGTCATATCCCTGAGGGATTTAACATCCTACTGCGTTGCCTTTCCACTGCAGTTACACCTTTTCCATTAAGGGACAATATTTGCCCTCTTAAAAAAGCCTCGTTTACACTGCACGCGTCTGCGGCGCGTTACGGCTTCCGGAGCTGATACGCGGCCACTCTAATCAATGCTTGTGTTTACACCAGCCGCGCCGCGGTGCGTTTTAGAAGCGTCCCAGAAGATAGGCGCTAGAGATAGGCGCCTCGCCTATTTTTGACGGCTTGAATACAAAATAAAGTCAAAATAATCACCCTGTGTAAACTCCCGCTCATATTTCACATCACTAGGAGGCCAGAAACTGAAGACAAGAGAATAGAAGTTGAAAAACTTGAATTTTTTTTTTTTGTTCCTGTCATCCATAACTGGACTTTTAAGCGTATTAACTTCATCTGTAGGCTACAGCAAAATAAACTATAGCATAGCAATAAACACAATTAAACCGGACAAAATATAACCATTTAGCCATTAAAAACACGAAAAAATCAAGGGAAAAACGTCAGAGAGGTAAATCTTGTGGTCTCGCGAATCCAGCCGCTTCGCTTCTGAAATGCTTCTGGTGTGAGTTGACACCGCGCAGAGGACGGAACAAACCCTTGCCGGAGCCGTAACGCGCCGCAAACGTGTGCAGTGTAAACGAGGCTTAAAGGAGGCTTCAGTGTAGATGGAGTATTAGAGCAATCTTTACAAAGATTAAGTAAAACGTGTTCTTTTAACAGAAAAGCTCTGATTGTTTACATTTTGGACATCTGGCAACCTTAAGCATGACCGCTGGTAAAACAGTCTGTAATGTTTTGTCTCCTTTATTCGACAAAAAGTGTTTTCAAAAGAGTGATTTTGGTAAAGTTTTTAGTCTTTTAACCACATTTCAGTCTAGTCTTTTTTCCTCAACGGTATTGCACGTGTTGTTTTAGTCACATTATGGGTAAATTAAATTGGTGTTGTCTCTCGTCGTCTAGGTCGTCAACAAACATTTTTCGTCATAGTTTTCGTTAACGAAATTAACACTGATGTGCACATGCAGCTTTATGTTTAAAACCACAGAAAACTTCTGTAGACCAATAAAGAGAACGTTATGAACACAAACAAGCATAAGAACAGGAATTTATTGGGTTATTAGCTGCATAGTATTTAAGGACTTTCATAAAAGAGGAAATGGGTTGTCTTTAAACACCAAGCACAAGGTGAAAAAATACTATAGTAATTTGTAGTAAATACTATAGTGTTTTTGAACCATACTATAGTAAGGTACTTGAATTAATTTGTTGTGGTAATTCTATAGTTGCTGTGATAATATAACAACTATAGTAATGTAAACAAATGACTTAGTACAGTATTGGGTAAAGTTTTCTACAACTATAGGGTATATTATTCTGCAATATATATTACAATTTACTGTAGTAAACTCTAAAGTATACTACAGTATTTATTACAGTTTATCAGTTCACTTTAGTTAATACTACAGTATGCTGTAGCATTCATTAACAAAGTGTTGTAAATACTATACAGTATACTACAATTTACTATAGTATGGTTCAAAAACACTATAGTATTTACTATAATATTTTTTCACCTGGGAAATTAAGGGCTGCGCCCGAAAACTGGAAAATGCTGCCTTCGGAGGACACATTTCAAGGTAAGGCATCAAGGCATGTCTGAGTCCAATGTTGGCTTCACTTCTAGTTTCCTAAGATACCTTCATCTGATCGATTTTTGAAGGCAGCAGATGTATCCTTCGCTCCCTTTGATATCCCACAATCCTGTGCATTCCATTTTGTGACAGTTGCACTAGAAAAATAAAGATGCGTCCGAAAGTTGCGTTTGCAGTTTGTGTAAATGTAAATTTTTTACCAATATTTTCCACTTTTGATGTCATTTCTAGCGAGAAATTACTACTGTAGTAACGAAATATTTGTTTAGTTCTCAGCAAAGCTTGTGTTATTTTGCTGTAGATCATTAAACAGTTATGCTGACTCAGAAGTCTGTCCGAAATCAGTTTCGTGAGGTGCCTTCATGCACAAATGCTGGCTTACAAGTCATTGCCTGATAAGGCAGTGAGGCAACAAGTCCACTGCCTAGGTTTTCGGATGCAGCCACGATTTTTAATGTAAAAACTAGACCCCATAATAGTTTTGTTTTGTTTTGTTTTTGGGTCTCTAACTAATGCTTGTCACGTAGGAAAAAGCTTCATCTGACAGTTCTCCACTCCAACAACTGAGAATGACAGAAAAAAAGATGATAGAAAGCCAGCTGAGTTGAGGCTTAATGTAAATTTTGTGGTTTTCGTGTCACGAAGAAGGTGAGACACCAATGAATGTGTCAGATTTATGGTCTATAAAGGTGCTACTTTGGTACTGTGAAAGAGAAAGTTTTGACTTCTCTTGACTTTTTTTTTTCTTTTTTTTTTCATTTGTTCATACTCTGAGCTACATAAATATTTGTTAAAGTGAGAAGTATGTGTATATTGTCTTCTAGTGCCATCTGCCAGTAACAAAGCAGAAGTAAAACACCCCATAATTCACAGCAGGGGCTCAACTAATAAGAAAATAACAGAAACTGGGAACACAGAATCCATCTACAAAAGAATGCGTGTGGCCACAGTGTTACGTAAGAACTCCGAGTTAGACTTTCAGGCTGCTGAGAAACGTATTTTTGTTCAGGTATGAAAGGGTTGATCTGAAATGGCCATCTCGCTCCTCCCTCCACCTGCGCCTGATAAGTGTCATCTTCCTCTGTGTGTCTCAGGAAAAAACAGATGGTGCAACATTGTGGTAACACCCAAACAAAACTTAAAGTTGGCCGCATATTCACAGATTCGAATTTCCAGAGTCAATAACTCCTGAGCTAAACGCTGTTACTACATAAATAACACCTCTTTTCTATCGTAGTAATGTAGAGAGGAAGTTACAACCCAGTTTTCCTCAAAATCAGCTTTCCTCCGCGGTGGACAAAATACATAAGTCTTTATGTGCAGACGACTGAGAGACAGATTCCAAGGGACCGTCTGCAAAGTTCAAAACCCGAAAAGCGAATACTACAAAAACAGTCAATAACTTCACTGTAATACACTGTACTGTCACCAAATTCAGCTCACGCATCACTGATGTCCTGGTAGTTATACTACAACACTTATTTTGGGGAAATGTCTTTTTGTATATTCATGATTTTTTTTTAAATATGAAAATAATTCCATAACTTGATTATTGTGGAAATTAAATTCAATAACTTCACTGTAATACACTGTACTGTCACCAAATTCAGCTCACACATCACTGATGTCCTGATAGTTATACTACAACACTTATTTGGGGGAAAATCTTTTTGTATAATCTTTATGAATTTTTTTTATATGAAAATAATTCCATAACTTGACTACTGCAGTCGTCTGCACATAGAGACTTATGTATTTTGTCCACCGCGAAGGAAATCTGGGTTGTTGAGTTGTAGCTGCCTCTCTACATTACTACGATAGAAAATAATCTGGAAATTCGAATCTGTGAATATGCGGCCAACTTTACTTAAGTCCAAAACTTGAGAGCGCTCACTCGCGTGCAGTGAAACTGTTATGAAATTAATTGCCCAGACATGTCCTGGATTCACACAGTGTGATAAAGGAGAAGTGACAAACTGTGAGTAACTGGCATTGCATCGAACAATTATTTAAATCAGTTACTATAAATCACATGGCCATTTCTCTTGCACGTGGTACCACGAATCGATTCTTTTGGGCAGTTCATTTCAGTGAACCGATTCAAAACACCGCATTCAGGAAATCGCGCGCTCCATGTGGTCTATAGAATAGATACTGCTTATTAAAATAAGATCTTTTCAGTTCAATGAGTCTGTGAAAGTAGTTAAAGTATCGAGAACAGCTCGGATCGGCTGGTTTTGTTCAACCGATTGAAAAGATCCGGTTCAAAAGAACAATTCGCTCACGAATAACTCTACAACACTTCCTCGATTCCTTTTCTTCACAGTACAATGAGTAGTTCATAACTAAGTGGGAGGATTTGCTGCGGTTCTTGTTGTTTGCCTGTTACTCTTTAGACATGTACATTTACCATCTCGCATTTCTGTACTGTCTGGTAAGTAATGCCTTTAAACCTTATTCAATTTTATTCTGTATATCTGAGAGAGAGAGAGAGAAAAAAAAAAATAGCCCTATACCTAATTACGTTCTACATCGACTAAAATCACTAGAGGAATACGGAAACGTATAGACTTGGTTTGTATCTTTGTCGATTGTATTCAAATCAGTATAAAAAATAGGCCATTTAAAGCCGGTCTGGTTGAGAATAGTAGGCTATAAATTATACTAAACAAACGTAGTTTCACTTTCGATTTAGTTTTGTCGCTATTTGAGGTCGGCACTCAACTGGTGGTTAACAAAACATGCTTGAAAATAATTTTAATAAGAAAACGTAAACTTAAACTCTTATTTTATCTGTTAAATTCATTTTCAGATATTCGTATCAGACGGCAGGCGCCTGCGTACGAGAAGCGTCGACTGTACAGACAAGACTTATCAACATGACGGGAAAACCTGCTGCCTCTGCCCCAAAGGTAAGATCTTATAGGCTATGAAGTTTTGTTATCGAGGTTCGTGTCTTATTCCGCATTAAAAGTGTAGAGTTAGGTAAGCCCAAGGTTTATGTACTTTCAGCAGGGGTTTATTTTTGTCCAGTGATCGCCTAGATCAGTGGTCTGGAACCTATGGCTCGCGAGCCACACCCATAAGACACCCAAATGATCGATAACAAATTCGTCATCACTAGAGATCCGCAGTTCATGAGTTGTAGAGCCTACCGAAGTTTATTAAAAGCGTATAATAATAATATATTTAAAGTTGTACCGGCCAAAGTGAAAAATATATAAAATAGTGACTGGACTGAAAAATAACCTTTTATTGAAACGGGTGCTCTGCTGTGCCAAGAGACATTTCGAAACATTTCACCGGTTACTTTCGCTTTTGCCGCATAGACCTTTATGTCCTATAAATGATGTCCTATGATAATCCGCGCAGCGTTCAGTGGACTGTTGGCGTTATTAATAAAGAAACATGAATGAATGAGAAAGTAAAGAGCGGGACGTGCTTGATATTAAAAAGAAAACGCAAAGCTGCGAAAGAGAACTGAATCCGCTACTGACAGGATGTTTCTGTGCGCTCGCTCCAAGTGGAACAAGCTTGGTAGCCTTGGTCTTCGGTTGCGCGTCTACACGGTCAAATACACACTGCACACTGTCAAAATGCCCGCATTGGTGAGTGTTCACATAAATGCAGTCGATGTAATCACTATGCGTGGACGTTGTTCTTCACTTGTTTCTCCTCACTGAAGGAGAGAATTTATGCTCCTCAGGTGGTAATTCAGCCTCATATGAAAGCCCAGCACAATGAATTGTATATTGCAACTTATTTATTGTTTGTTGCATATTGTTGTATTTTAGTTGTATATGGACTTAATAAAGTTACTATTATTAAAACGTTATTGAATATATATATATATATATATATATATATATATATATATATTACACTACATTATTTTCCTACTTTGGCTCTTTTAGAAAAACAAAAAATGAAAAATTGGCTCTTTGGTCAAAAAAGGTTCCCAACCCCTGGCCTAGATTATCCCTTTTATTACGTGGTTACTTACCAAATAAATATATACATGGACTTCAAATATTGATTTGAGTTTAGATGGATTTATAGTAATTGCAATCGAAGTTACTTTTAGATAACATTTAGGTACAAGTACAGTACATAGCCTAGTTCTTCCACATTAATCATTATCAGCATTTTTTAAAAACACTTTTTGTTTCCCCAGACTGCAGAGTGATATGAGATGAATGAAAGTAGAGCTAGTACTGTTAGAAATAAAAAGTTTAGCAGCCAGTAGATATTTGAATCAGGTATTTCAAAGAACCAATTATCTTGATTTAAAAGGAATAGGCAATAGGATATTGTCAAGATTATATGCAAACAAATGTATGTATTTGTATGTCACAGGTTACCGGGTCTTGAGTCACTGCACAGCCACAGAGAGCACGAAATGTCAGCTGTGTGATTCTGACACCTATATGGACCACCCGAACAGTGATAAATCCTGCCACAATTGTGATAGCTGTAATCTTAACGGTAGGTCTTAACATCTTAGCCTTGTTAGTTTAGTCAGTTTAAAGGAACAAAATGTAAGATTTTTTAAATTAAAACCACTTGAACAATATTATATATTTTATTGACTTGTGAACTTGCATTATCCCAAATGTTGTATCAGTCTAATGTATAAGTCCAGAGCAATCAGCTATTTTAACCAGTGTAACGTCCCATGTTATTGCATCGCCATCTCTTTCGCAACTGTTTAGATACCTTTATCAACAGAAAACTAATCATTGTTATGAAGTTCAACACGGTTAGCGTTATTGTTTGAGTCTCTTCTTGAATTTCTTGATTTGCCCCAAGTAACATGTTTGTACCCAAAAAGTAAATCAGACAACACTATTTTGTCAAGTGGCTAACAGTATAATCAGAAAGAGCTTTATTTGTATTATCAGTAAAAAAGCATTTTCTCCACCATACAGTGTTTTAAAATTAATTGCATGCCATTTAGCAGTCATCCAACTTTTATTCTAATATCGATCTAGCTTACTCCAATGTGCAAAAAGTGTCTCATATCAGCCACTGAGAGAACACTCTAATGTATTTTTGTTTGACCAAGTAAAACAGCTCTTCATTTCCCCACAATTTTGATTCTTCAAATAAAGTGACTGTATGAGTAAAAAAAAATTAGCACTTGCGGCTGTTTCATTAGAATGAAATAAAATTGTGATTTTAACTGACAAATGTAACTGTAACAAAGTTCAAGTTCAGGGAAGAATGAGGTGGATGTTAAACATAACATTAATCATAAAATATGCATAAACAACAAAATGATAGGAGCGTCATTGGCTTACTTTGGCATATAAGCATAATAAAACCAGCAACGTAAAATGTCCCAGGCTCTCGGTTCCGCCCTGCTTCATACCACAGTAACGTTAATAAAACTTTAATACATTAGCTCATCCATGAACATGATTTCTGCCCGAGTCCGTCGGTTTGCTTTCCATCGACTTTGGAGGTGGAGACGACAACTCCCATGATTCCCACACACATTCATGGCATCATCAAGCTATGCCTTTGTTATTGTTTTGAGTAAGCAACCTCTAGTGGCGAAACTTTAATACTGTGCCTTTAATTGTTATTTAATGCTTATTTGATGATGCAATGAGGAAAAGCCAATTCAGAGTGGCAATTTTTCTATTATGCTATGTAATAACCATTCAAATTTAATAAATGGGCAGTAGCCAGTCAACTACTACTAAAATATTAGTCAAAATCTCTAATGCCAGAGGTGGGGCTGTTTTCAGAGGGTAGCATGGTGCTTCTTAAAGCTTGAATGAAAGGACAGACAAAAAGGCTATTGCTTTGTCTCCCTGCAATAGCAAACATGCAGATGAAGGTGAACTGTTCTGCATACTCCAACACTGTCTGCAGGTGCCTGGAGGATCATTACTGTGACAAGGGTGACCACTGCAAACTCTGTAAGCCTTGTGACAAGTATGTAGTCAGCCAAAGACCTTTTTTTTTTCTTTGGACAGAATGACAGATGTGTGTGTGTGTGTGTGTGTGTGTGAAGAAAGTTATAATGTAAGCTATAACAGAGACCAATGTTCCCTCTAAAAAGCTGTGTAGATGCACACTTCTTATGTTGCTCTCATGCAAATCATAAAAAAAGTCCATGCAGAAGCCAGACTCTGAAATGTGTGGGGGGGAAAGCATGTCCACTGATTTTCACTGTGAAACTGAAGCTGTGAGAATTAGCAGTGCTAATTCCTCAGCTGCATTCATCCAGATTTCAGTGACTGTTTCCAAAAATAAAAAGCCCTGTCTTTTATTTATTTATTGAGATCATAACTTCTTTTTCCTCATGATCTCGTCTATTTAAGATGAAAAAAAAATAAATAAAAACAATGCTAAGACAGAAAAATAACAAATGAAGTCCTGGCAAAATTGCCCTAATATTTGAATAATAAATATTAAAATGAAGTGTAAAATGAAACATGCTTAAAGAGGGAGTCTGCAAAAGCTTCACATTTCTGATAAGCAGGATGTTTATGCTCAGGTGCCCGAAGGATATGCCCAATATAGATTTATTTTATAAATGGTTATTTCATTTATAAAGGGTTTGCTAAGCGAGAGCAAAAGTTAGAGGGAACATGAGGACCCACTTCCTCCGAGATCTGAATTTTTGTTTTAGCATTCAGCATTTCATAAACTTTATATTTTAAACATTTGCTCTCAGCTCAGTATTCAGTCTTCTCTCTGTTGTCTTCAAGGTGTGAAAATGAAGTGAAAACTAAATGCACAGAAACAAACAACACAGTGTGCGAAGTTGCTACTCCGATATCAGGAGGTATGTATATCCACAAGCTACAAGCATCCACAGGCACATCCAAAAGGATAATATGATAAAATGCTCCTGTTCCAAGTACCCTTCTGTATACACACACAGTATAAGCAGTGATTGAATATGTACTGTAAGGCTTTTGCAGTGTAAACACAAAGTACAGTACAGGGGGTGGTAATGGACAATTATCTATGGTTGCTTCTGTGTTTCAGGGGCCATAGCAGCTATTGTTTTGGTGCTGATTGTACTCATCATGGTTGGTGGGGTTCTCTTTATCTGTATGCGGAGACGAAACAGACAGAGGAGAGACAAAGTGAAGAAAGAAAAAGAGACAAAGGTGATTTCTCTCTTTTCTAAAGTATCACCTTGGTTGAGGTTCCAAGCGTGCCATACCGATACTAAAATGTGACGTGTAAACACTGCAGATCACTGATTGGTCAGAGAGAATAGCAGCATCCACAGAAACAGGCAGAGAGACACTACCAGTGTCATTGGATTTGTGGCATGAGACACTAAACCCGCTAGATTTAAATAGTCAGCAACAGCCACAGCAGTATTTGTTTGCACAACTTTTTTAAATGATTTGTTTTAAACGACTGTCGTACGCAACTTGAAAAAAGTGCTGAGGGGAATTATAAATGAATGAATGAATGAATGACATGAATTACTTAATTACATCACAGAATTGACCGGGCCAGTGCTGCCGCTGCATCATCATGAAAGTTTATTTGCATGTCTTGCCAGTTTAAACATTCAAAGCAATTTTAAACCATTTAAGCGCAAGAAGACGCAAAAGAGAACTCAGTTCAGTACTTGTGAGCTGTTTTCTGTGCGCACACAGAGTGACAGCATGCAAACACAGAATTTAGATCTCTTTTGTTTCTTCTTGCGCTTTAACAGACAAATATAGGCTACACAAAATTATGTCAAAATGCCCGTCTTGGTGAAGATCCCGGTAAACACTGTTAGTTATGTCTTGAATGTTAACAGCTGAGAAAGAAATCAGATGATTCAGATGTGTATCATTCGTATTGGATCCATGTATTCGGTCTTAAATTGATAGTCTGTGTCATTAATGTCTCTTAGGTAAAGATCTTTTATAGCTGTAACAAGGATTGCTCTATATTTCATTTATACAGTGATGACTGTGCAGTGTTATTTTGCATTTAGGGTAAGTGTACCCATTAAGCCCATGTACCTTTAAGCCCACTTTCAACTCTGAAGACAAATAAAAAAAAATTTTTATGCTGCTCATTATTTTAACAAATCCAGTGATTTGTTACTTCCCTGACATTTTTTATTGCATACCAATCACATTTGGCAATGTTGAGTTAGCCCCACTCATGTGCATGCTGTCTCAGGGGACCTCACACAAAGACACCCAAGATTTTGGAGTTTCATGATCCTTCAGAAATCAACAAATTTCTGCAGTTTTCAGCCATTTCTTTGTTAAGTACATTGATATTATGTGTGTGTGTGTGTGTGTGTGTGTGTATGTGTGTGTGTATGTATGAACAAACAGTACTTTATCATTTTATATCATTTTCCTTTAAATGGAAAGATGAGTTTTATTAGCTTGCGCACAAAGCCAATCTCATGGTCAAACCATTAGCCCTAAAGATGGGCTTAAATGGTACAGCACCACAAAATGCAAGCAAACTTTAGCCAGCACATGCTAATCTTGAATGAAAAAATTGTGGGCACAATGAAAACTACTATGGTGCTTAGTCCACATTATATTTAAGCTCCATGCATGTCTTTGTAAACATATTCTACATTTTTAAAGGAAAACATTGTCTTTTTTCACCATTACACACTGTGGAACCATTTAAGCCCACCCTATGTTTCAATGAGGAATCCCTCTAATTATAAACTTTGATAAGTTTTCTGAGTGAAAGTGTTTAATGATAACATTTCTTTATGTACTTTTACCCAACTAACCTTTTACCTTAACTTACTACTTTAATTTACAACTATATTTAGATAGGCCTACAAATTACACACATTAATTCAATTGAGATATAGAGCCCATTTTGTCCTGAAGTTCCTTATGTATATCCGGGCATAACTTGGGAGCCAAGCCAAGTTAAGGCTCCATACTCCAGACATGGAGGGCCCAGTAGGAGACCCCGTAAGCCCAGAGTATGGAGCTACAATTCGGCTTGACCGGCTTCCGAGATACACCCGATCAAACTTCCGGCTTGACTCCAGAGTCAAGCCGACTTAAGTCTGCAGACCTCTGGCCTGGACCCCCAGCCAATAACACCTACCCATCCCACACAGGGCTCTAATCAAACATTAGTAAAAGGAATTTTTTAAATACTTCCCCATCACTGAATAAATATATTGATGTTTTACTTCTTTAAAATCAATGTGATTTTATGTGATATGTCTCTAGTGTATTTCAAAACATTTGTGCCTGATTGTTTGTCTTCCTTTTTCTCATGCAGGACGAACTTCTGCAAGGTAAGTTTGCATGTACCTTTAGATATGTTAGCATGAAAAGTAGATCATTAAAATGCATCAGTTATCTGTGTCACATCTGGCCCCTAAGAAGTCTTCAAAAATAAACATATTTCCCATAAATGAAAGAAAAATTTGATCAACTGCAAATGAACAAACTTGCCCCTTCTGAGTGAGTAATTAAAGTTGAATTAATTCCAGCTATATGAGCTGGTTAAGTTTTAGTACATTTTAACTATTTAATTTTGATGTTTATTCAATTTGAATATTACAAAGTCACACAAATTAATTTTAACATTTGCAATACTTGGAATAGTATAGTTTAAAACCTCAAATTACCTCACATTGTCCTGAGCATTTGACTGCCATTTTTTTTGTATTGTAAACGAGAGACAGTACAATGGAGAGTTAGCAAAGAAATTTTTGTTGAAAGATGAAGGAGCTGTCAACTGTATTGGATCTGACAGCAGCTACATCACAAAGCAGAAGTAAACAATTTGATAATGCTTTGTCGGTATTATATGGAAAATGCTGTTAAAATAAGTGCAATATCAACTGGGTGTTGATACTTTTTATGCTATCGCATTAGCCAATCATAACAGTGTGTGTTCAAAAAATTTTACCATTACAAGCAAACCTCAAGGAACATTAAAATAAAATTTAAAAAATCCATGTCATGACCCCTTTAAGGACTTATTCCGCCATATTGCGCATTGCACATTCTCCCATTCAAAACAATACGAGTGACACGTCTTGTGTTATTCTATAGTCTTTGGTATTGCGGAGAGCCATCAATAGTTATAAATAATTGATGCGTGTTCTGCACATATTTTTCAATATTTTTGCCCGGCAAAAAAGTTTGGGAACCACTAGTTTAAAAAAATAGCAGTATAAGAAGCTTAAATCTGTGATGTCTTGTTTTTTTGTGTAGATGTAGACATTGATGTATACCTGCCAGAAATTGTGGAACATCTGAGCTGGAAGGTGATGAAACGTGTTGCCCAGCACAGTGGCATGACTACAGCTACTATTGACAATCACGAGAGTAGCCACCCTACTGATGCGAGACAACGGACCGATGGACTTTTGCGGGATTGGTCCCAGGCACAAGGTTTATATAAAGCCTACCCAGCTCTCATCAGATCTCTTGATGCCATAAAGGAAAGAAGAACAGCAGATGAGATCAAGCAAATTGTTGAGAAAGCAAAGGCTAAAAAAAGAGATAGTAGAGAAACAGAACAGGACACGTACAATAAATATGCACAATCTTAAAAAAATGATGGGCGGGAAAAGGTAGAATGATGGAAGTGCTAATGCACCAATTACAACAAAGAATCGCAAGTTTAGACAACAGTATTGGACACACAGTTAAAGGGGAAGCTAAACAAACTTTCAAAACAAAAAAAACAAGTGGGTAGCCTATACGCAAATACTGATCCTTAGAAGTCGTAATACACAAACAGCCCTGGGACTACACCATACGTCTTTATTTTGTATAGTTCATTTGGTTATAGCTATGTATTCTAATTTTATGATGGGGTTGATGCATAAAATGTTTTTAAAAAAAGCATAAATCAGACCTGACCTGCTTGATTTGTTGATTTTGTAACTTTGTGAGAAAAGGGTGTTAATTGTTGTTACTGCACTCTGAAAACAATGTCTCACAAATTGAGTGCATTTCAAACATGATTTTCTGTTTTTACATTTTCTTAAGGTAACTTCGTAGCTTGCCAAAGACTGAAGATACATTCTGACAAATTTAATATTATCTCCTGTAACAAACACAAGGTCACGTACAAATAAATGCGTATTGTTGAGAATCACAAGGTATTTGATGTATTTTCTAAAAATGTAAAACAAGACAATAAAACTGTGTAACTTGTTCCCATTCTTATCAAAAACCCATAATTCCCATCAAAGGCACAGAATTGTTTATGACCTTTATATGAAATACAGGCTATCTGATACTGCTTATCTTATATTATTGTTGTTTCCTTGGCAATGATTTAACCATATTTTTCATGAGATTCCATAAAGTCTATTCACTAAAGCATTATCTGAATGGTTAGCAGCTCACACAGAATATTCACTCCTTAGTCTAAAGAAAGCTCTGCAGATTGAAAAAAAAAATTGTGTGACAGTTAAAATATTCAGACAATCAGATCAACTCTGGACATCACAAAAAGCTTAAGACAGAACAAAAACCACAGCAAAAATTAAACAGAATTAAAGAAAATAATAGGACAATTCAACTGCATAATTTATTCATGCTGTGATGCATGTTGGGAGTTTTGTACTATTGTTCCCAGCATGCATTGCAGCATGATACTTTTGATTGTCACCATTGTTGAGATTCATGTGCTGATACTTGATGTTTTTGTGTGTCAACTAAGAATAGAATAATATATATATATTTTATTTATTTATTTATTTTCTTTTCACTGACTACTGCTATATAACGATCTCATATTGCAGTAACAGGATTTGTAATATAAATGCATTATACAGTAAAAAAAATTTATTTCTTGTTTAGTGTCTTTGTCTTGTGTCAGTCTAATTAATTAGAAATTCTTAGATGTGTTTATTAGAAGAGTTTTTGCTTAAAACAAGCTAAATTATCTGCCAGTGGGGTAAGAAAAATAATCTTGTTTCTGTTTAAAATCTTGTTTTTGTCCCAAACATTAATTTCTAACCAGACTGACTTTATTTCTGTCAGATATCTATTGACAATTAACAGAGGTTTAGATGATGATGTTCTGTTGAAAATGTTTAGTCACCATCATTGTTTGCTTTAGTTGTGCAGTTTGTCTCTTGATTAAAGGACTGCAAAAATCTGAATCTGTGAAAAAGATGGTGCTATGCACATGCATGTTATGTGTTCTGATTTATTATTCCGATTTATTAGCCACTATAGGGAAATAACGAGAAGAACTGTGTCAATAAAAGTGCAGTAAACTGAAAAAATAAGGCACTGGGACGCACTAGACAATTTTCAAATTAACCGATTTTAAAACTGTGGGAGACCACAGACATAATGACAGTTTCAACCAATTTTTAGCATTATAGTCCTCTGAACGCACACACTAGATGATTCGACCGGACCGTGAGAAACGAGATCACATGGAGACTCGCAAGATTAAATGTGACTTGAAAAGAAAAACAAATGGAGGATAATCGACGTTGTCAGCAGGCTCTCCTGTCACTGTTATAAAATGCATTGTGGCATGAAGCATGTCACCATTGTTGAGATTTATATTTCTACGTAAGAGGGTCTATGGTTGGAAAGATGCTTGAGATGTCCTGCAGTAGTCATCCTGAAGCTTTCCCCTGCATACCCACTGAAGCTAAGCAGGGTTGAGTCTAATCTCAGTCTGGTGGGAGACTGGGTAGCTGCGGGAAGAGGTGTTAGAGAGGTCAGCGTGTCTGATCAACCTGTCACCTGAGTGGGTCCTAATACCCCAGTACAGTCGCAATAAGCTGTACTGAATAAAGGGTGTCACCCTGGTGTAAAATAGTCCGTATATTACATATTGCTTAATGCCCCAGTACGGTCGCCATAAACTGTACTGAATAAAGGATTAAAATAAACCCCAGAAAATAAGGGGTGTAACCCTGGGGCAAAAATATTCCCTACATCACAATATACTTACATATACAATATTTCACATATAGTACTTTATTTAGTTCTTACAACTTACATGGAAGCACTATTTTATTTTTTTCATTATTATTTTTAATGTTTTTGAAAGAAGTCTTATATGCTCATCAAGCCTGATTTATTATTAGTGTTAGAAACAGCTGTGCTGCTTAATATTTTTTGGAACCTGTGATACTTTTTTCAGGATTCATTGATGAATAAAAGGTTAAAAAGAATAGATTTTATTCATTTATAAATAGAAATCTTTTCTAACAATATAAGCCTTTAGTATCACTTGTAATCAGTTTAACACATCCTCACTGAATAAAATTATTAATTTTGCTTTCAAAAAAGAAAGTTTTTGAAAACTTTTCAACAGTAGTGTATATTGTTACTATTGTTTCCATTTTGGAAAGATTATATTTTGTTACAAAATATTTCTAACTGCAGAAAGATTTCAATATACACCATGTTTTAAATGTAGGTCTGTAACCTGTGCAGTCTAAATTGGTCAATCCAACTCCCAGCAAAAAGTGAATTGTTGATAGCACATAAAAAATTAAATGTGCATGTGCGACCTGTGCATACAAGTACTCGCGGTTACAAAAAATTTGGCGGTGCGCGTACTCTTCTGACGACGAAATTTGTGTCATGCACACTGTATGCTGACCCTCGCGTATGCATAAAAAGTGAACTATACTTTAGCCTTAAAGACCACAGTCTCTAACATCCTTTGCTGGTGTGCCTCTTTAGGTTGGGGAGTGAAGTTTATCCGTACAGCTCTCTATTATCTGGTCTTCATTACACTCACCCCCTTTAACCTCGCTCCCATCCGGGTCATGGCACTAACTTAACCCCACCCGGTCCTAACCGACCCGCTCTGAGCGGAAACAAACGTGGATCACCAGCATGGGAGGCAGGCACGCAAAAAAAAACACAAAAAACTGACCGACATCTCGTAACTGATCATTGAGATCTTGTAATCAAATAAAACTGACCATCACAGATTTTGTAAAGAAAAAAAAACATCCATCATTGAGATCTCGTCACAAAATAAAACTGTCAATGAAATTTCTAAACTGACCGTCTTTGAAATCTCATAAAAGAACAAAAATAACCCGTCATTGAAATCTTACAACGAAACAAAGCTGGCCATCATTGAAATCATGTAACGAAAACAAACCGACTGTCTTTGAAGTCTCGTAAAGAAACAAAACCCACTATCATTAAAATCTCATAACAGAACAAAACCGTCCGTCTTTGAAATCTTGTAAAGGAACAAAACCAACTGTCGTTGAAGTCTCATAACAAAACAAAACCAGCAATCATTGAGATCTCGTAAAGAAAAAAAAAAACAAAACAGCCATCATTGAGATCTCATAACAGAATAAAACCGTCCGTCATTGTAAACTCATAATGAAACAAAACTGACCATCTTTAAAATCTCATTGTGGAAACAAACCAACAGTCTTTGAAATCTTGTAAAGGAGTAAAACCATCCATCATCGAGATCTTGTAACAGAACAAAATCAGACAGACTATCATTGAAATCCAACCATTTTTTTTTAAACTCATAAAGGAACAAAACTGACAATCACTGAGATCTTGTAAAGAAACAAAACCTGAACTCTCGTAACGAAACAAAACCGATCATCTTTGAAAGGAACAAATCTGACTGTCACTGAATTCTCATAAAAAGAACAAAGAAACAAAGCAGACCGTCACTGAATTCTCGCAACCGAACAAAACATACCGTCATTGAAATCTCGTAGTGGAACAAAACTGACACTGAAAACCGACAGTTTGAATAGTTTCAAACTTGACTGCCACTGAAATCTCATAACGGAATAAAACTTTTTTTTTTTTTTGTCATTGAAATCTTTTTAAGGAACAAAGCCAACCGTCATTAAAATCTTATTAAGGAACAAAACTGAGTAACACTGAAATCTCGTAATGGAAAAAAATGGTTGTTACTAAAATCTTATAGTGGAATAAAACCGACTGTCATTGAAATCAAATAACACAGCAAAACCGACTGTCATTGAAATCTCTTAACCTAATAAAACCGAACGTCATTGAAATCTCGTAATGGAACAAAACCAACTGTATTGAGATCTTGTAACTGAACAAAACTGACTGACAATGAAAACCAACTGTCATTGAAATCTCGTAGAGGAACAAAACTGACAGTCATTGAGATCTCCTAACCAAACAAAACCGGCTGTTACTGAAATCTCATGATCAAATAAAACAGACGTCACTGAAATCTCGTAACTGAATGAAATTGCCATTGAAATCTCGTAACGGAACATAACCGACTGTCTTTAAAATCTCGTAAAAGAACAAAGAAACAAAACCGACCGTCAGTGAAATCTCGTAACCGAACAAAACAGGCCTTCACTGAATCTCGTAATGGAAAATCTAATTTGAAACTCAACTGTCACTGAAATCTCATAATGGAATATAACCTGTAATAAAACAAAACTGTGTTTGAAATCTCGTAACAGAAGAAAACCGACAGTCATTGAAAACGGACAGTCTTTGAATTCTCATAATCGAAAAAATTCAACCATCATTGAAATTTCGTAAAGGAACAAAACTGAAAATCATTGAAATCTCGTAATGAAACAAAACTGACAGTCATTGAGATCTCGTAAAGGAATGAAACTGACTGCTATTGAGATCTCCTAAAGGAAGAAAACAGACTGTCTTTGAAATCTCGTAAAAGAACAAAGAAACAAAACTGACCATCATTGAAATCTTGTAATGGAAGAAAACTGACACTGAAACCCGACTGTCATTGACATCTCGTCACAAAGCAAAACCAAAAGCTTGAATCATTTCGAACTCAACTATCACTGAAATCTCATAATGAAATAAAACTGACCATCGTTGAGATCTCCTAATGGAACAAAACCGACCGTCTTTAAGATCTCACAACTGAACAAAACTGACCGTCATTGAAATCTCATAACACAGCAAAACCGACCGTCACTGAAAACTGACAGTCATGAAATCTCATAACCGAACAAATCTGACTATCACTAAAATCTCGTAAAGGAACAAAACCAACCGTCATTGAAATCTTGTGATGAAACAAAACTGACAGTCGTTGAGATCTCATAAAAGAACAAAGTGATCTTCATTGAAATATCGCCACCGAACAAAACCGACTGTCATTGAAATCTCATAACACAGCAAAACCGACCGTCATTGAAAACTGACAGTTAACAAATCTCGTAACCGAACAAATCCGACTATCCCTAAAATCTCGTAAAGGAACAAAACCGACCGTCATTGAAATCTTGTAAAGGAACAAAACTGACTGTCATTGAAATCTCGTGATGAAACCAAACTGACAGTCTTTGAAATCTCGTAAAAGAACAAAGTGACCTTCATTGAAATCTTGCTACCGAACAAAACCGACCGTCACTGAAATGTTATAACTGATTTCTGCAATACAGTGTGATCTCATGTTGTAGTAAAACTGGGTTTGTAATTCAAATGTATGGCACAACACAATTATTACATTTAAATGACATCAGAAATTCATGCTATTTCACAACAATTATAAAATCATCATCTGATTTCATTTCATCTTTATTTGCAACTGCAAACATGTTTGACAAACACACTATCACAAGCCAATAAAGACAAACATACTATAAGAGATAAGAGCCCAACTAATGGAAATACCAATCACCATTACGGTGACTTTAAATGAAACAAACATTTGCATTAAACTTCTGTTAATTATTCAATAAGAACTTCTGTAGATGAATGACAGAAATAGTCAATCTGGTTAGTAATATGTGAAGCTGTAATGCTGTTTGTGGAGTTGTTTAATCCTCTTTTGCTGAGATCTGGAGAGATTTAAAGTTTTTTTTTTTATCTTCAGTTGATTTTACCTAAGGCTATGGCTGAAGTCAGTTGTAGCCCCAGTGCCACTATTCCACGCAACATGGCCCAGATCATCATACCACACGTGGCAGATGTAGGCAGGATCTGGGCCGGCGCAAAGTTGCTATCTGGGGAATAACACTTTTATGATACTGAATAGAGTGACATTTGATCTGAGTGTTTGAAGGACAGTGAGCTTGGCTGTTTGTAAACAGTGCATGTAGCTGTATACACTACTGTTCAAAAGATTGAGATCAGTACGTTTTTTTTTTATTCAGCAAGGACACAATAAATAATAATAATAAAAAAGACATTTATACAAATGATTTATTTTTCTAAACAAAATATGTTTTTTAAACCTTCTATTCATCAAAAAATCATGGAAAAAATAGTTTCCACAAAAAATATTTTACAGCACAACTGTTTTCAAAATATATTTCACAATACTGCTCTTTTACTAAATTTATGATTCAGTAAATGCATCCTTGGTGAGCATAAGAGGCTACTTTCAAAAAGATTAAAAGCTTACAACTTTTGAATGGTAGTGTACATTATAAATTGAGCTGTGAATGGAGCATATAGTGCAAAATGATTTTGCAATTGTTATTTCAGCTTTCTGATAGGGTTATCATTACATTTCAATGGTTTTATACATAGATCATTAACAGTCTGCCCTATAATAATAAAGCATGTCATAAATATCCTTGTCCTTATTCATACATATTGCATATAATAATTGGGAGGGACCAATCAATCAAAAAATAGTAGGGCATGGCAAAAATGGATTTCCCAAAAAAATATCTTTAAATGAATCAAAGAAAGCTTTTACAAAGTTAAAAGGGGAAAAATAATCAACTGACTTAGGCCTATAAAAGAGGTCACAGAACAAAACTGAACTCAAATAACTGAAGGCATGACAAACTAAACTGACCCAACTAATGAAACAACGAGGACACATTTATACAAATGGACTAGTCCACAATACACACAAAAGGGGAAACAGAAAAAACAAACTACAATGTACAATAGCTAAATAAATAAAGTACTATAATAATTAAAATAAAGATGAGATGCGATGCGATCTGGGAAAACCCAGATTGGTTCCCAGAATGTTCTTTTTTATGGTTTGTTTTTGGTTAGCCAGGAAAGTTTTCTAGATGGAAAAAGAACGTTAGTTTTTGGTATGCAGAACGTTATTCTTAAGTTATTTTAACATTCCCCTAACGTTATTATAACGTTCCTATAGCGCAATTATAACGTTCTCCTAATGTTATTTTAACGTTACTCTAACGTTATTTTAATGTTCCCCTAACATTATTCTAACGTTATTTTACCATTTCCTTAACGTTATTCTAACGTTCCCCTAATGTTATTTTAACATTCCTAGGCCTGTTTACTTATCCTGTAAATTCGTGAATAAAAATGAAAATGTGGACAAAATCAGAAGCTATTAAATGTCTTATTAAAATATAAAAATTAAAATGACGGGTAATAATTGATTATGACAGATTTTTTTTACTGTCCATCAAGAGGGCGAAAGTCTAACGCAACCTTGGAGATATATATATACAGTGGGTACGGAAAGTATTCAGACCCCCTTACATTTTTCACTCTTTGTTATATTGCAGCCATTTGCTAAAATCATTTAAGTTCATTTTTCCCCTCATTAATGTACACACAGCACCCCATATTGGCAGAACACAGAATTGTTGACATTTTTGCAGATTTATTAAAAAAGAAAAACTGAAATATCACATGGTCCTAAGTATTCAGACCCTTTGCTCAGTATTTAGTAGAAGCACCCTTTTGATCTAATACAGCCATGAGTCTTTTTATGGGAAAGATGCAACAAGTTTTTCACACCTGGATTTGGGATCCTTTGCCATTCCTCCTTGCAGATCCTCTCCAGTTCTGTCAGGTTGGATGGTAAACGTTGGTGGACAGCCATTTTTAGGTCTCTCCAGAGATGCTCAATTGGGTTTAAGTCAGGGCTCTGGCTGGGCCATTCAAGAACAGTCACGGAGTTGTTGTGAAGCCATTCCTTCGTTATTTTAGCTGTGTGCTTAGGGTCATTGTCTTGTTGGAAGGTAAACCTTCGGCCCAGTCTGAGGTCCTGAGCACTCTGGAGAAGGTTTTCGTCCAGGATATCCCTGTACTTGGCCACATTCATCTTTCCCTCGAAAGCAACCAGTCGTCCTGTCCCTGCAGCTGAAAAACACCCCCACAGCATGATGCTGCCACCACCATGCTTCACTGTTGGGACTGTATTGGACAGGCGATGAGCAGTGCCTGGTTTTCTCCACACATACCGCTTAGAATTAAGGCCAAAAAGTTCTATCTTGGTCACATCAGACCAGAGAATCTTATTTCTCACCATCTTGGAGTCCTTCAGGTGTTTTTTAGCAAACTCCATGTGGGCTTTCATGTGTCTTGCACTGAGGAGAGGCTTCCGCCGGGCCACTCTGCCATAAAGCCCCGACTGGTGGAGGGCTGCAGTGATGGTTGACTTTCTACAACTTTCTCCCATCTCCCGACTGCATCTCAGCTACAGTGATCTTTGGGTTCTTCTTTACCTCTCTCACCAAGGCTCTTCTCCCCCGATAGCTCAGTTTGGCCAGACGGCTAGCTCTAGGAAGGGTTCTGGTCGTCCCAAACGTCTTCCATTTAAGGATTATGGAGGCCACTGTGCTCTTAGGAACCTTAAGTGCAGCAGAAATTTTTTTGTAACCTTGGCCAGATCTGTGCCTTGCCACAATTCGGTCTCTGAGCTCTTCAGGCAGTTCCTTTGACCTCATGATTCTCATTTGCTCTGACATGCACTGTGAGCTGTAAGGTCTTATATAGACAGGTGTGTGGCTTTCCTAATCAAGTCCAATCAGTATAATCAAACACAGCTGGACTCAAATGAAGGTATAGAACCATCTCAAGGATGATCAGAAGAAATGGACAGCACCTGAGTTAAATATATGAGTGTCACAGCAAAAGGGTCTGAATACTTAGGACCATGTGATATTTCAGTTTTTCTTTTTTAATAAATCTGCAAAAATGTCAACAATTCTGTGTTTTTCTGTCAATATGGGGTGCTGTGTGTACATTAATGAGGAAAGAAATTAACTTAAATGATTTTAGCAAATGGCTGCAATATAACAAAGAGTGAAAAATTTAAGGGGGTCTGAATACTTTCCGTACCCACTGTATATATAAAACCAACCACCGCAACACCGGTGGTTGTTGGTGATTTACCACCGCGGTAGTAAAAAACTGCCACCGTCACAGCCCTATCCTAAAGTTATTCTAACATTCCCCTAACGTTATTCTGATGTTCCCTTAACGTTATTCTGACATTATTCTGTTATTTTAACGTCCCCCTAATGTTATTCAAACGTTCCCCTAACGTTATTATAACATTCACCTAATGTTATTATAACATTCCTATAACGTTATTCTAACGTTCCCCTAACATTATTCTAACGTTCCCCTAATGTTATTCTTACGTCCCCTAATGTTATTCTAACATTACTATAACGTTGTTCTAATGTTATACTAACGTTCCCCTAACAATATTCTAATGTTCCAGTGTCAGTAATGCTGTACATCAGTAATCATCCAGCTCATTCAGATCACCTGCAAAACAGTATAGTATAAGCGATATACTATACTGGGTTCTAACATAAGATCCTCTTATAACGTACTTCTAACGTTCCCCTAACATTATTCTAACATTCCCCTAATGTTACTATAACGTTCCCCTAACGTTACTATATAACAATCCTCTAAAGTTATTTTAACATTCCTATAACGTAATTCTAATGTTCTCCTAACGTTATTCTACCATTATACTAACATTCCCCTAACAACATTCTAATGTTCAAGAACTCTCCTGTATATCAGTAATGCTGTACATCAGTAATTATCCAGCTCACTCACAGACCAGTATATTATAAGCAAGTATACTGTATAGTGGCTCAACAGGTAGCACTATCACCTTACAACCAGAAGGTCCTTGGTTTGAGTCCCGGCTAAACCAAGAGTTAGCAGGTTCTCTGTGTGTCAGTGTGGCTTTTCCTTCAGGTACTCCAGTTTCCACCACAGTTCAAATACATGCAGCAGAGGGAAGTTAGCAATACTCAAGTGTCTGTGTGTGAGCCTGGTGATGGACTGCCCATCCGTTCAGGGTGTTTTGAACGTTCAGAAAATATTCAAAAATAACATTTTCATAACATTTCCAAAATGATAGAATGGAATGTTCCTCTAACATCCACATAAACCAAGAAAAAACATTCTTGATACATTAAAAAAACTGGATATTCCAGTTCGAGCAGAACAACCACTCAGTAGAGCGTTACAGTAATCTAGCCTTGAGGTCATGAACGCATGAACTCTTCTGCATTTGTCATCGAGAGCATATGTCGTAGTTAAGATGGAAGAATGCGGTTTTACAGATGCTAGAAACATGGCCTTCAAATGAAAGATTGGTATCAAAGAGCACACCCAGGTTCCTAACTGACGACGAAGACTTAACAGAGCAGCCATCAATTGTTAGACAGTATTCTAGGTTATTACTTAAAGAAGTTTTTGGTCCAAAAATTAGAATCTCTGTTTTTTCTGAATTTAGTAGTAGGAAATTACTGGCCATCCAATTTTTTATATCAGCTATGCATTCCGTTAATTTTGTGAATTGGTAAGTTTCGTTAGGGCGCGAAGAAATATAGAGCTGAGTAACATCAGCGTAACAGTGAAAACTAACGGCATGCTTCCTAATGAAATCTCCCAAGGGTAACATGTACAGAGTGAAAAGATACAACCCCAATCTGATGATAAGAGCAAATCATTAGTAACTCTAATGAGAGCAGTCTCAGTACGAATTCAGAATGAATTGAATTTGTCCTCAGGGACACTACAATGCACTACCTGACGTGATACTGTAGTAGACGGTTGCATGCAGTGGCGGTTCTACATTGAATTACACCCTGGGCGAGACCCCCTTCGAACGCCAAAACACACTTAAGAGAGAATCTAACGTTAACCCAACTGATGTAAATAAATAATAACTGAACTTGTAACAAAGCACAAAGCACAATATTATGGTGAAATTAGATCTCGTGTTTGTTGAGTTAAAACTGAATTATTGTTGTATAAGCATAGCAAGCATCGTAGCAAAAAGGCTAACAAACTTAACATTAGCCCTTCATTCATGACATGGATACCCTAATAATCATACAGAGAGAACATAGTTGCATACCTTTATCTTTTGCTCGTTTCTCCTCCTCTTCTTTTTTTTTTTTTCTAAATTGGGCTTCTGATGGCTTTGAACTTTTCCTGTCCATCTCTGTGTTTATTTGGCACTCGACAATCAGCAGATTTCCCATCCCCCCAACACTGTCACTCACGACCAGAAGTCGAGACTAAACCATTTCACCTTGGTGACCACATAATCGTTTTGTATTACCTATTTTTATTAGCCATTTCACACAATTCAGAAAAACAAAAATGTGCAGGAAATATAGGCCTGTATTTATAATATTATGAATGAAATGTGCGTTATTTGGAAAAAAGTCGAGGTGTGACTGACTTTAGCCCACTAATTCCATTAGAGTATTAATGGATCTCCGCAAACAGGGGCGCCAATTTGCCAATTCCCCACACAGTGAAATGATAGATAATAATCCTCGGCAGTGGAGAGGATTTTTTCTTTTTAACTGCTTGTGCCGCCCCCCACGTATCATGAAAAATGCCGCCCCGGGCAGCTGCCCGGTTCGCCCCGTGCCAAAAACCGCTACTGGTTGCATGGTTATAATTTTCTCTCTAATATTGTCAATCTTGCAAGTAAAGAAGTTCATAAAGTCATTACTGCTGTGCTCTTTGGAAACATCAGCTTTATTTCTTGTTAATTTAGCCACTGTATCAAATAAATACCTAGGGTTGTGTTTATTTTCTTCTAAAAGATTTGAAAAATGCAGTAATGCAGAAAAATGCAAAAGCAGTTTTTAAGGCCTTTCTGTACTCAATCATTCTCTCTCTCCATGAAATGCGAAAAACTTCTAGTTTTGTTTTCTTCCAGCTGTGCTCCATTTTTCTGGCAGCTCCCTTAAGGGCCCGAGTGTGCTTATTGTACCATGGCGTTGGATTAATTTCCTTAATTGTTTTTAAGCGCAAAGGAGCAACTGAGTCTAATGTGCTGGAAAAGACAGAGGCAAGAGTTTCTGTTGCAACATTGAGGTCTTCTAAGCTGTCTGGTATGGTTTGTAGAACGTTATTCTAACATTCCCCTAACATTCCTAGAACATTCCCCTAACCTCTTTACTCCGTTATCATTACTCCGCTGTACGTCAGTAATCATCCAGCACACCCGTGACCCAGTATATTATAAGCGGTATGGAAAATGGATGTATGGAGGACTATAATCAGTATTACAAACCATCTTGTTTTTATTTATTGTTTATAACATTTTCCTAATGTTATTCTAACATCCTTTTAATGTTCCTAAAAGAATGTTAGGAATATTGTCTATATGTTTTCCTAACGTTATTATAACATTATTCCAACGGTCAGTAATCATCCAGCACACCCGCAGCCTATGGCACGCAAAGTTTTTTTTCTTTTTTTCTAATACGTTATCGTAAGAATGCGGAGCACAAGAGAACAATGGAGCTATAATGCATACATGTCCTAATTATGTGTTTATGAGAGGTTGAATTCAAATCAAATTCTGCCAAACTGCCCATACTACTTCTGAATTATGGAGGACCAAATTACTCTAAATGAAATAATTAAATAAACAATGAATTTAACTAAACAACTAAATGTAACAGTTTATTCTGAAATAATTCAATAATTATTAAATAAATAATTTAATTAATTATTAATTAAATAAATCAATAAATAAATGTATCTATTTATTTTGTAAAATTCCATGAAAACTCAACATTTATTGTTTAATATATTTCACAATATCCTCTTTCACACACTACTATTGTTTAAATATCTGTTTTTTCATAATTAAATGTGCTTTTTCAAAAAGCCATTTTTCATAATAATAATATGCTGCATTTTACGAATGACGCCTATTTGACGAAGCACGATTTTCCCAAAGATTTTTTTCATAATAATAGAGGACATTTTACAAATGCCGATCAACAGGCAGTGGGCGGTGCTTGGCCCTAATTGGCTAATCCTTTTCGGATGAATTACTTAGCTCTGGCGAGGTGAACTCAATTTAAAGTTCGAGATGTCATCGGCCTATGACATCAACGTACCGCGAGAGCGATTTAAAAGCATGTACTCTCCAAACGCTCTCGCGGTACTTTGATGTCATATGCCGAACGGTCTGCGCAGCACCGATGCATCTCGAATAAGCCTTGGAAACGAATATGGCTGTAGGACTTGATCAAGTTAAAAACACACTGCTTTCATTTGCAGATGAAGTAGAAGGAAATGTTTTGTTTGGTGATGCTCTTGTTATCTGGATTAGATGACATAAGGGATCTGCTAGTGGCAATAAGTGCATCAGAGGATCTAGGAATTGATGACTAGGCTACATATGGAACACTTTACAAGCACTGAACGTAGAGTTCTTGTAGATGAGTAGTTATGTGACAGGCGTAATTTGCGGGCGGGATATGTGATGTCCCCACATTTTGCCAGGGTCGATATTGTCCCTACTCCCTACCACTTTTTTTTTTTAATCTTGCTGTACGGATATACCTAATGCAAATGAAACATATACAGCTGACATTAATTTGTGTAAAAAAAAAAAGAAAAAGAAAAAAGGCGATCTAGCGCAGGGATGCGTTTTGAAATCATGCGGAGTGCTCGTTGCCGCTATTATCGGTGGCGGAACATTCTATTCTGGCTCGTTGCAGTCTTCACACAAGATGAGCGCGCGCGTCAATCTGTCGCTAATGCCTTTGCGGGGGGTCTATTCTTTCCGGTGAAATCACAAAACAAAATGCACACTAAAGTGTCCCTGCTCTTATACAACCATTGCTGAACATATTTGATTTTAATGAGGAGAAGAAAAAAAAAAAACTATATGAAGGTGGAGCGTTCCGTGACTAATGCCACCAACCCACACGAAGATCGGTTTGTCTTGTCTGCCCGCTCTTCAACTTTCAACCAATTAACGCCAAGCACCGCCCACTGCCTGTTGATTGGCATTTGTGAAATGTCCTCTATTATTATGAAAAGAATCTTTGGGAAAATCGTGCTTCGTCAAATAGGCGTCATTCGTAAAATGCAGCATATTATTATGAAAAAACAGCTTTTTTTTTTTTTTAAAAAAACATTTAATTATGAAAAATAGATATTTAAACAATAATAGTGTGTGAAAAAGCATATTGTGAAATATATTAAACAATAAATGTGTTTTCATGAGATTTTACAAAATACATTTATTTATTGATTCATTTAATTATTTCAGGATAAACTGGTACATTTAACTGTTGTTTTATTGAATTCACTATTTATTTAATTATTTCATTTTGAGTAATTTGGTCCTCCATACTGAATAGGATGTCTACTTCATAAAATGTATGAAAATATGGAACTATATGGTTCAGATCACTCAAACCATAATGGAGGCGCCATTAAATGGTCAGTAATGGAGCTTGGATGTCATCTAGTGAAAAAGTTTGGTACTGCGCCCAAACAAAATCTTACTGAAAGCTCTTTTTTTTTTTTTTTTAAAGATATCAACCTAAAATTTGGAATGTTGACATTTTTGGCTTTGATTTTCTTGCAATTTAAGAGTAAAACATGTTTAGCAATATATTATTATAAAATATAAACAATTATATTTTTACATTTTTATAAACTTAAACTTCTATAACTTTATTTCACTTTCATAATTTATTTTGCTTAAATAAACGGCCAAGTGTCTTCTTTAACAAGACTAACCGTAGGTCTATATTCCAAAGCATTCTTGAATTACAACCATTTATGTTTGGATAGTGCATTTTCATGTCTATGCGAAAAAAAGGGTGCCTCCTTTGCCTCAGTGGAGGTTTGCAGGGGCAGATCTAGTAAATTATTTATAGGGTGGCAAAGGGGTGGCATGAGGTCTATGAGAGATGGCAACATCAAAGCAAGCGCCCATGCATAGTTTTTGGAGATTTATGGCCTGACATACACATTACCACATGCATTACCACAAAGTAATCATCTATACGCAGGGCTCGACATTTAGGACTGCCCGATGGCCCGGGGCCAGTGTGAACGATGCTCCCCATAGGAAAGTGAGACCTCTTTAACATCTCAAATGTTTCTCCTTGACATAAATGAGGTTACTTTAACATCAAATGGAAACTTTTACTTGAGTCTCCTGCTTCTCACACTTGTCTCCTGAGACAAAAACTCATTCTCACAATGGTCTCCTTTAAAGTTTTAGAAGAGATCTCAACAACATCACACACTGTGCTCAGACTTTTCTCCTCAGCTAGACATTGGTGGTCTCACATTTGTCACCTATAAAGATTAAAAGAGATATCAATAACACCACACACTATGCTCCAGATATGTGCCGATATTCGGTAATACGATATATCATCACGATAATGAATATACACGATACTGTTACCGTGGGCACCTCAAAATACCGTGAATAATAATTACGAATTATTCGAATTTTTATATTACATTTTAAGAATACTTTACCCATCAACCCTATGAAATCCACAACACCGCTGTATGCGGCGTCAAAGAGGCACGCGCACTATGTAAACAAACCCAACGTGCACGAGTGAAAGAGACGCGCTCAAGTGCACGTTCAGCAGAGGGCGCTGATGGAACAGCAGAAATGCTGAGGTTACCCCGGAAACCACGTAAAAAAAGCAGCTGCGGCACTACAGTATTTAAAAAACTTTTTTTTTTTTTACTTTATTGGTGCACAATTTGTAAAGTTGTTGAGATCACATCTAAACTTTAAGAGGAGACAAATGTGAGAGTTTCAGAGTCTTTAGCTAAGGAGAAAAATCTGAGCACAATGTGCGATGTTACTGAGGAGACAAATGTGAGACCACCTATGTCTAGCTGAGGAGAAAAGTCTGAGCACAGTGTGTGATGCTGTTGAGATCTCTTCTAAAACTTTAAAGGAGACCATTGTGAGAGTGTTAAGAGTTTTTGTCTCAGGAGACAAGTGTGAGAAGCAGGAGACTCAAGTAAAAGCAGAAACATTTGAGATGTTAAAGTTGTTTTTCTCTCCCCTTTGGATAGCTTTTATCTCATTCATCCACACCATTTCAATCAAGCACAATACATGCATTCTCATATTTGAAGTTTAGTGTAGACAGTGTTTTGTTGCACAATGACTTAATAGAGGAAAACATGACCTATATTTACATGCATGCAAAATGGGTTGTACAAAACAAACTTTGCAATGTTAAATGAAGAAGAAAAAAAGGTTATGCAACAACCACGAGGCACTGGTACACTAGTGTTACATTTATTAAAAAGAAAGTATCTATTTTAGCCTAAACATCTTACACTTGTTTAATCCCTTGTTTGGAATATGGGCTGCATATACAATGCTGGGCATTGAAGATAAATTTAAACGAGTAACCCTTTATATTCATATTCTGAAATGTATAATGCTATTTAAATAATAGTTTCAGTATTTACAATATTAGTACAAATTTTAAATTTAACATGTTTCGCCTAAAACAAAATTGAAGACATCTAGGGCTGCGGTTGCAAAAACTTCTTAGAGTAGTCTTAAAAGTTAGTCATCTAATTTTTTTTCAAGCCTGGTAATAACTTTTTCAAAGTCAGTTGCATGAAAAGGTATATCTTTTTCATTTGAATCGGTAAAAGTAAGACTGACTGCCCTTTGGTTAACTGCTACTTAGTCAAACTAGTTCTTAAGTTAATATGCAACTATGCTAAGTTTATGCAGCTGGCACCAAATGACAAAGCTGATACCTAAATGAGACATACAGTTGCAAGAAAAAGTATGTGAACCACTTGCAGAATCTGTGAAAATGTTAGTAATTTTAACAAAACAAGGGAGATAATACAAAATGCATGTTATTTTTTATTTAGTACTGTCCTGAGTAAGATATTTTACATAAAAGATGTTTACATATAATTCACAAGACAAAAAAATAGCTGAATTTATTAAAATAACCCCATTCATAAGTATGTGAACCACTGATTCTTAATACTGTGTGTGGTTACCTGGATGATCTACGACTGTTTTTTTTTGTTTTGTGATGGTTGTTCATGAGTCCCTTGTTTGTTCTGAGCAGTTAAACTGAGCTCTGTTCTTCAGAAAAATCCTTCAGGTCCTGCAGATTCTTCAGTTTTCCAGCATTTGTTTGCATATTTGAACCCTTTACAGCAGTGACTGAATAATTTTGAAATCCATCTTTTCACACTGAGGACAACTGAGGGACTCAAACGCAACTTTTAAAAAAGGTTCAAACATTCACTGATGCCCCAGAAAAAATACATGATGCATTAATAGATGGGGGGTGAAAACATTTGGAATTTGAAGATCAAGGTAAATTGTATTTAATTTGTGTTTCGGGAAACATGCAAGTATCTTCTGTTGCTTCCGAAGGGCAGAACTAAAAAAAAAAAAAATTATATTCAAGCGAAATAAGAAAAATTTGGACCTCTTCATCCTGTTCAAAAGTTTTCACCCCCCGACTCTTAATGCATTGTGTTTCCTTCTGAAGCATCAGTGAATGTTTGAACCTTTTCTAACAGTTGTGTTTGAGTCCCTCGGTTGTCCTCCATGTGAAAAGGTGGATCTCAAAATCATTCAGTCACTGCTGTAAAGGGTTTAAATATGTAAAAGATGGTGGAAAACAGAAGAATCTGCAGGACCTGAAGATTTTTTCTGAAGAACAGAGCTCAGTTTAACTGCTCATGAACAACCATCACAAAACAAACAAACAGTCGTAGATCATCCAGGTAATGACACACAGTATTAAGAATCAGTGGTTCACAAACTTTTGAACTGGGTCATTTTTTAATAAATTCAGCTATTTTTTGTCTTATGGATTATATGTAAACATCTTTTATGTAAAATATCTTACTCAGGACAGTACTAAATAAAAAATAACATGCATTTTGTATGATCTCTCTTATTTTGTTAAAATTTTGCACATTTTAACAGATTCTGCAAGTGGTTCACATACTTTTTCTTGCAACTGTATAAGAGAATAATAAGCTCTTAGTATCCTGAGCTTAGAGAAAGCTCTGTCAGAACCATAGCCTTGTGGACAGCACATCAACATTTAGGCACAGCAGTTCAAATCCCAGCTAAAGGTACTTTCCTGCTTCTCTTCCCTTCTCACCTCTCCCATTGTTTCCTGTCCCTCATCCTACTGTCCTGTCCATTAAAGGTTAAAAAATCAAATGTCATCAAAAAAAGAAAAAAGCAACCTCTGAAAATATTTTTACAAAAAAGAGATTTCTTGTTTCTCATTTTGGACTCCTTTCTCTCAGAACTTTGTCAAGTCTCAGTTGTGTTTACTTTTATTTCTCTTAAGGCATTTTAGGAGAAACATCTGAGACAGCTGTGATTCTCATATATCTCTCATTGTAGTATCAACACTAAGTCTCATGAGCTTAGAAAGAGCAAGCTCTGAGCAATAAAATATTCCTATAATGGAGTCTTGAAAGAGACTGCAGCAAGACAATAAAGAGATGTTCTATGTTTCTTCCACCACATTCTCAGTTTTAACTCCTTTTCTCTCAGATATTTCTCATGTCTCAGTTGTGTCTACTCTTATTTCACCTAAGGAATTTCAGGAGACACATTTGAAACACTGCTGATCCTGAAATGAGAGATATGTAAGAATCACAACTAAGTCTCACAAGCTTAGAAAGAGCAACCTCTAAGCAATAAAATGGAGTCTTGAAAGAGACTGCAGCAAGACAATAAAAAGATATTCTAAGTTTCTTCCACCACTATCTCAGTTTTAACTCATTTTCTCTCAGATATATATATATATATATATATATATATATATATATATATATATATATATATATATATATAGGGGCAGGGGCTCAAGTTATACATTAGATTACTATTTTTGTATCTGAAACAGGTTTAAGACTACATAACCCGAAAAGCACTGTTTATTTCATTTGTGTTTATTCTGTTGTATTTATTTGTGCTATTACTTGTAATTTGATTATTTGTTCCTATTTTATTACTTACTGTTTATTTGTCTAACGATATTTAAAATTTAAGTGAATTAATCTAGTAGCTTTTGGTGTCACCTTATTTATTGTTACATATCAAAAACAACGAAAACAATAACTAGGCTTATTTTATAGGCACATTTTCTTTTCTTTTCTTTTACTTCATTATTTTTTTATTGTAAAATAAAATTGAAAATTTTGGCAGGGCAAGTAAAACTTTGAACCACTGGCCTGACTGGGCCAGCAGAAAAAATCCTTAGTGTTGAGCCCTGATACTGAAAATTAAAAATAAATAACAAGATTTCAATATCTGGCACCAAGTCAAGGCACTATAACATCAACAGATTCTAAATGATTCTAAATATTACATAGGCTATGGAATAATCACATGTTTCTGTGTAAGTTAAAAAGCAAAAAAAAAAAAAAAAAAGCCTTTTGAATTTCCACAGTTTTGCAAACAATTTTTGAGTTTCTGTTATTAACAGAGGTGGGAATATCTGTGTGTGTTCACCCAGAACACCCTATCAACCACATACTCTAGCAACACCCCAGCAACTGCATAGTGTCATGGAGTCAGTTCACACCACCATCACTCTGCAAACTACTCACCTGTGTTGTTCGTGCCTCTGTCTCTGAATAAACCACCAGCTGAATACTTACCCTCTTGTTCCTGTGTTCCTGTCTGTGTCTGATACATAGCAAGAGCCTAGCAACCACCCAGAACATCTACTGTATTCTGGCTTAACTGATCAAACTTTTTTTTTTTTTTTTTTTTTTTTTTTTAAACAAGACTTTAAGTTGGCTTTATGATAAGCCAGCATAAATTTCTTTTAAACATTTAAATCTAGTTAGTTTTTCTTGATTGCTAAAGCACAATTTTTTTTAAATGATTCAACATTTTCTTACAACTATAAACACAATCTCAAAAGATAAACCTCAAACTTCCAGGTCAAAATAAAATGTTTTAGTTAAACTTATTTTCTCTTGTCAAAATCAAACTTTGGCCTCAGATGACACCCAAAACGTAACAAATACACAGACTAGTAAATTCAGCATCCTCTGCACGTTTGACTAAGTTTCATTACAGTATATTGGTCTTCTGACACAAAGACTATATCCCTAGGCAGTCATTTCTGTTCTGCAAAAATACAGTACAAAAAAAATGGCTACAAAGAAAGTTGACAATCACAAGTTTGAGGGTGTACAACATGTGGTACAGTTTACTGTAAAAAGAATAGTGAAATTTCCCTCATCTAAAGTAGCCTAATGGTACTGTGTAGCATACTGTAATTATACTGTATGTGTAAGTTTAAAATCCCCGTAAATTATTCTTTCAGCTCTCTCTCAGCTTTTGACTGGTGTGTCATCAGTTTTGCTTCCTTATGTAGTCATTGTTAAAAGTTTTGAGAAATGTGTCTTTGTTTTCAGAACTGAACGAATGGTTTGGGAAACTGGGTCAACTGAATCACTTATAATGTGTTAGCAATCGAGAAAAACTAAAATACGTTTATATTCTTACCTGCTATTAGTTTCTGTGATCGGGATCTTCTTATTGATTTCATGTTATTGTTTCGTCAGATGGCAAAAAGACCTTTATCCATGATGAAAGTGGAACGGGCGGTTGGAGAATCAGCTCGCCAAAAATTACGAAATTAATCTCAGACATATTCGGATAGGATTACATTTACACATGACTTCTGAGTTAGCCGAGAAGCAGTAATTTTCCGACTCACGAACAAATGGGAAAACAATTCGTAAGTGAACTTGGCTGCGCTGTGTGTTTTTGATCCACAAAGAACCGGTTCATAAGAGTCATTTGTTAATAAAGCTGACTGGGCGCGCTGCGTGCAACCATCACGCAGTTTATTGAAAGACGTGTTTTCTTGACATTATTTTGCGTTACGCTGTGTTTTTTTTATGTCATCACATTAAAACGCCGCTGCTGAAAGGCAGTACTTACATTTATATTTTATTCTGTGATTATTATGGGGTGGCAGATGGGCTTTTTCTTAGGGTAGCAGTTGCCACCCACGTGCCACCTAGGTAGATCCGCCCCTGGAGGTTTGACATTAAATGTTTCTCAGTTCTCATTGAAAGCGTTGGCTGGAACATAACGCTTTACAGTAACCAGGGAGAAACTGTTTTCTCGCACATTTTCTTGTCATCAACAGCATCTAAGCTAAGACAACGGCAACGTAAACAAAGTGGAAGGACAATATTTTTATGTTACGCGTTTCTAATGGTTTTCTAGAAGTGCAAAACGCTGGAAATATAAACGCGTTGCTTGCATATTTGGCCTGACCTGCTTGTCTAAAGCTTTAGGACTATTGGTCGTCTAATATCACTTTCTTAATGCATTAAATGTTTTCTTTTTCGTATTCGTATTTTACTTTCTAGGAAAATGCTTAACGTGTAATTAATTGCGTTCGTAGTGTGGGCTCATCTGTAGCCTACATAGCCTATGCTTTATTTATAAAGCGTGTACTGAATTTGCTCCTCCAATATCACTGTTTTAGTAGATTAAGCATTTTTCAAGTTAAGCGCTTGAATGTCCCGCTTTGCAGCCAGTAGCCTATAACATTTTCTTGGACATGCGGCAGTGTGTATTCGGTTTTAATTTAAATTTTGGTATTCAACATAGCATTTAAATACAACCGTTCGTTTTTTGTTTTTCTTAACGTGGTTAAAAAACATAAAAGGAATGGACGCAAAAGTACATGGACTTAAACATCTCAATCCTCCCTATCCACAAGTTTCCTACGCCCCATGAGGCCTTGCGTCAAAAGTGGGAGAGTCTTCCGGTTCGAAGTAAACAAGCTGAACATGACACTCATTCATTCAAGATTTAGCGATCCAAATTTGCGAACGTTTGGCTTTTACTTAAAGATTTAAGATTTCAACATCAATACTTGAACAATGTTTTACAATAAAAAAAATGTTACAGTAACAGTAATTTATTAATTCATGTCAGGAGTGCACATCAATCATGCTAAATCTAACTGATATTTATATTGACATAAAAAGAAAACATACTTATTCAGTTGCGCGTGGTTCCATTTATTTATGAGCATAAGAATGCACAAAACAACTCCATTAAGGCTTAAGTCCAAAGGCTTACACATTTAGAAATATATTTATAACATACCATATGTTTACACTTTTCTGTGCATTTCTATTAATTTTCCTCTAAATTATGCGATGATTGAGGAAAAGGACGTTTGCGCGATCTCTCCTGTCTATCTATCCTGATCCTTTCAGCCAGAGCAACAGAGGGAGCTCATGAGAGGAAAACAGGAGTTAAGAGTTATACGAGTTAAACGGAGTGTGAATCTGTGAAAGATATGCGTATGCATTTGTCCGGTATCAACAAAGGCACATGGAAGACACAGATAAAACATTAAACCAAATAAATACACGATTATAATCATATATGAATTTTCTACGTTTCTCAAGCAGTATCTGGTATTTTTTATAAACGTGTGTATTTATTATCGCAATGGTTAACATAAATAGCCTTTAGCATCGCATATATGACAGTGAAAACGCGTAGGAGCACCAGTAGGAGTAAAATATCACACCATAAAGCTTTGGTGCTAGCATCAGTGACAGATGAAGAACAAACAGCGGGTTGTTCATGTGTTGCAGGGCCAGGATGCTCTTGTAGTCATGCAGCAGCACTTTTGTGGAAGGTCAGTAAAGTAAAGGACAATTAAGGGCACGAAAACTGTTTATTGTATTGTGATATTATTAACTAATAAATGTACTGAACTAAGACATATCTCATAAAGGTTTGCAACTTTACAAAGTAAACAATGATCCGAAAAACACTTAGCCTCTTCGCTAATTAACACACAAAATACTACTGGTATGCTACTTCCGCCGCCTCACCGGAAGTTGTAGCCACGTTCTTTTTTACAGTAGCGCCCCGCGGAGACAGGTGGATAGAGGGTATTCATAGACTTTACTTTCCCGCCGCAACGCGCTCCCTCAGCTGGACTTAGTGGCAAAAGAGCTGCTGCATGACTGGATTTAATAAGGGAAACTGCGAAAACGCGAGTAAAACAAACGATTACACTAAAGGTTGGGATCGAAAATGTTCCTTTTGACATGTCAAAGAAACCTAATCCATAGATATTGGCATGCAGCCAGGAATCGTGTTTCCTGACATTTATAGGCTGTGCCTGATTTCGACGCGGGGGAAAATAAAGCAAATCGGCCTGTGAATGCTTTATATAGCCTAACTACAATATAGGTAGGTCTAAATCGGAGTGATCATATCAATGTTATATATATCGTCCAGCCCTAAAACTTGTATAGGGCTGGTTTTAAAAACACCAGTGTTGTCAGTGTTTATTTAAAAACACCCAGTTATGCAGAATAAGATGGTAAATATTTAATTTATGAGTTGTCAACACAATATATAACAACAATATATAGGGTATGATTTTACCCCACAAATCCAACATTTTGACACAAAATGATAACTGCAAAACATGTTTCTTTGCCTGGAGTCCAGCTGTTTCTGTAAAATGCAGCGACCTATTTGTTTCTTTTTTCTGTAGTTTTCAGCAGTCTGTAAAAATATAGTCTACCTCAGATTTTGTGTCAAAGCTATTTGTACAGTGAGTCGCAAAGCTCTTTCCCGTTTTGGATGTGTTTTGTGTGTTTTTCGCGGCATTCACGCTGAAAACCAATGCTGCCACTCAGTCGTTTGCCACTCAGTGGGCGTAACCGCAGTCATAACGGTCGACGTCACGTGCATACCCTCTATAATTCATCTGTCCGTCCATATTATGGTACTGGCTAGCGGAACTAAAGAGCACTGGAAACAGCACACGAACCTTATCGTGGTGTGGGCTGTGTGGAGAAGAGAGGCGCGTGATTCCCCCCCGCGTTCAGCTGAAATCCGGCTGTACAACCAATTTCATTGGCATGAAACGGTGTGCAAAGGGGTTTGAGACATGTTTTCTCTTGTTTGGTGGGTGTGTCAAAAATGTCAGCAACAACATGTATATAAACCACGCAGTATTAAAGAGACAGCTTGCACAATGGGTATGAATGTAACAGAAAAGTAGCTATTATAAATATTTATATACTTTGCTATTGTATTTTGGAGTGACACTATCATAAACTTTTCTATACTCCTCTGATTATATAATGGTAAATATTACAATATCATAGCACAACAATAGGCTAATGATCATCAATAATAAGCCTAATACAATAAAAATAATAAGGTCATATAGATCATAACACAGTCTCGAAGGTAAGAAGTAGATTATTCTTCATTTGAAATGTTTGACTTTTCATCCTGAAATGCGAGGCAGATGTCGGATCACGATAATTAGAAAACCACAGTTTTCACAAATCCCTTCACTCGATTGGGATGTTCTCTTTTATTCTGGACTACAAGGGCAGTGACTGCATATTGAGCGTATTTTGCAGTATTAAACAAAATTTTAAATTCTTCAAAAAGAGCACAAAGAATGGCCTTCTCAGCTGCCATAGTTGCAACTCTTGCGTCATCAGAACAGGGTGTTCAACCAAAGCCACTGGAAGGCAAGCCTGCAACCTTTAGCCAAAAAAGCGTAATGGCTAATGCTAACGCCCCGCCCCTCACGGTACACAGGGAAAGAGACCAGAGGCTGTTTTTGGAATGGATGTCAATGGATGAGAGGCTTCACTATGATGATTAAACTGCTTTTGTGGGGAAATAGCTAATCATTTAATTAATTGACAGCCTGTTTGCTAATCTTCAGCATGTTTTACACTAAACAATACTTTCGTTGGGAACTATATGTAGATTTTAGCTTGATAAAAATGTATTTTTTTAAGAGAAGGCAGACTAGGGAATGTTGCGACTGATGTCACTGCCATTACACATAGGCTGAGAGGAGCCGCACCTGATTAAATTAGCTGTTACGGTTTCTCCAATGGTAAGACATACAGACCCTCTTATCCACAGATATACATAATAAAGACTAGATGTCTTACGGCGGAGTCTCTAACGTCATCACCGGTGGCCATCTTGTCACAGGCAAGCTTTCTGGCGGGCTCTGTGGTACCTGATGTAAGTTGAGTGATCTGCACAAACACAAATACTCTTATCTCGCTGAAATCTTGACGGATTTACAAATGGTTTAATTTCATACATACAATTACCCCAAACATATGATAATTTAGGTGTGTATTTTTGTCCTTACCCTTAATGTTGAAAGAAGAAAAAAAAGGTTGGAAATGTTGACAATAATTTATATATCTGGGTACATTTCTCACGTTTTTAAGGTTTCCCAAAAACGGAAAGATGAGGAGGCAGTGGGAACTTGTCCTAAGAAGGGACAGTTTTGTTGCCTCTGACAGGACACTGCTCTGCAGTGAGCACTTCAGGAGTGAGGACTGACAGAACGGGGCAGAATGTCCAGCTTAAAGATGGAGTTGTGCCAAACATTTTCAACCTTCCAGCTCATCTTCAAAGAGTATGTGTATCATTGACCAACAATAATTCAAGGTGTATAAGATTGATATATCAATATGTGATTAAATGTCAATTTAGTTTTTGTTTCTGCAAGTTATATAATGTGTTGTTTAGCCTCTATAACTGTGCCAGCACTTCACACAATTATTCTGATTATTTCCTAAGAAACTACAGGGTCTCAGGCATTTGATGGTAGGCAAAAATAGCTGGGAACAGTGATCTCTGAAGTAGGCACAGTGCAATGTCGAGGGGAAAAGCCTAGTAAATGGTCCAACCCTGAAGAAGTTAAAATATAAACATGTAATAATTCAAATTATTGTATTATAATAGTAATACTCATATTATAAAAGTGTATATATATATCTCATGTTGCCATTCTGTACATTGAGTTTTATGAGCCTATATATTGATTTAACATAAATACCTTGTGCGTGTGTATATTCATTGCACCTATCTGCATACTTATGAATAATTATAACCATGGACTTCCATATGAAAATAACATTGAACAGTGTCATAAGTACATCTGACATTTATAACAAACCAAACAGTAGAAAATTAAGCAAGTTATGGAAGTCCATGGTTATAATTATTCATAAGTATGCAGTGTCATAAGTACATCCTTGTCACCCTTGGCTTAAGTTTGGCCACCCCGCTCACAACTACTGTTTCCGTCTCCTTTTTAATTGACAAGAATTGCATTTATTTAAAAGCAGAACCGTCTCTTTAAGACCAAAAAAAACAAAACAAAACAAAAAAACGTGAGACTTTTCAGACGCGCACTCCAACTTCACCTCAGCGCCAGGCGCAAAGCAGTCATGTGGGATCTTCTGTAGCCAGAAACCCCCATGCAGTGATGGACAAGTGTCTTAAAAACACTAATCCACCACTGTGTGTATATGCAATTGTTACTCTTAGAGTCATCTTTGAGCAACTGATGTTATGTATTTATGATTTCTGAATTGGCTTCTAATTGGTTATTTGTGTAATTGGCATGATACATTTTTACCTGACCAATAAAATATTGTATTTGGTTTATTCTGTATTATTCTTAATTTATTATTTCTAGTAGATTAAAGCGAAGGTATTACCTCAAATCTGTGTTCAGGATTGATTATACGGACGGCTTAATAGATGGAGCATAGGGCACATCAATTAAGTCCATCTCGATTTCTGACGATCGCTGCCTTAAATAAGTTGCAGTTTTCATAAATATATAAAAACTATGCTTTTTGTTACGAGTAAGCAGAGCGCGACCGACTTAAAGGTAGATATTTACCCTGCATCCGATGTTTAAGATCAGAACTGACTAGTTTGTGTCCGGGAAGAGCACTCAGTCGGCCGAAGTGACTTTTCCAAATCGATACCGGAACCGCAGTGAACGAATAATTGAAGATATAAGGTAATCAGAATAATCAAAAATCTAAATGAATGCATAACTAATGATTAATTTCTAATTGGAAACACAACCTAAGAGTAATCATCATTTGAAACTAGAGTCAGATTAAGCGAGTGAAATTAAGTGAACTTCACAGGGGCGCTGAAAAGACATACATGCGTTAACCTTCGCCCAGGCCGTCAGATTCTGTTTTTGGGCCGATGGGCGGTTCCCTACAAGAGTGATAGAGAAACTACTGAGAAAAGAGGGGAGGACATCCATCCATTGGTAGGTAGTGCTGCTGCATACTTCACAATCTGTGCTTTAAATATTTAAAGGTCAGGAAGTCATGTCAATAATATGTTATTTCTATTCAGATTTCTTGCATGTCTCTCTTATTTTTTTGATTATGTTTTCTCAGTTCAGATGGGCTTTATTGACATGAAAGTTTTATTTTCTTGAGAACCTTTGTTCCCACAGCATAAAACAAAAAAACTATTCCAAATCTTTGAACAGTATGCAATAACAGTAATATGAACAATAATTGGTAGGAAGATTGATTTAATTATTTTTATACAGGAGTCAGTGAAGACGTGATTGAAGTTCTTTCTGTGGTTCACGTCACAAATTTGTTTTTGTGTTCAACTGTTGTAATATATTATTTTATAAAATATACACATCTTAAATATACCCCCAGAGTCATCCTTGTGTTTTCCCTCTGTACTTGAAAATGTGGTTGATCTGACTGAAAAGGCTATACCATGATTCCTTGTTTATTTTACTTGATGAGTCATTATATTATGCTAGTTAGTCACAATAATTACTCAACATTCAGCTCTTAGCAACCAGGTTTAATTGCAAGAATTAAAAAGTAGTATTTGGGTGTTATAAACCTTTAAAAAACTCTATTTAGAATTGGTTGGAAATACTGCCTTGGTGGCACTTTTTTCGGTTCTCCAATACTAGGGTCCTAGGAATGCGGTACTGAAAGTGCAGCCTCCGCTATTGCAGACGGATAATATTGTTTGTCGGGGCTGAACGCAGCCCTGAAATGTACTGTGGATCTTGTGCATGTTCGATCTTGTGCACCAGTGTTGCCAAGTCCGCGGTTTTTCCGCGGAATTGGGCTACTTTTACACTTTTGCCGCGGGTTGAATCGACCCAAAATAACGTGATATTAGCCCCTGGAATGCGATTGGGCTAGTCAGTTTGGGGAAGTGTTGTTGTGAAAACCTGGCAACCCTCATTTGCACGAAACAACCTTGTGAAGAACCGAAACTTATACGAGGAGGAGCCCATGTTGACTGACTTGTTTTGGGGAGAACATTGTTTTCTCCATTATAAATACATCCGTGAACTCATACAAAGTGCAGATCGCCACTGCTGGAGAGAAAACATCGACAAAACCAGACAACTGCTGCCCATTATGATGGAGTAAGTGTTTAAAATTCATTTGTTTGGAGAAACATTGTGATTTACGATGGATGACGTAGATACTTAAGAATCAGAGATACCATAAAAAGTTTAATAAAAATACAAATGGCATCCTTTTCTGCTTTTTTATGTTTCCTTTAAGCTTTTAATGCTGTAATTTTTCACTGTAATACTTTTAATTTTAAGGTTCTTTGCTATGACTTGCCTCCATTTTCTTCTTCCTTTACAGGGTTTCCGCTGGGCATTAAAAGTCATTAAATGGATTTTGCGCAAATTAAAGCCTTAAATAGCATTACATTTTATACCTACAGGCATTACATTTATTTTAGATAGTTTTGAAGAAAAAAATAGTACTACCAGTTTTTATTGAATATAGCCTTCATAATTAATAACTGATTTTCTGTCGCAAAATATGTACGTTGGTGTGATACACACACGGAACTAGTTTGGTAATTGCCTCCGGCCGGTGCAAAATTGCCGTAACGCCGTTTTGGACAGTGGCGGGCTGGGATCTGTAGACAGACGGCCGCATGTTGCCAACTTAGCCATTTTTTTTTTTATTTCCAAGAAAGCGCACTGTGATGCATGAGCGCGAGATCTTGCTTTCCTGTCGCAGTCGCACCTCTCTCTGCGTTTGCTGTTCAGTGGCGAGAGGAGCAGCGCATTCAGTTGAGGCTGTGCGCTCTGTCAGAGAACAAATAAAATAGATACTGCTTCTAACCTGAGTGATCATTTTACGTGTACGTAGGCTATAGCCAAAATCACAGGCGATACCCTTTAAACATGCTGCGCGCGCTCCCGCGGACGGCAATCAGTTTTCGGCAGACGATCAATTTATGGCACGACACCTGTCTAAGTGGATTTTTTTGAAGGGGCAAGTGAAAGAGAATTTTACTTGCCCAGCCTGGCAAAGACCTGATTAAAACGTCAATACCAATTTTTTTTAAAATTACATTTAGTGTAAGTGGCGATCGATAGTGAATAATAGGCTGGATAATGTACTGACCATAACAAGGTTGCGCTGTTGAGGCTCGTGCACCATCTCGAGGAGAAATGGAAACATGAGCGAAGCACAGACAAAAAGAAACTCAGTTAAACATTAGTAAAAATTCAAAATGTGGAGTTTTTATAACTTGATACAGGTAAGCAAAATCACACAACCAAGAATGCTGTTTTTCTAAATAGGTTACAATCACGATTAAAAACGTGACACTGATTTCATACAACAGTCCAGTTATAGTTAATATTAAGTCACTTACATTTTAGAAGAAACGTTGACTGTTCTATTTTAGCAGCGAAAATAGTTTCAAACAAAGATTACAGCAGAACCATAGCGCAACACTCAGTCTTGTTTTCGTTACTGAATGATTCAGCGTTTTGAACAAACCAGTTGAGTCAAAGATTAAATTACCCATTTATAAACAACTGCCTCATTCATGAATCAGCCATTGGAATGAATCATTTAAATGAAGACTCACTTATTAAGACGGTTACTTTACGCCACCTACTGGTGGTTTAGTTTAATTTTTAGAAGTATAATTTCCCCCCCAACATTTCTTACAATCCCATAACATTATTTAATGCAGTTGTAATTTTATCGGACAAGTGAATGACAAGGTTTAATGTCAAGCCCTGTATGTAGTCTTAATGGGCCGCGTTTCAGTCACCATTTCATATTGTCTGACAACAAAAACAGAAAAATATGTAGAAACTTTTATTGGGAATTTGGCTGTATTAAAATATATTATGTGAGCAAAAAGGGTAGCAGCAGAGAAGCAAATGTAAAGGGCTCACACTTGGCAGAATGCAAATGCAACAATGACATGATGAATATTCTAATTGCCATATGACTCCATCTATCGACATTTAGTGACACATATATGGCATTAAAACTTTAAAAAATTGGCATTAAAAAGCATTAAATTACATTTGATAAACTGTAGAAACCCTGCTTTAATTGAGGATTTATTGTCAAACAGCTCCATATCATTAGATCTAAATGTGTCAGCAGTAAATGTCCTCTTAAGGCTAATTTCTCTTTCTCTGTAACTTTAGTTCCCCACTGAAAAGCAGCCTTGAGAGGCTGGAGTGCCACTTCACATGGGATCTGGGGCAACATCGATATGAGCTTCTAAAGATGAAGAGGAACATGCTGGATGTGGACCAGGAAACGTGCACTTGGCTGGTTCACTATTACAACCTGCTGGGCTACATTTATCAGGCTCTTGGCTCCAACACAGAGGCGCTGATGAACCTGCACAAAGCAGAAAGTGTGATCCAGGAGCAGGGAACAGAAAAGGCTGGAGTCCGGCTGCAGGTCAACAAAGCTGACCTGGCTTGGGTCTACTTCCATTTGGGAGACATGGAGAAGAGCAAAGAATATCTAGAAGAGGTGAAGAGGATTCAGCAAATGCATCCTGCTCCACCTGGATGCACTTTACACCCTGAAGTCAGTGGAGAAAAGGGCTGGACGCTGGTGAAGTTTGACATGTCAAAGAAGCACCAGGCGATTGATTACTTTAAAATGGCTTTAGAAGCACAACCAGATAGGAAGGAATGGCACAAAGGACTTGCCATGGTGATGAGCAAGAAATGTGTACAGTCTAAATTCACTCCAGAACAGACTGTAGAGCAACTGAAAATCGCACATGAGAAAGACCCAAATAGTTTGTTCCTTCATGCTAATTATTTACTAAAATTGTGCGATCAGAAAGAGGTGTCATCAAAAAACATTGAAAGGGAGATGCAAGATTTACTAGAAAGAACTCTTGAAACTGGAAACCTGGAGGGTTTGCACTTTATTCTCTGGTATTATAGAAAAGAGATTTCTTTTGATAAAGCTAATGAAATAGCAGAGACCGTTCAAGAAAAGTTCCCCTCTTCAGTTAGGGCATTGAAACTTTTGGCAGAGTGCTACAAATGGAAGGTTTACGACATGGAAGGCTGTGAGGAAAAGGACATTTTTGCTAGGAAAGCCATTAAGCTGTTTGAGGAGGTTGTCAGACATAACCCTCACTCATACAAAGTAAAGATATCCCTTGCATCAATGCACAGATATGCACACAACAGGAAGAGATCAGATGAGATTTACCAGCAGCTCCTGTCAGAGAGAAATGATCTTTCTCCTCATGGGCAACAGCATATTTACTACAATTATGCCTATCATCTACTTGACTGCAGACAGTATAAAGAATCAATCAAATATCACATGAAAGTAGTAAAAATCCCAAGTAATTCAACTGACAAAGAAAAGAGCATAAAGATTCTTCAAAACACTGTGAGAAAAGGTAGAAGCCCTCACTGTGAGGAAATTATGCTTATTCTGGAGAGAATTAATATTTCTGATTAAAATGTCATACTTCATCAAAAAACAAACAAACCTTCCATTTGTATAAATTTGCCACAATTCTAAACATTTTATTGGAGGCTGGAAAATTCTCTCTCTTGTAGCATCTGGACCAATCAGACACACACAAATTATACATTATATTTAACGAATAATCCAGCAAACTCACTCTCCCAACAAAGGTGGCGCAACACTCAGTCTTGTTTTCGTTACTGAATGATTCAGCGTTTTGAACGAATCAGTTGAGTCAAAGATTAAATTACCCATTAATAAACAACTGCCTCATTCATGAATCAGCCATTGGAATGAATCATTTAAGTGAATGACTCACTTATTAAGACAGTTACGGTTTCTGAAAGAGAGGTAACTTATACTCAGAGTCAGTTACCATGGTAACTTACTCTGTGAACCTAACCTGGTCAGATGCAGGTTTTCTTCGGTAAACCCAGAGTCTCTTTCGGTCTCCTCCCCCTTTTTAAAGTGCAAGTGATGTTTAAATTATTCATTTATTCGTTCATGCTGCAAAAATGCTTTTTTTACTGAATATTTTTTTGTCTTATTACAAGTATCTAAAAATTCTTATATAATTTTTCTTAAATCAAGATGGATTTTCTATATAAGATATTTAGTCGTTTCCTGGGGGGGATCTAAATTAAGCGCATTTTACTGCGTTTTTACAAAATTATCTGCCAGCGTGGTAATAAAAATAATTTTAATGCAAACAGAAAACAAGATTATTCGGAGAGTGTGTTACTAAGTGCGAATTTACAGTAGTTCCGCCTATAATGTCACATAATGCTAAAATCAACACGTGTGATTAATGGTTTCAGTGGTGTAGGCAGTAGCGTGTTGGGCGCAGAGAACTAAATTGTGGTACGATTGCTGGGGTTCGAGTTTGCCTTTTGCCTAGCTCGCTCTTCTCCCTTTTCTCATCACTTATCACATCAGAAAGGCCTTTATTTTTCAATAGAAATTAAGAAAATGTTCTAAAAGTTGAAGTAAATTGCCTAAGGAGTGTTTAATAATGATAAAATCATTTACACTCTGTTATTAATTATTGCATCCTGTTAATGTACAATACTGAGGTGCAAATAGTATGCATCTGCCAGCATAAAATATAAATAGTAGCCTAATTACCTAAATACCTATTTACACTTATTGCAGAGAACTGCTACTTTTAGCCTGGTAAACAGAACATAATTTGCAAAATTATTATAATTTTCTTCTTCCTTTTTTGCATGTGGGATACCATGAAAATGAATATTAGTTCAATAACATACCGTTCTGCCAGTTTTCACCTCTGATATCATAACAGTGATAAGAATTAAACTTGCATTGACTCGGAAGTATGTGGACGTCATTTTGTCATGTGTTGTTGCCATGGTGAATCGTAATATCAGAGCTCCATTGATGATGGCTTTTCATATTAGTGGTGCACGCGTTTAACTCAGAGTCGATTGAACTAACTCAATTCAGCTGTTCTGAAACCGAAAACTCTCCAAAGTTTCCCATTTCAGGGTAAGTCAACTCAGAGTTCAAGTTAACTGAATATCAAGTTACTGAAACGGGCCCCCTTTCCTCTGGTTACAGGGGGGTATTCCAGAAAGCAAGATTAACTTACTGTCACATATACTCTGAACTCTCGGTTGATTAACCCAAACTTTGCTTACTCGAGGCATGCTGGTTCCAAAAACGCGCCCGGGAGTAAGTTCAGCCAACCCAGAGTATGTTCCCGGTTAACACGCAAGACGTTCTCAACAGAGCAACGAATCAATGATTCACCATGGAAACAGGCTAAGAAAAAGCACACCATTCTTCTTTTGTTTAATGCCGATTTACATAACCAACTTGGTGCACATCGCCACCTATTTGGTGGTTGTACCACGATTTTTTCAATCTTTTAATAAGTAATCTTCTCTTCTTTAAGAATAAGAATTATATTGTTTGTTTGCTAAGTATTTAATAAGAGATCCCATGTATTTTATTATAGCATAGAAAACGTCTTGTTATAAAAAGGGGGAATAAAGCAGATCCATGTGTGAGATGACAAATTAAATACATATATTAGAATTGAACAAACATTTAAACATTACCACTTTAGAATAAAATCCCTATTGTTATATATAACTAACTATATAACAAATTTTGTTACATTAATATGACTATATTAATTATATAACATGCATCTGAATACATAATGTTCACAGAGTAAGTTGCTATGGCTAATTACCCTGAAAGTTACTTCCATTTTTTGAAACCAAAAGCTGAGGTTATCGGCTTACTATACTCTATCACACACACACACACACATTATATATGCTGCACAATTAATCGAATTTCTAATCGCGATTACGATTACAGATGCCATGATTCCGTAATCGTTCAAAGGCGCAAATACGAGGAAAAATGATTTGTCGTAATTGTGCAGCCCTAATACACACACACACAACACCACTTGAGAAATGTATCAACATGTATTCGATTTCACTGTGATCATTCCTTTATAGTGTTTTGCCTATGTATTAATCCTTGAATGCATGTGTTAGTATTACTTGATTAATCAAGATTGCATATATATAATTCTTGATATCTACGAATTTGTTTTTTAATGAACTACATGATCATGTATATTATGTTGATACCTATGCAACATATTAGTATTATAAACACCCAATTAAATTACATATGCAAAAACCTGCTAAAAGACAAAGGATCATAAGGTTTCCCTCCAAAGGAACAACTTATTGGCTCACACAGCATCAGAGGGTGTGATATCATAGTACAGAAAAATACCAGGCAAACCCTCCAGGTTTTTGGTTTCATTGGATCTTTCTAAAATGTTTACCTCATTGTTTTCAGTCTGTACCTCATACATTTTTTTGACATATAGAGGGACTGAATGTACAAATCATTTGAGTCTGCAGTTTTGTTTACAACAAGTAACATTTAAAGCATGTGATATTGATAATATTGTGTGTGCTTGACCTACTATAATTTGATTGGCTGTTCAGATGGTTAAAGTAATTTGCATATTTAACATATAACAGTGAGGAAAGGAAGACTTTGGCTATGAAATCCATTGCGCTCTTTGAGGAGGTTGTCAGACATCTTTTACATGAAAGAAATTCCCAAGATATTGTATATTCATTTATATTTTGTTATGCTAACGGACTGTAGCTTCCACAGTACCTGTTCATTGTTTCCATTGATGTGTTAAAAAAAACCAAAAACACTTCTTGGAGCTGGATCATGTGCTTATTGCTTCTGATTATAACTATTGTTCACAGAAAACATGTTCACAACTGCCTTTCTTTGAGACTTTCATTTCTGAAATGTGGATATGCAGATGTGTTGCTTACAGTACATGTTTCTGTTACAAATACAATAATAAACATTTAATTATAAAACCGTTTTCTCCCATTGATTTTTGATTAGTTTTTTTAGTTTGTTGATTAGATTTACTTGACCTGCTTAGACCTGACCTGCTTGACCTGTTGATTTTGTAACTTTGTTTTCAGTGTGTAATAACATAAAAATGAACACCCTTTTCTCAGTGTCTCACAAGTTGAGTGCATTTTCTTTTTTTTTTTACATTTTCTTAAGGGAACTTTGTAGCTTGCCAGTGGAAAGACTGAAGATACATTCTGACAAAATGAATATTATCTACTGTAACAAACACAAGGTCACGTACAAATAAATGAAAGTCGTTGAGAATCACAAGGTATTTGATGTATTTTCTAAAAATGTAAAACGAGATTAAAACTGTGTAATTTGTTCACCTTCTTGTTGAAAACTCATAATTCCCCATCAAAGGCACAGAATTGTTTGTGACCTTTATATTAAATACAGGCTATCTGATACTGCTTACATATAATATCTAATATTATTGTTGTTTCCTTGGCAATGATTTAACCATATTTTTCCATAAAGTCCATAAAGTCTATTTACCAAAGCATTATCTGAATGGTGAGCAGCTCACACAGAATATTCACTCCTAAATCCAAAGAAAGCTCTGCAGATTGATGCAGAATTAGGAAAGCTCCATTTAACACTTTTGACATAATTAAAAAATTAAAACATTCAGCAGAATTCAAAATAATTAATCAAAATAAAATGTTGGCAGGTTTGAGCTTGTGTTTATAACAGTCCATCTCACTGATGAGAGCTTTGGATCAGGAACATAAAAACTCTCATATAACCCTGTTCAACTCCGGAGGGGGCACTTTCATGTTTCTTGACAGCAATATTGCTGTACTTTTCTACTGCTTTAGAAATCTCCTGTACCGGAGTCAGTTAATGCAAGAGCTCCCTCTAGTGCAGCGGATGATCACTCTCACAGCAGCCAGAATCACAGCACTGCAGATCAGAGAGACTCCACTGAGGAAGAATGTAGCTGTGTAGGAGCCTGTTTGATCAACTAGCCAACCTGAGAGAGAGAAAGATTTCATAAAACACTCTGATGTGGTTAAATATACTGCGGGCACATACAAATGAACAAGCCACTGTATGTGTAAACAGTAACTGCAGTAACTTGTGTGTGATTGATTCTTGGCATGTATTGGAAAATGAGAATCTGTGTGTTTGTAAGCGTGAAAGAGAGAGTGTGTAAATTTTCTCTGACCTCCGATAGGTGGGCTGATGAGGTAGGGGATGGCGTGGAGGAAGTAAACAACTCCCAGAGCTGAGGTCAGGTGGGTAGAGCTGACAGTGTCAGAGGTCACCACAGGAATAAGTGCCACGTAAGCTCCATCAAAGTAGCCGTAGATGAGAGAAAAGGGGACGAGCAGGGAAAAACCATTCAGCAGAGGCAGAAAGAGACAACTCAGCCCTTCTGACCCCACAGCCAGCATGTAACTCACCACCCTATATGGCCTTAAACACCTGAACATAAACACACACAGATACAGATTAAACCACAGAGTTAGACAGTTCCATTAACTGTATTTTTAGTACATTCAAGGAATTAATAAAAAAAAAAGAAGATTAACAATAATAAATACATTTTTAGAAAATAGGTTTGTATTGTACCAGCTTTTAATGACATTTCAGTGCTTTTGTCCTTTTTCAGTCTATTTAACATTAAAGTCAGCATGAAAAGGAAGTTGCAATCATCTTCTCTTCCCTATTGTTACGTATATCTGAGTGAAATGGCTTCTAGTACGAGAAAAAAAAAAAATGTAGGGACTTGATTTTGTCCACCGGGAATTGATTGGATCAATGGATTGCTGTTGTTTGCTATTACTGTTATCTCATATATGAGAGACAGGTTGCTGGAGGGGAGAAGATAAAGTTTTACAGCAATAAAAAAATAAAACACAAATGTGATGTTTAACTAAAGTCATGTAGGTAATTAATTAGTCATTGGCTAATAAAGTGAGATTAAATACATAAAGTATATTTGTGTTATTTAACATATTTAAACATTTCACCGTTTTTATTCATTTTAAAGAATACTGAATCTGTTTTTGTGCAAGTGAGATGAGTAAATGAATGTTCACATTTAGTATAGAAATACAAATTTCTGTCATGAAACTCTAGATGGCGCAGGCTGACAGGTCTGTGACTCAATCTGCTAGCATTTGCTGTATCATTTACTGTAGCAGTCTGTAGCGTGCTTTCAGAAACCCTCCACCTTCCCCAGCTCCACCTGTCTAGATCTGCTATGGGGGTTATTCATGCATGTTATATGTGCAGTAGTCTCAGCCTCAGACATCACTCCCATCCGAAAGAAAAAACATTCACAACAAACTCTTACTTACTTTCTATCAGCAATCCATCCAAAAGTGATAGTTCCAACAATCCCTGACACTCCAAGTATGGACATGAGTAATGCTGCCTGTTGAGGGCTGACGCCTGCACTCAGTGAATAGGGCACAAGATACACAAATGGTACACTGCAACCATATGCAAGGAACAGGTAGGACACCAACAGCAACAGGAAGTCTGGTATCAACAGGAAGGAAAATTCTCTCAATATGGGTTTCCTTATGATAGACCATAAGTTTTCCTTGGACTCCCTCAGTATGTTTGTGTTTACCACCTTTGACTGTGCCAGAGTGGTGTGGTTAGCGTTTGCTTCAGATTTTGATTCTAGCATAGCTGCATTCTCTTGATTGGTGGGCAAACGGCCCAAAGGCAAGTCATCTAATTGTACTAAAGCTGGGACTGAGATGTTCCATTCATCTGCGTTTCTGCTCACAGTCTCTGAGTCTTCAGAGAGATCCCGTCTATGGTTTAGTTCCTCATTGGAGTGCGTATGCTTTGCATCAGAGGGCCCTAACTTATCTGCCTCCATCTGTTCTTTTCCATCCCTCTGCATATTCTCAGCTTGTTCTTTTTCCCCTCTCTCTTTAATAATTTTATCTGTATCCTTATGTTTTATCTCCACGGATCTCCATTCCTGTGCACTCAATTCAACATTGAGGACTGCATCAGCAAGTTTCACATTCAGCAAATCAACCCTTTTGTCACTCTCCAAGTCCATCTCCTTCTGCCTCCCTCTTTGGCCTTCCAAAGGCCTCATAAGGGCTCCACAGACACACAGGTGGGACACCAAACCCCCCAGAATGAGCAGCGCACCCCTCCAGGAGAAGAACTCAATGAGGAGTTGCACAGCCGGTGCTAGTATGAAGGTTCCAATGCCGCTGCCTGACATGGCGATGCCGTAAGCCAGTGCTTTTCTCTCGCTGAAGTAAGAACCCACCATGGCGATTGCAGGAGTGTAACTAAGAGCAAATCCCACACCTGTGCAGAAAATCAGGATGGTTAGTATTCAAGACTACAGATATGCATGGCTAGTTTGTTACACTATGTAACTTTTTTTTGTTCAAAATTAACTAAATTTAAATAATGATTCAATACATCATCAATCCTTATTCCAAAAAAATGTATTTGTCTTATCCTGATTCAAAGTTGAATATAAGCCTATTATAAGTGTTTTTATTTTTAGACCTGAAAGGATGGTTTTCGCTGCAAATTGCGTACGTGCGTCACTATACGTAAATAGAGAAAAGTTGCTCCGGCTATTTTGACGTGTGTATGGTGTGGGAGTGGCATAGGATAGTTGTCACAACGAGCAAGAAAGGTTGACACGGAGCATGTTACATCTCAAACCTCTGGGGAATCACCCATTTTAAAATAACGCCAAACAGAGGAGAGTCTGCTGGCAAAAAAATAACTCATAATAAAATGAGAAACAACGCTGGCTTGGCTTTTCGGCGATGTTGAGAACTGGAAAATGAGGATTATCAGTGCAGTTGAAATAGAAGTCTCTGAGTTTAAAATATTAAGAATGTTGTGTATGCTGCTGTATGTGCATCTGTATCAAACCTGTAAGAACACCCAGTGTAAGATACAGGAACTCTACACTGGTGGCCAGTGAGCTGAGCAGCAGACCAGCAGAGGATAGAAGCCCACCAATAATGACAGCTATACGAGAAGAGAGGCGGTTCCCTATGTAACTACCCAGTGGTGCTATAAAGAGAGAAAGAAAAAGAAAAAGAATGAGGTAGACTGCATGATAGTGGAAACGCATATTATTTTCATGTTATGGCTGATAGAAGGTTTTAAAAGGTTTTAAAAGGTTCAAGTGAATTTATAAAAAATAAAATTAATTTGTTTACATTTAACAATTCAATTCACATTTATTTGTATAGCGCTTTTCACAATACATATCGTTTCAAAGCAGCTTTACAGAAAATGCAGTTATTTAATATTTAAGATTCACTTTAAATGAGAGTTAGATTACAGTAATCTAATAGTAAAAATTGGGGAAATGAGCATTCATAATTAAATATTCACTGATAAATATAAATTATCAACCTATACCAATAAATAAAAAATAATATCAGCCCACCAAATGATATGGTACAGATAAATCATGCAGAAACATTATTTAACTCATTATTTATTACTGAATCAACCTAATATATTAAATTACACCAGACAAAGTTGTGCTGGATGAAAATAATAAATAGTGTTTGGTAAAAATAGCTCTGTAAGATCAAAATTTTTTACAGTTAGCATTAACTCTTACATATGTGACTTTTTAAAAAAAAAAAAAAAAAATGAAACTCTACTGTTTGTGTGCATTTATGTGGGTCTTAATCTTCATGATTAATGAATATTGTTTATGTATGCATCACAATCACAAAAATAATCTAACTGCTTAAAGGGGGGGTATCACACACAGTTTCTGCCAATCTCATGTTAATCTTGAGTACATATAGAGTAACAATGCATCCTTCATATCTCCGAAAAGTCTTTAGTTTTGTCATATTTATAAAAGATAGATACGCTAAACCGAGCCTTTCCGAAAAAAGCCGAGATCCTGGAGGCATGTCTACCATAAGTGCTGTGGGCAAAGCTCGCGGATTTTGTGTAGAGATCATCTGCTAAATGCGACATCAATATATATAAAAAGGGAACAAAAACGTTCGTGTTGTTTACATTATATGCACTTGCGCGCCGATTGCCAACAAAACACAGACATCCAGCGCCGAACTGGGACTTGTTTACAAAGTATTCATCACCAAAATCCCGGGAACAAACAAACATACATGCACAACTCCGTTGCTGCCTCGGAAAAAACAAACTTCATCCTCTGTTCCCTTAACGCTGAGTTCTTTGGGAAGCTGAAAAAGGTCATCTTTCCCTCACAACCAAAAACACACTCATTTGGTCACAGGAGCTGCGTCTCATTTCGGAGGCTGCAGTTTCTGGAGGTCGCATTTGAAGGCTGTATACGTCATCAAGGAGGTCATATTTAAGAAAAGTAACCGTAATAAAATTGACTGATATTCATTGTGAGGTGTAAAATACTGTCATTTCTTTCTTACGTTGCAATCTAACGGTTATTTTTCTTTAATGAGACTACCTCGATGATGTATGCAGCCTTCAAAGGGTGCAGCCCCTGAATTGGGACACAGCCACTGGTGAAAAATCTCTCGGCTTCCATATCCCGAACGAAGAGCGTTGATGGGCGTGCTCTTGTTCTGGGTGATGTGTGTGTGCATGCTTATCAGGGAGAAGTGCCTATACATTCCGCTCTTTTTTTGACGTCATACAGGACACACTCGAAAAAAACTCTCCGAATCCTGTACCGAAACCGTAAGTAGTGGATTTGGCACAGAAATACTCCGTCATACGTCCAACTCGTGTTTTGAAACTTTGGCCATGTTTAACATGAGAATGCAACTCTTTAACAGTGTAAATAAGTCAGAATGCATGAAATAGCATTACCCCCCCCCTAAACTAAGTAGAGAATCAATGGAAAAAGAGATTCCAAAAGATATACCCAAGACCCCCACATAAATATGAAAATGTGTTTCTGTGAACATTCTTTCTTACTGGCAGCCAGATAAATCTGGTTTAGGGTGGACTATGCACTGTAAACCTGTCAACACAGACTTTTTTTTTTTGAAAACAAAGTTCTCTTAAAATCAATATAGTTGAGCTGCCACCTATAAGTCACAGAGTTTTGCTATAGGGTGAACACTGGGGGATTTTTTAATTCAAGTCTTATATGGGTCTTACCACACAACATTGTAGTGCAGTCCAGCAGAGAGTGTATCCATGCAGTTGCAGAATAATCTCTGGAAAAGTATGACTGGAATTCCACAAAAAAGATGGAAACACACCTGCAACCAGCATGAAAATGGGCAGATTTGAGAAAGCAATATGCTAAAGGTCTTCTGGTGCTTACTGCAGCATTTATTTTAGTCCTTTTAAGTACAACATTTTTTATCAACATCCAAAACTGGATATTTTCCCTGGGTTGTTGTCCTACTTATTGAATGATTTAATAATAGAAGACATGAGTAATTCCGTCTTGGCTAGTGGCTAATCTTTCAAAAACACAAGAGACCATCAGAATTCAACTTGGTTGAGTTAAGAGGCCATTTCAGCAGCCTTTAGTTTAATTTAGTTCCACATTAAAGAGGACCCATTATGCTTTTTTACATTTTCAACTTTTTTTAGTGTATTGTTGCCATGTTTGAGAATGAAAAAAATCTGCAAAGTTCCAAAGCACAAAGTCCACTCCAGAGGGAGTTATTCTCTATATCAGTAAGCACTGTTTCTGAACTCCCTGAAACACCTCGATTGTAGTCTTGAGTTTTCTTTTGGGAATGTACATATCACAATATTCCTCATTTAAATAATTTCCGCAGAAGGCAGAGGAGTGGTAGAGTTGTGTCAGTAGTGTGTTGAAACTCGCTGTTATGGTAAAGGGCGTGATTCTGAAACACGGTGGAAGCAGTTGACCAATCACAACACACTGGTCCAGCCGACCAATCAAAGCACAATGCACATTTTGGATAGAGGGGCTTCATTGAGACATAAACTAAACAGAGTGTTACAGACTGGGAAGAGAGGTGCTGCAATAATGTAAAATATGTGAAGAATAATGTGTTTTTGGACATTCAAGCATGAAAACCTATTCTAGTAGACGCCAAAAACAAAATCAAGACTTACCATATGTCCTCTTTAAACTGACAAAACATAGGTGATGTGAGGGTATCACCTTGATTCCTGGTAAGGTAAGAAGTGCATATAAAAAAAACGTGACTTGGGAGAGTCATGAACTGACCTAGTGACTGCACGTGTGCAAACAGTGGTGAGAAAACATCCAGCCACGATCATCCAGCCCCATCCGCCATCCGGAGTGGCCGCTGAATGTGGATTTTTTTCACTCATCTCTAGACTTCTGTTGGACAAGATGCTTCCTCTCTTCATCCTCTCCCTCACTCTCTCACTCCTTTCAGCCTCTTGTTTCCTTTCCTGTCCAGTTTCAGCTGGTTTTGCTCTCTCCGGCTCTGTTTGGGACATATTTACTTGCTGTTTTTCTCTCATTACTTCTGGTCCTTCTCACTTTTAAATGCCATCAAGCAAAATCTGCAGCAGAAACAGAACATTTTTCAATGTTAGCCACCTTCTCAAACTGTATGTGCAATCTAAATCAGTCTGTATGTTAAAAAAAAAAAAAAAAAAAATCTATTGTTGTAAAAAGTGAAAGTGCTTCAGTTGACATTGTGGTGTTTTGGACTAAATACTAAAATGTATCAATTATGTCTCTGAGATAAAAAGGATAGTTTAGACAGAAAATTAACATTCTTGTCATCATTTACTCCTTGTGAATGTGTGAACACACAACTCAGGATTTATCACTCTATGACTGACTGGTTAGTGAGTGAGAGACCTTGCAGAAAACCTTACAAAGAAATTAGAGCAAAATTGTCCCAGGCTGAGACTGTCCTCCTACATATACACTCTTGAGAGGTTTTCATGATACAGACAGTGACCAAGTTACTACACACAGTAAACACATTCAAATGGAGGCAAGGAACACAGTGTGTCTTTATCAATGCCAAAAAAGAGGGCCAAAAGCTACTTCATGGGGCAAAAGTAGTTACCTTATTGCAAAAATTAGTAGACATGGAACAAAGCTTCATTCAGCCAACCAACTCCTGACAATAACCATTATCAGATTTTGTCCTGGATGTCACTTACCTCAATCTATGTCTGGTAAACCAGACCACAGTTGGACCTGATGCGATGACTTGCAGTCTTTAAATTAAAGACCTAACAGTCTGCCTCACTGAAGAAACATCTTCTACATAACAAAAGGTCACAATAACATTCAAAACTTTGGAGTCAGCAAGATGTTTTTATTTATTTATTTATTTATTTTTATTTATCATTTTATTCAGCATTAAATTGACCAAAAGTGACAGTACAGACAAAAGACTTCTACTTAAAAAAAAAATGTTCTTTTGAACTTTATACTCATCAAAAATTCCAAAAACTGTATTACCGTTTCCACAAAAATATTAAGCAGCTGTTTTTAACTGAGATAATGTTGAGAACGCACACACTCTCTCTCCATATATTAGTTATAGCTACAATAATCAATAAATAAAGGCACTATGCACTATCCTGTAAGTGGAACAAAAGAATTAGCCATTGAAGTTGTAACCAGAAAAGGGTCAGAAGAGTGAACATGTAAACATCTAGGTACAAGAATAAATAATTATGAATTAGCAGATGAGAAGAGTTATAACAGTTGTGTACAATCACCTGGGGAGTTTTTCTGAACAACATACAAACAACAAGATACATGACTGAGCGTTTGAAGTGGTCAAAGAGAAACAAACTTACTCTGAAACACATTTCCCAGTGTACAGAATCTAGAGCAGACGAGGAACAAAAACAAGCACTGCTCTCCTCCAAAGTGTGGTACATATTGGCGCACATGGCTCTGCATCACTGCACGGCGTGCGCTCTTGGACAGATCAGCAGGGCGGAAACTACAGCCAGCCAACGCGAGGTGGAAGTAGAGGGGGCTGCTTGTTGCAGTCCTGCGTCGGATATTTGCCATGTTTTCCCTCTCACCCACCCTGTGTGTATATTATTATACAATGACTTTCAGGGGGTCGACTGTTTTAACGGAATTTCAATAGCAAGTACTCTTGACACAATCTGTTGAAGTTCGTCCCGAGCAAACCAAACGCTCTTTTGGTCAATTTTTACTAGTACATTTAGCTGTCAAATAAATAAATATACAAACAAACAAACCTATACGATAACGTTCCTTGAGATACATTTAAAATTTAAATCTACAATAAAGTTCTAAATAGTATTAGAGTTTCTTTTTTGGCCACGATGATCCTAAAAAGTATCGAGTGCTGTTGCTACCTACTTTATCTGCCAAAGTGTGCTTAAGTGTTTAGAGCCAGGTGAAAATACGCCCTGAATTAACTGTAAACTAACTTTTGTGGTTACTGAAGTGTTTGAAAGTAAAGAGAAACATTTATATGTAAAAAGAATATGTAGCCTGCCCTAGCCACCCCCACCGTTTAAGTTCCTGGCGTTCAAGCCCAGGCTTAATTGACGGGATCAGACAGTAGATTACAGGAGAACACCGATTTGCTCATGCATATTAGCCTACCCTAGGGGGCAAGATGATCACTCATTTGCTTTTGAAAAACATTTATCTGGTAAGTGTGAGAGGGGGTAGTGAATGGTTTGATTGTTTTTGACATTTTTGTCCTTGTTCCTTCTCTCAGTTTTGTGTACTTTACTGAATAACTGTAAAACTGTAGGTCATTTATCAAGGGTTAAGACAAAATAAAAAAAAGAAAAGGTGGCTTAGAGATTTTTTAAGATTTGCATACAAAGATGGATATCACAAACCTGTGCATTTGTTAAAGTGTAAGCATTTAAAATGTGTGACTGAATAATTGAAAAGAACACAAAAGTGGCCATTTCTCAATGGGTTCACTTAAAGGGATCGTTCACCCAAAAATGTTGTCATCACTTACCCACCCTAAAGTTGTTCCAAACCTGTATGAGTTTCTTTCTTCTGTTAAACACTAAAGAAGATATTTTAAAGAATCTTGGTAATTAAACAGTTGACGGTGACAGAAAAAAGTACTATGAAAGTCAATGGCTGCCATCAACTGTCTTGTCTACCAAAATATCTTTACCAACATTCTTGTGTCGTCCCCTATACCCCTAAGTAGGGCACTATTTGAGGGAACAGCCATTTTTAGTGATGTCCGAAAACTTTGGACAATTATCGAGTGCACTCATTCAATCCCACAATGCACTGTAATAACGAGTGTAAAACTGATGTACACTCAATGTCTAGAGAATCACGTGCCTTATGAATTCCCACGTCTCGCCAGAAAATGGTGCCCTAGTTTTTTTTTATTTTTTTATTTTATTTATTTTTTATTCCAAATCTATGTACACTCCACACTCCAGATCAGTAGGTGGCGGGAATGCACCTTTTCGTTGGTTTGCCAAACCGCCAGAAAACACCAGAATCATCCATCCATCCATTCATTAATTTTACAAACCGCTAGTCTGCGGTGTACAATGTAATATAATACAGGTATAAATTCCTTTTTAATTGATTATTAAATTGTTTGTCTCAGGTTCATACATGATTTCCATGACAGAATTCAAGATAGATCCTTTCATCTTACTACTGGAGCTACCAGTTTGCTAAGTTTCAAATGATTATTAAGCAACAAGCACAAACTTTGCAAAAGCGGCAGCCCTTCCGGTGCATTCAGTGTCCAAATTCACTCACTTGTTTTCAGTCACTCGTTCAAGTGAACTGTATTAGTGAACTAATGTAGGGAATAGTGAATGACGGTATAGGGGCCGATTTCGGATTTAGCCATGGAAGAATGTGTATCAGGTGTGCTTGTTATTAGTACACGTTGAACGCCAAACAAGGGCAGAAAAGTTTGACAAAGTGCTTGTCCTGAAAGATTAACTTCACAATGAGTTTCCAATTGCACAGTGTCTCTTCTGAAGAAAGGATTGTGTGACTAAAAAGAGTGAATGAGGATGACAGAAATCGGATGCACATCATTGATTAGTCAGGATGACAGTGTTTGAACAAGCTTAATGCCAATTTATATTCTGATAGCTAAATGCCATCTTGTGGGTTATAATGGCCCGAGTACCGATGGTACCAATTATTCTTCTTCTCCAAAATGAATTGCATTTTTGAGGGCCTAAACTTGCTCGAAAACTCATGAAACTTTGCAGATGCGAAGATTTTTGCTAAAGGGCATGTCCGTGGCGGCCTAGCAAAGTTTGATGTTTCGTCATAAAACAGGAAGTTGTTGTAACTCGGGCATACAATGTCTGATCAGCCCCAGACTTCACGACTTCACGTTTTATTAGAGTCCTGGCCCGAAGACATCTACATGACAATATTCAGTTACAGTCATAGCACCACCTGTGGGTAACAGGAAATGTCATGTTTTACACTGTGATTAACTCTGCATGGAGCACCATGAGGGTGAGTAATTAATGACAGAATTTTTGGGTGAAGTAACCCTTTAAAGTAAATGCCATTTTTGAGTTGATCCTCTTTTTTGAGTTAGAGGCTGAACTGATGTAGGAAATGTGAGTAAATGATGACAATTTTCATTTTGGGTGAACTATACCTTTAAGAGACTATTAAACAATTAATACTAAATAAAACACACAACATGCATTAATGTTTTAAAACTTTTATTATTCTTCAAAATTTCCTTTCTTAAGTATATCAATCATCATCAATTAAACCCAGTGAATCTCACAGATATCAAATCTCTCATATTTTCATAATAAAGCCACAAATGTCAACACAGGCTTCAGATATCTGAGAGGTGAAAAACAAAGATAAGAATATTTACATGTTTGTACAATCTGATACAACAGCACAACATATCCATTAGAGTAGCATCAAACAAAAACGCAAAGGATCATTTGTTTAAAATTATCAGTAGGAATTAAAAGAAAACAGACACAGAAAATTCTTGGAGAGAAAAGAACAATGTTTCAAATACCCCTTTCACTCTGAATAACAGCGTTACTGACGAAATTGGCAAACAGGACATAAGCAGCTAGTTTCTAAGAGACACATGACTCGATCAACCAAACTGCTTTCAGCAATCAACATTCAGAGCTGACTTCACTGCATAGCAAGAAGAGTGAATGTCACCTTTCAGACGAAGAGAACATTAAAATGACCTCTCAACTACCTTCTGCGATACAGACTAATACACTAATACAGTCTGTGGTGTTTTTTCTTCAATATACAAAATTGCTGTAACTTGCAGCTAGATTTGCTGCTTCCTGGTATGATAACAAGTTACTTTAAACCTAACCAATCTCTGAGGGCCTCACTCATGTTTGCAAAACATGAAGCTGTGACTAATACACAATGGATACAAAACAGCTTTGTTTAGGTATAGCATAGAAATATGCAGTGCAATGACACAGATTTGAACACTTTTAAGCATGTTCACACTTGTATCTTACTAGGATTGTGCGACAAGAAAAATTAGCTAACAATATTATAAATGTACAATCTTTATGAATGTTAATTATCCATATGGCATACTACTGTCGTATTGATATAGTGTTTGGTAAACAAACAGAGCTTCCAAATCTAGAATGAGGGGTTTAAACTGTATCATGTAAATCCTTATAACAATACAATAATAATAATAATAATGAAAATAAAATCACACAACAATAACTGTGAATTGCAGCCAAATGTTTTACCCAAAATAATTTTATGCCAAACATACAAGGCCAACCAAAGCAATAATTAAATATTATAAAGGAATAAACATTTTTAACCAGGCAATTTTAACCCCCCAAAAATCTCACATAAAAAAAAAAAAAAAAAAAAAAACCTAGATATGTATTTTCTGAAAAAGAAAACATTGCAGTTGATCTGAGGTCCCCAAAATCTAATTCAAATTTTTCTTAGACATTTCAGTTTAAATAAAAAAAAAGAAGAAAACATAAAAACAGCCACATAAGTTAAAAGAATAAAGAGATCATATAGAAGGCATGAAAGACAGCAAGGAGGACTGAAGAACAGAATTTAACTAGTAATGGGGTAGTGTTTTTATTTTTGATTACATATTGAATTTCATCTTAATATTCTAATGCTAGGTGACTTTTGGGAGAAATAATATGGTGCATGGCCTGGCAAAGCAGGAATGCTTGTATTGACAGGCTGTCTGGTTTGACTCCTCCCACTTCTCAGTTTGGCACTACAATGGAAACACAATGGGTGAGTCTTTGAACTGCCTAAACATATTTGATATTTGAATGGTGAAGAAAGGGGGGTTGTGGGTAATTGCTGTCATACTGACTTAATCTTTGTGGTTTGTCATCTCTCGGCTACTTTGAATACTGTTAGTGCCATTTTTTTTAACCATAGACAAGAGGAAGGCAACCAAAGAGGAGGTATATGCATGTAACTGTGTGCATTCTGACAAAGATGAATGAAGTAGCTTTGGTTTAGATAGTAAAAAGAATGGGAAAAGGCAGGATGGAAAAAGAAGAGGCAAAGTTGGGCAAAGAGGACAAAAATATGTGGGATGTTAGGGGAACTTTCTATCTGAAGTGTCAAATTGGCCACTTGGTCCCACAGAATTCCCTCTCCGAACTAAAAGTGAGACACCCTGAGCTTTCTGTGTATCCTTTTAAAATGAAAGGCTTCATGTGAATCAGCGCAAGTATATATATTTTAACTATTCTGACGCTTGGAAAACTGTTAACTGTAGCAAAAAGGAAGCGTGAAAGGAGAGGCAACCAGAAAAGGCTGCTCTAAGCTGAGAATAGTGTCTTTTCTTTACTTAGACGATCTGTGTCCCCAACAGCCAGGACACATTTAACACATCACCTGAGGCTTAAATCTGAATTAGAATAGAGTGTTAAACATCATTTGGGGTCTGAACAGCAGTTTAACACAAAAAGGTCCATCATTTGACTGAGCCTCAAGACAAAAAACGGTTAATGTTGAACACACTATCACCTGGTGGCAGGTCAAGAACAGCAAAACCTGCTGTGTTAAAGTTTTTGCCATCAGTAAACTCACCCTGGTCACTACACAATGATAGTTACAAACAGTACAAAAGGAGAATAACAACAACAGGAAAAAAATTAACAATTAGATTCCATTAGTCGTCAGTCTGAGGGAGACTAAGTTACTCATAAAAATATTCATTCAAATCTTATTTTAAGGGTTATTTACAGGTTAATTTCTATAATGGCTTCTTTCAAATTCCCCAGTGTTCCCAGTATTCCAGTTTTCCTGTTGGAGCCTCTATCTTGAAGTCGTAAAGCAGCTTCTGGATAATCAGAGATGATTCCTTTCATTTATGCATCTTCAGACGACTTCAGCAGTTCTAGAAAAGCACCAACGGCTCCAAAGTATCCCTGAAATGCACATACACACATATAAGTGCGCATATAAACAAACAATATGTGAAAACAAACAATAATTTCATTGAACTACTGCCATATAAAATAAGTGATTCTGAAAGACTGTCACTGTTATACACTACCGTTGGAAACAGTAAAGACTATTACTTCGTTACAAAAGATTTATATTTATATAAATGCTGTTATTCTGACTTTTTTTATTCATCAAAGAAACCAAACAAAAAAATGATCACAGTTTCCACAAAATTATGAAGAAACACAACTGTTTTCAACACTGATAGTAAATAAGAGTTGTTTCTTGAGCACCAGATCAGCATATTAGAGTACTGGCTGCTAACAATTAAACTCTGCCAGTAAGGGAATAAGTTACATTTTAAAATATATTAAAATAGAAAAAAAGTTGCTTTAAACTGTAATAATATTTCACAATATTACTGTTTTACTGCATTTCTGATTAAATAAATGCAGACTTGATGAGCAGAATGTTTTCTTTCATTTTCTTTATTTTACCAACCCCAAACATTTGAACTTAAGTGTATTTCACAAATTTGAGAAAATAAAAGCAATAGAATAAGAACAACTGATTAAAACTCAGACATAATTACCTCATGTTCCAGGAAAAGGGCCCTCAGCTGGCCCTTAGACCAGAAGTCCATAGCATAGGCAAGAAGCTTCGTTGACACCGTGTTTATACGCAGAAAGTTCCCCACAAAAACAACCCGTTCAATTTTCTACAGGACAAAACACAATCACATCACTTAGTTATAACCGTAGAATCTGTGGATGTTTTACACATTTTTGCACTCATTTTGGAATAAAATTTACAGAATTTCGTGGAACAGATTTAAACAGGGTCAATTTTGATTTCATGACGACTTTAATTTGACCATATTTACTTTGTTAGCGCACATTACAAGTCTTGTGGTGAACAATGAATTTGTGCAAGTTAATACACAAAAAAAATAGTTTGTCGTGGTAATCTTTAATCTGAAAATTTGCTTCCGCTTTGGAATGACGTTCCTTCTCTGATGACATTAACCACTCCCCCCAACCGTCAGTGTGCTATGAGCGAGGGATGGAGAAGAGGTGCGCTAAAATAAAAACCTGCCCTCTATTCAATATTCTGTTTCACTTGGAAATATGTCAACACTGAAGTAAAGCTGGTTGCAACTCCCGGTTCACAGGAATTTTAAACTGAGTGCTGAATACTACATTCTTTCTGCGGGTGTATATTCCACGTGGGCCATTTAAAACTTGCACTGAATTACCAGCAGGTTGATTCCTGCAGCACTTCTTCTGTATTGGGGTAGGATTGTAGCAAAATTCCAAATAAATAGATTATGATCCTCAAATAAATGTAAAGATATTCACAAAAAAATAATCGTATGCACAAATAAATAGAATGAGATCCACAAATATATGTTAGGAGTTTCAAAAAAACTAATTGAATTCACAAATAAATAAAATGAGATTTGCTAATAAAAAACATTCACAAATATGTTTTTATGTCACAAGCACAACTCTGCCTGCATTTATTTGTGAATCACCACCTGTACATTTGTGAATTGCTCTGCATTTGTGGATCGCTGCACGCATTTGTGGATCTCTTCCTGAGCATTTGTGGATTCTGAAACAATTCTAGCGTCAAGTCTGCAGGCAAATCCACAAATAGGTCGACTCCACCCACCGACTACTCAAGCCAATCAGATAACAGCCACGTTGCGCTGACCAATCACAGCACAGTTTTGCTACAACTAATCACGTTTTGCTTTACAATCGGGGGCGGTCTCATCCTGCATTGGCTTAGAAAGGAAGTAGAGGGTTCTTAAACAATGCTACAGTAAAAAGAGGTTTAAAATTTATATTTCGTTAGACCATTAGATGGTGTGTCAAGCCAAGCCAAACTATTATATTTTATGCGCCATTTAAAAATGCCAGACAAACTGTGCTCTCTGTTATGGGAACAATAAAGGTATATTGGATACAGATGCGTTATGGAAGAGTCACATTATTCAAGATTGAACAGAAAGCCTCAATAATTAGCTATTAACTTATCTAACTGGATTTAACCTTGTGATAAACATGCGAGTTTGCAAAATAGATTAAAATATAGTCACATAACAGCATTTCCCAGTTTATCAAAAATCGCGGATATGAGCAGCAAACCAGCTATTAAACATTAACAGGCCCTTAAATAATATTTTACACATTAATTAAACATTTTAACGTTACCATTGTTTGTAGAGAAGATATAGACGTTTTAAACTTAATAGTTTTTTATTGTAAAAGTTATTTACAGCATCCAAAATAAATACAAAAAAATTATTTTTCAGCATTATAACCTCTTTATTTGCATTATCCAAAACCATTGCTGCAGTGATGCCGAGGCTCGTACTGGTACATCACTGATGCTCATTCAGGCTTATATTTGGTATTATACAAATATGTATTATACAATATTATATTGTGCAAGTGTGGTATTATAGCTACTGTAGAACGGGACATCCGTTTACTGCCACTGACTTGTCGTTTCTGACCGTGCCGCTTGTAGACAGTATAGCTGCATGTACATGGACACTAATAATGTAATCCGTTTGTTTATAATGATTATAAAGCCTTCTATTTGCTGCATCGCGCCGTGCCGCGCCGCTCGCGTCAGTAGAGGTGTTATAGCTGGGGATCTGTGAATGATCATAATTCGTGCATAGCCTTTATCCCGATTCACTGATCCTGATGGTAATATAAAGAATATACTCCAAAAATCTTTTTGTAGCGGATCCCGTCCGAATGATGGACTTTACCGATGAGTTTCATGAAGTTTTATTGTACATTAGCTACCATGAAAAACTCCACTGTAAGAGCTTATGCCTTTTCAGGGTTGCTTAACAAACCGGTAAACTTTCTATCCATAAGAAAACTCTGATAAAGTGTAATAATGTGCAAGACACGTTCTTTTGTTCATTACTGCAATGATCAGTAACACTCAGACCATAATACCCTTCAAAATAAGAGTCCCCTTTTTGTAAGACGGATAATGCAGACCGTATACATAAATACACCCACAAAAATATGTACAAAACAAATTAAAAGATTAATCACAATAAAGTCTGTTACATTTTGTAAACGGGGTATTTTTGATCACACAAACAGCTTCAGATAAATTTGAACGATGCGCCCATGGTGGAATAGCACGGAGCTCCTTTCAGAGACTGTTCCCGCCCCCGATTGTAAAGCAAAACGTGATTGGTTGTAGCAAGAGTGTGCTGCGATTGGTCAGCGCAATGTGGCCGTTATCTGATTGGCTTGAGTAGTCGGTGGGTGGAGTCGACCCATTTGTGGATTTGTCTGCAGTCTTGACAAATGCGTGAGGTGATGCACAAATGCAGAGCAATTCACAAATGTACAGGTGGTGATTCACAAATAAATGCAGGCAGAGTTGTGCTTGTGACATAAAAACATATTTGTGAATGTTTTTTATTAGCAAATCTCATTTTATTCATTTGTGAATTTAATTAATTTTTGTGAAACTCCTAACATATTTGTGGATCTCATTCCATTAATTTACATTTATTTATGAATCATAATCTATTTATTTGGAATTTTGCTACAATCCTACCCCCATACTTCTGCACCAGCAGGGGGAGTCCTGACACAAGCAATTCCTTTTATGGACTTTTTATAAGAGCTGCCTAAATCAGTGGTTCCCAAAGTGGGGGTCGCGAGACATCAAGGGAGGGGTCGCGAGATGATTTCCAGAAATCAAAAAATTATTTTTTTAAATGATTAGCAATAGCAGCTTTTATCAATAATTTTAACAAAATAATAAAAATAGTAGTTAAATTAAAAACAAAAACCAGGCAAATAAAAAAAGCCATCAACCTTTCGATTTTCCTTCCCCTCGACCGTGAATCGAGAGGTGATTACGACAGATTAACAACAAATTAGCAACAGCATCAGTTGCAGCAGGTCAGTTTACAGCACCATGTTAAACATTCCAACATGTGCACGTAGGTAATTCTTTAGGCTTTAAGCTTTGGATGTTATTTTTGTCAAAATTAAACGTTGGTTAATACTGACCAAAAACAACGCAGGGAGGCCAGCGGAGGAGAGCGGAGAAGCACCACCGTCATGCCTTTGCAGTAGGCTAGGCCTACATATGCAGCACGCGCTATTGTGCTTTCACATATGCCACGTTTGCAGTGCGCAACTGATCCATGGCTGTTTATCACAAATACATTTACTTATTTTTATTTCAAATCCAAAAGTTGTTACTGAACATGGCCTGTCAGCATTGCGATTCTCTTTGTATGGGCTACACTGTATTTCATAGATGTCACGTTTAAACGCACTACATTTAAACGTTTTATTCAATTCATTACTTTATATAAAGTGATACTTTTGATCTATATATTACTTTGTTCATGCAAGTGGCAAAACATTTAAACATAAGCTTTATGTTAAAATCACAAACATTTTAAAGTTAAACTTAAAATAGACAAAAACAGGCGACTCTTTGTCTTTTCTTTCCTTTTAAATCTTTTTACAAGAAATCCCTCAGGTCAAAAAGAACTTTGTTTTTCCACCTTCATGAAGAGACGAGTTCTATCTTTATGTCTCCTTGTTCACCTAAATGCCAGGTAATGTACCCGTTTCCTTGCTTTACCCGAGGCAAAAAAGCCATGCTGACTGTGTAACAGAGACTTTAAATTATATGCATATATGGTGAAATTACTAATTTTTCTTAGTTGTATACTTTAACCACCTCCGAAGATAGGTCGCGAGTCACTGGCATCGTTATTTTGGGGGTTGTGGGCTAAAAAGTTTGGGAACGCCTGGCCTAAATCATAGTTTGACAAATTCAAAGCTTTTTGCCATCATTAACTTGTCATAGATACTAGCCAATGTGATAAAAGTCCTGTATTCTACAGGTATTGTTGGGAGTTTCTGCTCTGATGGTGTTCTGTACACACTGAAAGCCCTGTACAATGCTGCTTGATCACCAGGCTACAAGGCAACACTGTAGAGAAGCCCAGAGTGGCCAGACAGACGCTCACAGCTGCTGCTTACTGCACACACACAGACAAAAACACAACACACCTCGTTGACTGCACACATGCGTGCGATGGAGCCAATGTTGTTGGTTATGGTGACGAGTGTTGCTCGGGCCAAATCCTCTTTAGAAATACTGTCCCTCTTCTCTTTGCTCATCATGTGACCAAAACTATAACAAAAACACAAGCACATATTTATGTACCTAACAGACACTTACAGAAAGCCAGTTTATCTGCTTATGGCATTAATACCATGGATACCTCTACAGTCCAGTGCCACTCCCACTATAATTTACAGTACAAAAAGATAATACAGACAATGCAACTAAGTCTGTGTAGATTAGGAGTTTGGAGTTTATTGCTGAAATAAAAAGCAATTATATATAAAATTAAAACAATATAATTAAATATATATAATTAACACACATACATTCTATATATATATATAATATTTATTTATTATCAATTTTACTTGATATAAATAGTTAAAAATGGATCAGTAAGATTTCTGAAAGAAGTCTCTTATGCTATTCAAGACATTTATTTGATTAAAAACTACTGTAAAAACAGTAATATTATTAAATATTATTAACATTTTAAATCATTTTCTATTTGAATATATTTTTTAAAAAAAATTAATATATTCCTGTAATGGCAAACTTTTCAGCATCATTACTCCAGTCTTCAGGGTCACATGATTCTTCAGAAATCATTCTAATATGCTGATTTGATGCTCAAGAAACATTTCTTATTATGATCAATGTTGAAAACAGTTGTGCTGCTTAATATTTTTTTTTTCATCAGAATTATTTGATAATTAGAAATTTCAAAAGAACAGCATTTATTTGAAATCTTTTGTCATATTATAAACATCTTTACGGTTACTTTTAAACAATGTAATGCAACTTTGCTAAAAAAAAAAAATAAAATAAAAATTTTTTTTTACTGACAGCAACTTTTTGAAAAGTAATGTATATTAAAATAACCCAGGAATGGGATCTCACACATGTGTCACATGAAACAGGCAGGCCTACATGCGAGACCCCATAGCATCACGTTTCACTTGTGGATCTCTGTCATCTGACACCACGCACACAAACACAGAGTCTTTTGTACCTTGAAGCCACCGCAGACCCCTGTAGGCCGAATCGCTGGTAGTCCCCTCCATAGATGTCCTTCACCAGTTTGTCCACGTTGGTGCTGTCCCCCTTACTGGCCATCTCAAGGGCCTCCTCAAATGTCTCACAACCCGTTAACAGGCAACACAACCCCAAAAATGTCCCTCCTCCAAGACTACAGGAGAAAAAGAGTGAGAAAGAAACACAGAGTCAAAAGTTTGGAATGATTTTGATTTTTTTGTAATGTTTTTGAAAAAAAGTCTCATGCTCACCAAGGCTACATTTATTTGATTAAAAATACAGTAAAAACAGTAATATTGTCAAACATTAAAATTTCTATATATTTTAAAATGTAATTTATTCTTATGATGGCAAAACCTTTTTTTCAGCAGTCATAACTACAGTCTTCAGTATCACAATCCTTCAGAAATCATTCTAATATGCTGATTTGGTGCTCAAGAATAATTTCTTATTATCAATGTTGAAAACAGTTGTGGTGCTTAATATGTGGAAACTGTGATATACTCATTCAAAAGCAAGTTAAAAAAATTAAAATAAATAATAGTTGTATGCAGCAAGGATGCATTGATCAAAACGGATCAAAAGTGACATTTAAAAAAATTAATAAAAAAAAATATTTCTATATCAAATAATGATTTCTGAAGGATCATGTGACACTGAAGACTGGAGTAATTAGGCTGCTTTGCTATCACAGGAAAACATTACATTTTAAAATATCAAAAATACAGAAAAGTTATTTTAAATTGTAATAATATTTCACAGTATTACTGCTTTTACTGTATTGTTGATCACATACAAGCAGCCATGGTGAGCATAAGAGACTTCCAAAATCATTAAAAAATGTGTTAAAACTTTACAATAAGGTTCATTAGTTAACTACATTAGTTAACATTAACTAATAATGAACTGCACTTATACAGCATTTATTAATCTTTGTTAATGTTAATTTCAACATTTACTAATACATTTTGAAAATCTTGTTAACATTAGTTAATGCACTGTGAACTAACATGAACAAACAATGAACAACTGTATTTTCATTAACTAACGTTAACAAAGATTAGTAAATACCGTAACAAATGTATTGCTCATGGTTAGTTCATGTTAGTTAATACATAACTAATATTTAACTAATGAACCTTACTGTAAAGTGTTATCAAAAATGTTAATAATTCCAAACTTTTGACCTGTAGTGTAAATGAATGTGCTAAATGTTCAGAATTACTACACTGATTTTTTTAGCAAAAGTGATAGGGAAATACAAAGAGGGATTGGTAAAATGTTGAAGAGTGAAAGTAATAGTTTGTGATCCTCCTGCAAGTGTGACAGATTTGACTTCTGCTGTCAAATCTCCTCCCTCCTGTCAGTCATTGCTGAAAGGCTGTTCCATTCTGGTACAACCACATTTAAAATGCTCATCCAACGACTGACAGTCAGTGAACTTGGCTACCTACTCTGTTGTCAATCACAGATTTGTTTTCTTTTGAAGATGACTCATGTTTCAATGGGAAAAATTAACACAGCAGGAGTTGATTTTGCATTCTTGTGCTTCTAACAGGCTTTGATTCTGTGTCCATGAGGGATGAGGAAACAATCAGGTTCATGTGGTTTAGGAAATGGCCATACTTAAAAACATCCCTGTTTGAATTTCTTTTGGAAACGAAAATTTTTTATCGCATAGTTATTGAGAGTGTAACACATTTGAAGTGGTTCCTGTAGCTCAACTGGTAAAGCAAAGCAGTAACCATGAGTACATGACTACACCAGGGAAAACATAAAATGTAATACTTTAAATGCACTCAAAGTTGCTTTAAATACATAATAAATAAACAAAAGAGTCTGCCAAACAATGTAAATGTTAAACTAGTTTATATGGTCCTGAACAAAGCCTGGCTGTGTTACTGACACTCATATTTCTAGGTTTCTGCTACATGGTACGCGTTGCTCAGCTGTGCTGACCTGGTGCCCGTCACACGTTTGTAGTTGTCCTTGGAGTACACTGCCAGAATACTGACGCCCGAGCCAATGTTGACCAGCAACATGGGAAAAAGGTTGTCAAGACAACAGGGTCTCTTGATGCAGTTCTGTGTGTCGGAGGGGTTCTCAAAATAATAGCATTCAGGATGACCGTTAAAACCGACCGAGTCTATGTACAGCAGCCCCTGGATCAGACAGTCCAGCTCATCCAACTTCAGCAGTTCTAGGTCTGCCATCTACAAAGAAAAAAAAAAAAAAAAATCATGACTATTCACTGCTCTGCATGTAATAGATTTTTCCCTTAAATGTAATTCTTGATGATACATTTTTTAAGTTTCTTACCAATACGAGATGCTTAATGTGTTTATATGTTAGTTTAAAAGTAACATCCTAAATTGACATTAAAGACTTGTTACAAAAGATTTTTACAGAAAATAGAAAAGTTATTAATTGTAATAATAGTTCTATTTATTACTGTTTTTACTGTATTTTTGATTAAATGAATGCAGCCTTGGTGAACATAAGAAATCTCACTGGTCCAAAATCCTACTCCACATAGCTGTATATTAAACATTTGATTTTATTGTCAAAACCGTTTGAAAGCCAAGCCTTCTCCTTACCGTTCTGAAGTCATTCTCAAACTTGTATGCCCCACCACCGGTGGCACACAGTGTGGTATGCAGGCTGGAGAAGTGCTTATCTCTGCCCATCTGTATGAATCTATGCATGGCAGCAGTGGGGAAGCGGATGAAGTGCAGGTTCCCTGTGCGACCGCAGATGGTCAGGTTGCGCAGCTCCAGGTGCACATCACGGACGCCGGTTTTGCCGTAGGCTGTGTTGGAGGTGAGGTACCTGCGTATGCTCTTCAGATTCTCCACCTCCTCCTGCTCCTCCTCTGCGGTGATGTCTTTTGGCTCGAAGTAAACAAGCTTTACTAAAGTACCACCAATATCCATCCCAAACCATGGAAAGGCTAGAAAGAGACAAAGAGACTGATCAACATGATTGTGTAAATTGTGTTCAAAGATTAATTCAACAAACTGGATTGCCAACTAAAAACTACTAAAAACCCTCAACTCCACAACATAATGAATAAAAAGTCAGTTAAAACATTTTAAGGACAACTTGACCATACTTTTGTATGCTACATTTCAAAAGGTAAAAGAACTTAATACTTTTATTTAGCGAGAACGCATTAGATTTAAACAGTGACAGTAAATATATTTATAATGTTGCAAAAGATTACTTTCAAATAAATACTATTTTGTTTTGAACATTCTATTCATCAAAATCACAGTTTCCACAAAAACATTAAGCAGCACAACAGATAATCATATTAGAATGATTTCTGAAGAATCATGTGACACTGAAGACTGGAGTAATGATGCTGAAAATTCAGCTTTGCCATTACAGGTATAAATTACTTTTTTAAAAATACATTATTTTATATTGTAAAGATATTTTACAACATTACTACTTTAGTGTATTTTGTGATCAAATAGATGCAGCCTTGGTAAGCATAAGAGACATCTTTCCCAAAAAAAAACAACAGCAACAAAAAAAAAAACTTTAGAACCTAAGTAAGCTAATTCAAACATTGCAAGCAGGCCAACCAAAGAGAGGCAGTGACGAGCAACACTGCAGCAGCTAATGAGGAGTCAAGGCAGTTACCATGGCAACAGCTGCAAGGCTACAAATGGCTGTTCTAGGATGCTTAGCAGGTGAGAAACAAAGACAGACACACAGCAAGGCAACGGAACCAGTACAATCATTCACATATGCACAGGTCTGTTTCTATAATTTTTTAACTAAATTTAAAAGATCAGCAGACAGAAATCTCAAACCCGACTTGAATTACCAGTCAGTGTCTATCAAGCAGAGAGAGCAAAGTCTTATCTTATCAGATAATAGGTACATTATTACTGTTATGACTCTTACATCACACGTTCACTGGACAGACACCAGAGAAATCAGAAAAAAATCTGGGCAGGTCAGGGACACAGATCTGAACCTGAATAACCTGCCACAGGCAGACCAATGTGTGGTCAGATCGGATTGATCGATCAGATTTATGACTGACCTGCCACTTATAATAACATTGTCAGCTGGTGCTGCACAGGTGATTTGTCTTTGACCAGAATGCTCTCTGCTACAACATCATCTCATATGACCCTCACACTTCCTTTCCCCCTAATATAGATGTGGGCGTATGCTGGGAGGTTTATTTTGGACATCACTCTTATTTCAAAGCATGCAAATCAAGTGGATGAGAGCCCAACTAAATAAATATCCATGTGCTTTGCTTTCATAGTTTAAAAAAAAAGTTGCATAAAGAAAAATGCATGCTATTTAAAGGAATCAATGCAGAAGAAAAAGTAATGTCCTAGCCATAGTAGCCAGGAATTAACAATGTTTCTTCTTCAATGATCTGAATGACCTGAGCCAGAAGCAGCAGGTGAACAGGGGTGTGACAGTCGTGTGACATAATGACATCAAACAACTCATGTGGGTGAAAGGTCTGTTGACATCCCCCAGTCAGCAGAGGCATGGAAAGGGAGAGAGACTAAGAGAGAGAGAGAATTGGCAGGCAAGTGTGTCCATGTGAGGAGCTGGGAAAGGCTGAGAAGTGGCAAGAGAGAGAATGTGACCGAGTGAAGGAGAGGAGCTGACAGAGAGAAACTGGTAGGCAAGCCAAGCGACTGTCTTTGTGAAAGAGAAGGGGGCCATGCAAAAGAGCGAGAATGAAGACCACTGAGTACATGACACCATCAAACTAGAACGGTAGAAACGTGTCAAACACTTTTGCAGCCAAATTTGCAAATGTTAACAAACACTCATAGAAGATCTAGAGTCTCTCACTATAATGTCATGTACTGCAAAAGCAGACAAAATATACATTCTAATGCAAAAACTGTGATTTAAATAATTAACAATCTAATAATGATATAAAATAATAAAAATATAATATATTATGCTATATTGTATCATATTATATATAATTATATATTAATAGGGATTTTTTTGTCTGTCCACTTTGTGTGCATGTGTTGTACTAATCTGAACAAAAGCACTGAAAATAATGTAAGAGAACAGAGACATTATATTGTCAGCTTACAGAAGCCATTACCAGCATAGACAGAAATATTACCTAATCAAAAAAAAAAAAAAAAAGTTTTTAACAGGTTACTTTAAATACTGTTTATCTGGTAAGAATACTTGTGACACCATTTACATGGGTTGTGTACAAATAAAATAAACAACTGCTACAACAAAGTTGTTACCACACACACAAAACATGGCTGGAGCTGAGGAATGTAGACAAGCTGGCCTGGCATGCAGTCTGAAATAACTAAGACTTGCTAAACTGCATGAACATTTTTTAAAAATGTCTGCCGCTGTTACCTTTGGCAACACAAACTAAACCTGACATGTTGTTCTACAACATTTTGCACTTTAGTAAATAGAAAAATTTCATCAATTTACACTACAGTGTTACAATCACCATAATGTGCTGCAAGTATAACTTTTTAAAATCTGTCAGAGCAATTCTAAGGAAGCAAGATATATTTTTAACATCACACAAGGATGAGGTGATGTCTTACCTGGCTTCTTTGAACACTTCAACTTCATCCTGCTGGTAGCCCTAATATATTCAAGTGCAAACAATAGCCCAACCAGTAGGATAGCGCACAAGCAGATATAATTAAATTAGTAATTCAGTTCGGCTTGTAATGGCATTATAAATACGCTCTCAAAGTTGAAATCTTGGCGTCGTTTAGCAATGTGAATAAATACGGAAAAATTCGAAATACTGAAGGGTGAGGGCGTTTCTGTCTGGCCCTTTAACACGGCCACGCGAAGACAAAAGTCAAGCTGTGATTGGTCGAAACGCGTCGAGCCTTTCCATCAGGAGCGATTTCAACACACCTCCTGACTTCACACCAACCAATCAGAGAACGAGAAGAACAGTCTCAAAGGTTTCATCAAAACAAAAGACACTCTTCGGTGTACAGGTCAGACATAGCACAGAAATAATGACAGTTTGTTCTAGGGTTGGGAAATGAGAATCATTTTTTATTTGTTTATCTTTTTTTTATTTAAATACCGAACCCGAATGATTTTCATGCACGTTTGAGAAGTGATAAATGACACGAACAGAACACCGTATTAAAATAATCTGACAGTGATTCTTACACTACTTTTAACATTACAAATAACATTACATGGAAATAAACCATTTTAAGTATTTTGACAATTCCTGCACTACATTTCACTATAACACAGCTACTGAATCTACAGCGAGACCACATTGATTTTCTAACGAATGACTCGGTTCATTCGGTTCTTTTTATTGAAACAAAACTTTGATGAATCAGTCAGAGCGGTTACTGATTTATCTGACTTATTTAATGAACTGAAAATCATTCCATTCTTCATGCCCCACTCCAAATGACCAAACTACTGTTACTGTTATACTTAAAAGTCTGTCAACATACATTTTGCATGAACGGTAGTACATTTCTTTGTAGTCAATCTTTAATTGTCTCACAATTTGGCAACGTACTTTTGAGGGACGTAAATGAAATAAGAATTCCACTTTCTCCCCAAAACCTTAAATGTTGCCTACTAAATAAAATCGATATATTTCTTATTTCCACATTGGACCCTTGTTCAAAGATCCTAAGTTACCTGAGGTAAAATTGTGCAACGATACCTCAAGTCGATGAAATGTAAGTCCATGCCATCTGTAAATGTCAGTTACTGTCTCAAAAAAAAAAAAAAAAAAAAAAGTGCAAAGTGTATATTGTGACATTATACTGGCAAATTTTCATTTTAATCGTGACGAATATTACCATTGCTATCGCAATAATGAGTTAAATATTGACTCGAACACGTCCTTACCGAGAGGTCTGTGTGTGTTTAAGAGCATTATTACTTATCAGACATTGTGGAGATCAAATGTACATATATTATCTGAAGAACACTGAAGGTGTCTGTAACTATGAACTTACGCGGTCTGTTTTTCTTTGCCGATTCCAATCGCCTCCGCAGCCGACACCTTTTCGCCGGGGACCCGTTGGTTTGAGGGTCGTGATGAAGATGATGGTAATTATCGTCCGTCGGACTGTACGGGCTACAGCTCCCGTTGCTCAGCTGTCGCCGGATTGGCTTGTGCATGCCGTTTATGTAGCAAGGACCCGAACCTTTCTGATCCATCACTGATTTGGCTTTATCCATATTTAAATGCACAGCAATGGTCTACAGCGCACGACTCTGGTAAGGTTGGAGGCGAGCCTATAAAAACACACAGACACGCGCTGGATGTGTCGCGCTCTCGAGATAAGAAAAGGCTCGTGGCTAATGACCTACTACACCAAATGCACGGATTTAATCTAAAAACGACTATAACAACAGCAGCAGCGATACTAAAATCGCGTGTTTACTAGCGTCAAATCCAAAACGATAAGAGCAATACACTAACACACGCTGCGGTCGAGGTCATTGTCGGTCATATTTCTGCTCGGTAGTCCTGGCGCTGCGGCAGCCACCCCGTCAAACAACCGGCTCATGACGTCACCAGGAATGGCTCCGTGAGCCAGTTTTACAGCTCAGCGCGAGCAGAACATTGCGCCATGCGCGCTCACACACATACATACACACACACACACACACCATCTTCTAATATTATCGCTAACAAAAGATCAAAGTACAAGACGATCGTTCCTCACAAGTCAACTGACAAGGTCTTTAAATATCTCATTTTTATGCGGTATTATTATGGTGTACGGAATGTTCGCCTGCGTCACTCATGTTGTGTTAGAAAAAAAAATATTGAGTAGCAATTGAAAGCGATTTCTCTCAGCATGAATGTGGTTGGGGTGAATGAGGTCAAAGGGGAGTTTCAGTTTAGTGGTTCTCGGGTGTCAAGTATCATGGAGGTAAGAAAGGACATTGGGAAGACAGAAAAGAGAGAGGGTTCAAAGGAGTGAATTTTAAACCAAAATAACACTTATGGAAGAAATACAGGCTAATCTTTCCAGTAGTTTAAAATAAACTAGGACATTTAGCTGAATTTAACCAAATACAGACATATTTATATCTTCTGTGTATCTTCTGCTGAATTCAGTTTCATTTTATTTTAGTACCCACTTTAAGACACATCAATCTAACAGTTTTTTGCCTGATATAAAAAAGACATGTCAAACCTTTATCTACTTATAATAATAAATGTTGCAGTTCTGCAATAAATGAGAAAGGTTTAATGACCAAAACAAATCATACTTCTATTCTTTATTTTCAAATGTTGTTTTACTGGAATCATAAATAAAAAAAAGTTTTGATTCTAGGGTTTAATTCATCACAAGACAAAATAATTTTTAGTTAGGGCACAAACATCATTACATTTTTAAAATTAAGATGAAGATGTATTTTATTTTCCTTTGTGATTGCTCTCAATTGGCTTGGCCACCTAATGAGAAATTACAGTAAAAGACAGTTGACTGACTGGCAGAGAAATACCACAGAGACAAAAGAAGTCAATTTTAAGTCTCCAATCACCACAGTGTTAACTGACTTCGGTCAGTTCAGTTAGCTTTAGAACAGTAAAATGATTGCATCATCAAATTATTTATTCTCTCACTGTGAACATTTCTGGAAAGTACTGTGGGTGGTACTTATCAGAATAGATACATGCCAAAATAGCTACAGGACGGAGAGGGGCCAAATAATTTAGGATCTGTCAAAATGCAACTGAAAAAGTTCTATAAAGCAGTGCAAACATCAGTGTTTTTTTGGATCCAATCAACAGAATTCAGAAATGAAGAAAACACCAAAAATGTAAAAAAAAAATGTAATTTATTAAACATTTTATCTAAGCATATAGACTTTAAAACATTACTAAAAAGGAATACTATTATATCACAAACAAAAATTCAAGTGGATTCTTAAGACGTTTTTCACTTTGAAATTTGTGACAAGTTCTTCTTATCTGCCGTGACACCCGCAAGTCTTCCTGGATTTTTGTGTGTGTGTGTATGTATGTTTCTACAATTTTGAAGTTGTAGAATTTCAAACTCTTAAATCCAGTGTTTCCTTAATATGCAAACATTTATTTTCTGTTCTAGATTTACATTGCCTGATGATTTGTTTTGCCACTATTTTGTTTGTCGCTTTCTATTCCACCTTATTTTAAAATGAGGTAGACACAGAATGCTGTTGTTTTTACCAAGATATTTCACTGCTGTCCCATGCATAGGCTTTCCCTGTTTTGTCTATGTTTAGAGTGTCTATTATGTTCATAAGACACTGGACAGAGTATTCGGTGCTGAACAGCTTGTCCTTCTGTACGTTTCGATGGTAGGGCCGAGACAAAGCCGTATTAACGGTTCCAGGATGCAGGGATACACACACAATTTTAGATCGTCCTCGACCCAGCTCAATAGACAGGTTTCTGGTGGCCATGTTTAAGGCAGCTTTAGACATCCTATAGCTGTACCAGCCTCCAAGAGCTGAAGACAAAATATAAACCAACAGAGAGGAAAGCATAAGGTTAAGACAGAAATAGTCCAGATGTGGCTTTAGACAACTCTAGTTAATTTAATCTGAAGTCACTTGTAGCTATAATTATATGAGTAGGTGTTAATAATTTGGGCCCTGCTCTGAAATGCAGCATCATATTCAAGTTCTGTTTTATTTGACAAACAGACTAAAATGGGGACAGAAAAGTTTCTTTGCATCAGTATGCAAAAAATAACTAAACATTTGTTTAGTTATTTTCATATTTGCAGGCCATAATCAGCTAACTGGTAGCACAGACTACAAAATAAAACTAAACTAAAAATGTATATTTTTTTGTGAAATGATGTCCAGCTGTTCTTTTTAATGGTTAACTTATTTTTGGCCCATCAATCATCAAAGCTTGGTAAACACTGCAGTAGTCATGCAGAAATGCACCTTTAACTTCACCAAACTGACTGCTCACTAAAAAAACCTCAGATCATGTTTTCAAGTCATTTCAAGTTTGATTTAGATGTGACAAGGTAGTTATATCCAAGTGGGTGAGTTGTTTACTTACTTTTTAATTGGTCTTCCCATTAACGCCATTGTTAATTTAGACCATTTCGCGAATACGGAACACGCTCATGTGACTTTCCCCCATTTATTCTCAATTACCCCCACCAAACTCACTGCATGCTTTAAGGCAGGGGTTCTCAACTCTAGCCCTCGATGTCCACTTTCCTGCAGAGTTTTGCTCCAACCCTAATCAAACCCACCTGAACCAGCTAAACAAGGTCTTCAGGGTAACTAGAAAGTTACAGGCAGGTGGCTATGTTCAGACCGTCAGTCCAAATCTAAATTTCATCAGATTTAGAAATTGGTGCAAAATATCTGTAATAAAAATGGAAGTTGCTGAAAGAAACTGTGGCTCTATTTCCCTACATCATAAATGACATGCAGATGAAACGCAATAAAAGCTATCATGTTATCTTGCATTCGGATGCCTGGTGTTTGGGAACATAATCGTGTGAGACACTTCTGGGAGGGAATTAAACCAAATCATTTTGATGATAGATTTTGGCTCAGGCATTTCAGAATGATCAAACCAACATTTAAGATGCTGTGCAATGAAACTGGTCACATAGCTATTGTTTGTCTGGAGCTGGTGACTAACAATGAACTCTTGCTTGTATATACTCGTGTACTGTATATTTACTTTTTGTTCTTGTCATTCATTCGTCATCTTTGCTTTCACAAAGCATTATTTTGATTCAATTCAGCTATGATAAAGAGACAAAAACTTTTGCATTGCGTGTTCCTGCATTTGGGGGCAGAGCAATGAAAGGAGGAGTGAGTTTGTTTGGGTTTTTCAAATATCAACAGTGTTTCTTTAACTGCTGGTGTCACTGTTGGACAGTCACTTTAGAAAAGTTCCGTGATTTTTACAGTTTTGAATGTCATATGTCGTAATATTGCCGTTGTTTTATTTTTGTACTGTGGATTATTTTCTCACCAAATTGTATTAACTCCCTTACCTCCACGAAGTTAATGCCCCTGTAAACCTAATAGAGAAAGACTTGCTCTTGAACTGTTTTGCATAGGGATACAAACCATTGTCTCCTATAGATCCCACTCTAGCGGTCATGTTCACAATGATGCCACTGTGCTGTTTCTCTTTCTCTAAGGGCTGTTGGCCAAACGCCCCTGTTCCCTTCTGAAGCAAGGGGACAAAATATTTGGCCATCACCAGAGGACCCACCGTATTTGTGGCCAAAGTGGAAATGGTTCCCTGTTAAAACAAATAGCCAAAGCGTTAGAAAAAAAATTATGCAGTCCACAACATTTGCCCAACAAAGTAACCTATTTCAGTACTGATAAAAAGGTCCATTATTCACCTGAGCGGACACGTCCCGTAAACTTGTTTCTCCTTTACCGGACGGATGAAGCATAGCTGAAGAATTAATGATCAAATCCACTTTCCCAAAGGCAGATTTGACACTTTCGGCTGCTCTCTTGATGTCATCTTCTATGTTGACATCCAGTTTCAGTACAGTCATCCTGCCCGCGTGCTGCGCGCTCAGCGCTGATAGATGTTGTGCGGCGTCCGGATTTCTGCATGTTGCTATAATGGCTGCTGGAGATTTGTTTAAGAGTAGATATCTGCAGAACTCTAAGCCCAGACCTCTGCTCGCTCCCTGCACGAGCGCCACAGCAGCCATGACTCCTCACGAAAATAAGACTCACGTGAATTTGTATTGACTGCCCTCTATGGGCAAGTGCAGGTCTCTGCAGGACATTAATGATTGATGGGCGAGGCCATAAACAGAGGGGCGTTTTTGAGAGCGTTACCTGATTTGCCAACGTCAGAGTGTGGGTAGGGTTTAGGGGTGGGGTCGGGTGAGGGGGATCATTTTCATTGCATGATATATAAACACCCACCACTTTGAAAACACCCACAAATACAGAAACGCACACTTTTGTTTAGCACATTCTCTCCATGGGCGGCTGAAGGACGCTTACACAACAAACTAGTTTTGTAACTTATATTATCATGCGTGTTTCCGTACTAGATGTCGGCAGTAATTTCAAATCAGATAAAAAAACAACAGATGGAAATGTTTTTTGTAGGTATTGGGCCTACATGTAGTCAATTAGCCTACGATTCTAGTTATGTTAAAAATAACAATATATATAAACAAGAAATACATTTGCAAATTTAGGCTTACTATATTATTATCTACGGTGACCGGGAGAGGACATGTTCTTATTATCACGTTCTCAACAACGTGATAATAAGTCGTAAAGTAGTGGCCTCGAGATCATATGTTGAAGAACTTAAATGATTTTAGCAACTGGCTGCAATATAACAAAGAGTGAAAAATTTAAGGGGGTCTGAATACTTTCCGTACCCACTGTGTGTATATATATATATATATATATATATATATATATATTTGTAGCTTAAATATTCTTTTAACATATAACATAATATTAATAATAATAAATTATTCGAACTTCATTCGAATGCTGTCACGGGCACGAGCTACAAATGATAACAGACGCTCATTTAGCCTATCTTCACATAGGCTACAGTCATAAAGTCACATTTTTATTGGCATGATCGGGCATTTAAAGTATTTACAAAATATAGCTAAGCCTACAGAAAGGTAAAGAAAAGGGGAAAATAAAGCAAATAGGGCTACATAATGGATATAAAAAAATGCAACCAATAATGATAATAATAATAATAAATATAAAAATATGAAATAAAAATTAACAATCAGTGAATGGTTTTAAGACTGTTGGATGTGATAAAAATATACACGGCATATTCTAATAATTATTGATAAACTTCATTGGAATGCTGCTATACTGTAGGCATCGCACACAAAACAATAGGCAATATGTTAATATAATCACTTCTTAATTCCACGCTTTTTCTTAATTAAAAATAAATATAGGCCTACCCATTTCTGATAATTCCAGGTTGTTTACGCATTTAACTCGTGGCCATGAGAAATAATGTCGTTCCCTCAAAATAATGAAGTCATGGCCACGAGAAAAATACATCGTTTCTTCAACATATGATCTCGAGGCCACGACTTTACATCGCGTGGCCACGACATAAGGATGTCTTTACCTCGACAAAATGATCTCGTGGCCACGCCATATTATCATGTTCCCACGAGTTAACATGTTGTGGCCGAGACAAAAATAAGTGAACCGAACATGTCCTCTCCCAGTCACCGTAATTATCAGTAGCAGATGTAGCATAGTCATAGAACGGCCCTGCAAGTTTAGCCAACTAAAAGACTCTTAAAATGCATTAATGTCATTGCATTAGACTCAGCGATGCCTCCATTGCCAGCAAGATAAAACACTTTCAGATGCCCAGAAAGCTACTAAAGACATATTTAAAACAGTTCATGTGACTACAGTGGTTAAACCTTCATGTTATTAAGCGACGAGAATACTTTTTATGCGCCAAAAAACAAACAAAATAACGACTTATTCAACAATATCTAGTGATGGCAGATTTCAAAACACTGCTTAATGAAGCTTCGAAGCTTTACGAATCTTTTGTTTCGAATCAGTGGTTCGGAGCGTGTATCAAACTGCCAAAGTCACTGCCAGACTCCGATGTTTAATGACAAAATAAATGTATAAAATCCACACACTACATGGATGAGTACATAGTGCATAGGTACATAGTGTATAAGTGCATAGTGTATAGAGCGTCATTTGGGACGCATCTAGTGTTTTGAAGTTGCCCATCACTAGATATTGTTGAATAAAGTCGTTATTTTGTTTTTTTGGCCCACAAAAAATATTCTCGTCGTTTCTTAACATTAAGGTTGAACCACTTTAGTCACATGAACTGTTTTAAATATGTCTTTAGTATCTTTCTGGGCATTTGAAAGTGTTAATTATCTTGCTGTCAATGCAGGCCTCACTGAGCCATCGGATTTTATCAAAAATATCTTAATTTGTGTTCCGAAGATGAAAGAAGGGCTTACGGGTGTGGAACGACATAAGGGTGAGTAATTAATGACAGAATTTTCATTTTTGGGTGAACTAACCCTTTAAGCAGCTGGTCCGGTGTCATTTTAGTCAATGTATGCTTTCAGTTGCTCTCTCAAGTGCACACAGGTGTCTTAGCAAAAAACAACATATTTGGTATACAGTGGGTACAGAAAGTATTCAAACCCCCTTAAATTTTTCACTCTTTGTTATATTGCAGCCATTTGCTAAAATTATTTAAGTTCATTTTTTTTTCTTCATTAATGTACACACAGCACCCCATATTGACAGAAAAACACAGAATTGTTGACATTTTTGCAGATTTATTAAAAAAAGAAAAACTGAAATATCACATGGTCCTAAGTATTCAGACCCTTTGCTCAGTCTTTAGTAGAAGCACCTTTTTGATCTAATACAGCCATGAGTCTTTTTGGGAAAGATGCAACAAGTTTTTCACACCTGGATTTGGGGATCCTCTGCCATTTCTCCTTGCAGATCCTCTCCAGTTCTGTCAGGTTGGATGGTAAACGTTGGTGGACAGCCATTTTTAGGTCTCTCCAGAGATGCTCAATTGGGTTTAAGTCAGGGCTCTGGCTGGGCCATTCAAGAACAGTCACGGAGTTGTTGTGAAGCCACTCCTTCGTTATTTTAGCTGTGTGCTTAGGGTCATTGTCTTGTTGGAAGGTAAACCTTCGGCCCAGTCTGAGGTCCTGAGCACTCTGGAGAAGGTTTTCGTCCAGGATATCCCTGTACTTTGCCGCATTCATCTTTCCCTCGATTGCAACCAGTCGTCCTGTCCCTGCAGCTGAAAAACACCCCCACAGCATGATGCTGCCACCACCATGCTTCACTGTTGGGACTGTATTGGACAGGTGATGAGCAGTGCCTGGTTTTCTCCACAAATACCGCTTAGAAACAAGGCCAAAAAGTTCTATCTTGTTCTCATCAGACCAGAGAATCTTATTTCTCAGCATCTTGGAGTCCTTCAGGTGTTTTTTAGCAAACTACATGCAGGCTTTCATGTGTCTTGCACTGAGGAGAGGCTTCTGTCGGGCCACTCTGCCATAAAGCCCCGACTGGTGGAGGGCTGCAGTGATGGTTGACTTTCTACAACTTTCTCCCATCTCCCGACTGCATCTCTGGAGCTCAGCCACAGTGATCTTTGGGTTCTTCTTTACCTCTCTCACCAAGGCTCTTCTCCCCCGATAGCTCAGTTTGGCCGGACGGCCAGCTCTAGGAAGGGTTCTGGTCGTCCCAAACGTCTTCCATTTAAGGATTATTAAGGCCACTGTGCTCTTAGGAACCTTAAGTGCAGCAGAATTTTTTTTGTAACCTTGGCCAGATCTGTGCCTTGCCACAATTCAGTCTCTGAGCTCTTCAGGCAGTTCCTTTGACCTCATGATTCTCATTTGCTCTGACATGCACTGTGAGCTGTAAGGTCTTATATAGACAGGTGTGTGGTTTTCCTAATCAAGTCCAATCAGTATAATCAAACACAATTGGACTCAAATGAAGGTATAGAACCATCTCAAGGATGATCAGAAGAAATAGACAGCATCTGAGTTAAATATATGAGTGTCACAGCAAAGGGTCTGAAAACTTAGGACCATGTGATTATTTCAGTTTTTCTTTTTTAATAAATCTGCAAAAATGTCAACAATTCTGTGTTTTTCTGTCAATATGGGGTGCTGTGTGTACATTCATCAGGAAAAAGAATAAACTTAAATGATTTTAGCAAATGGCTGCAATATAACAAAGAATGAAAAATTTAAGGGGGTCTGAATACTTTCCGAACCCACTGTATATAGTGCCTTTCCTATTTGTATATATATCTTGCCACTAAGAGGCGACAGTGCAGCTTGTTTCTGACTAAAACTTCAGGATAGTACTTTGCAACAATAGAAGAGTAATGTTATTCCGTCTGGTTTCTGTGGAATAATGTTCTTGGTGTGTGTGTGTGTGTGTGTGTGTGTTTTAAATGCAAAAAATGATTTTCTTGGGGGTTGTAGGCAATAGAGACCTTCAGAGCAAATAATAACACACATTGTTTTTATGATTTAGAGCATTGCTTTTCTATTTTCATTACTATTTCCATTCCCTTTTTTCAGTTAAAGTGTCTTATATACACTGTAAAAAAATATTTTATGGTGAAGTAAATACTACAGAAAAAACAAATGTAATTTTTTACATGAAAAAGTTAGTTGTGATATTTGGAGTTCATTTTCTACTCAAAATGCCACATTCACACTCAAAACGATCCATCGAATGTTACCGTCATTGTGTATTGTGTACCAAGTACTGAGATCTCTGTGTTTAGGTGCCGCTTTACTTCTAATAAGAAGATATGCTGTCTACACAATATCTATTGTATTATCTTATTATTATTATTACTTAAATGTGTTTAAGTAAAGCATACACTTTAAAAGCATGGTTTAATTCATTGTTATATTGTTTGAGTAAAATGTATTGCAAAAGAAACTTCAACAAAGTTACTCAACCTTTTACTGGGCAAGTTAAAATAACTTATTTTCTTTGTTAATTTTACTTATCTTAGTTAAGTAGAGTTACTTAATTCCATATTTGAAATTTACTCAAAAAATATGCGTGCAAAACTTGCGAAAGAAAAATTAATTAAATTTTACTTATTGTTTTTACAATGTGGTTAGCTTACCGTTTTTGATAATTAATCATTGACCACAATATTCACTCACAAAATTTTGAATGTTTTCTACTGTTTTCTAGTGGGCTAGGCTGTAACACTAATTACACAGTTTAGGGATATATTGTTAATTTGTAACAGACAAAAATGTGAAATTTACATCAGAGAGAAAACGTTGATATATTCTGTTATTAGCTATATCAATGACATCAATTATCACGATTATAAACTGGCATCGCGAGAAATGAGTTATTTTATCTTAAGTCTTGTGACAACATGACAAACTTCTCTCTCCGTTTTTGTCGGAACATGGTGTGCGAAAATGACAAACCAATGATCTCCTCTAAAAATAGAGAAATTAGCCGCGCGTCAGTGACAGAACGCTAATCGGATGTGCATCAGTCATTGCGCGCGCAGCTGCGATCCCGTGCCATCATCGGGCGCTCTGAAAAGTTCCTGGATAAAAGGAGCACGGCATGGTGCTGGGCGATACCAACAGAACTATTGTCGCGCAAAGCCACGGACAAACTATGAAGCCCTTGATGGCCGAGGAGCGCGCGCGAGAGACAGGTGCAAGTATGGGAACCTCTAACGGTATGATGATCTCCGAGATCCTCATCCCTCGACTATTCAAAATTGCGCAAGAGTCTGGAGAAGTGGCAGTAGCTGCAGGCTCCGGTTCCTTGGAAATGAAGCCCTCCAGCTTCCCGATCCTACTTGAAATGATGGAGGTGGCAAACGGCACGCGCTGCGCGGAGCAGATCCTCAGCTACGGAGAGGTCGAGAAGGTGCTGATCGGTGGGGTGCTGACCATGCTCACACTCATAACCATCTGCGGGAACCTGCTCGTGGTTATCTCCGTGTGTTTTGTGAAAAAGCTACGGCAGCCCTCCAACTATTTGATCGTGTCTCTCGCACTCGCGGACCTCTCCGTTGCGCTCGCGGTGATGCCGTTCGTCAGCATCACGGACCTGATCGGTGGCCGATGGATTTTTGGCAAGTTCTTCTGTAATGTGTTCATAGCCATGGATGTGATGTGCTGCACCGCGTCCATCATGACCCTTTGCGTTATTAGCATCGACCGGTGAGTTTTCTTAACATTAGACTGATTATGGTCATCATAATCATGATCAGTTTACTGATACATGATAAATAATTTGGCAACACTTTACAATAACATTCAATTTGTTATCATAAGTGAATCCATTAGGTATCAATAACTAACAATCAACAATAATTTTAATGTTTTTTAAGCAAGTTAATATTACTTTATACACATACTAATACATCTTTATCATTAAATCCAAGTATAATTTATAGTACATTTATGTTTTAAATTGGGTATAAATGAAATGAATGTGCTTTGAACCTCTTATGAGATGACATGCAATGATGCAGAAAACCATTCTTTGGGTCATGCTTGTTTTGCTCAGACTAGTCAACAATTGTATCAAGTCTATACCAAGCAGCTAAAAATTGATGGCAAATCACACAAATCTTTAGTTTTCCATGCGTTTTTACGTCTTTTTATCCGTATTTTCCCTCTATCACAGGTACCTGGGCATCACCAGACCTCTAACATACCCAGTGAGGCAGAACGGATGGTGTATGGCCAAAATGGTGCTTTCTGTGTGGCTGCTCTCTGCATCAATCACCTTGCCACCTCTCTTTGGCTGGGCGCAGAACGTGAACGATGACCGTGTGTGTCTGATCAGCCAGGACTTTGGCTACACTATTTACTCTACAGCTGTAGCGTTTTACATCCCCATGACTGTCATGCTGGTCATGTATTACCGCATCTACCGTGCCGCCAAGCTCAGCGCTGCCAAACACACCATCACTGGCTTCCCTCGTGCAGGACAGGAGGAGGAAGAGGAGGATGAGGTAGGGGAAGGGGCCGATGAGGCAGAAAAACCCATGGGTGTGGATTGCGTAACTGTCGCGATCAAGCTTCAGAGGGAAGTGGAAGAGTGCGCGCGTCTACCTCGAATCCTGCGAGGAGTGGGCAAGAGGAGCTTGGACCGCAGGAGCATTTCCATATTCAAGCGGGAACAGAAGGCAGCAGCCACGCTCGGGGTGGTGGTAGGAGCATTCACCGTCTGCTGGCTTCCGTTCTTTCTCCTCTCCACGGCCCGGCCCTTCATCTGCGGGACAGAGTGTAGCTGTGTCCCGCTGTGGGTGGAGAGAACGCTGTTGTGGTTAGGCTACGCCAACTCACTCATCAACCCCTTTATCTATGCTTTCTTCAACCGCGACCTGCGCACCACCTACCGAAGCTTGCTCAGCTGCCGTTACCGTAATATTAACCGCAGACTGTCGGCTGCCGGCATGCATGAGGCCCTACGACTGGTGGAAAGACCAGAGGTGGTTGTCTCTGGGTGACCCGAACTGTGCACATAACATACGAAGAGTTCAGAGGTTGACATTTGCATAGGAACTCACAAGCCTAAATGGTCATGATGGCATTTAGGATGTGTCATGTTTGGAAGGTGTCATGATGTACTGACAGTACCTACAAGTCAAAACAGTGGTCACTTTAGACAGAGGCGTGCATTATGGTCAATGCATCTTGAAGAACACACTATCACTGGCTTTTCTTAAGTAGAACAGCAGAGAAAATACATATAGCTGATGAATCAAAGTCCAGCTTCTGTCAATTTCAGAGAATCTAAAAGAACAGAAAACAAAATAAGAAGTGGACCAACCCTTTTCACAGAATGTGATAGAGTATTTTCACAGTTATCAACATTACAAATCTAGTAAAGCTTTTTCATATTTTAAAAATTTATATACATTTAAAATGGTATACTTTGTGTTATATATTACCTTGGCAGTAAAGGAACTAATGGCTTCAAAACTGTATGGCGTTGCAAAGGTGAGAAATACAAAGAAAAATGCATGGTGCCTACAGTGAAACATGGTGGTGGCAGTGTCCTTATGTGGGGCTGCATGAGTGCTGCTGGTGTCGGGGAGCTGCATTTCATTGATGGCATCATGAATTTACAATGTACTGCTCTATACTGAAAGAGAAGATGATACCATCACTCTGCACCCTTGGTCGCCGTGCACTTTTCCAACATGACAATGATCCTAAACGCACATCTAAAGCCACTGTTGGATTTCTGAAGAAGAACAGGATGAAAGTGATTCAGTGGCTCCTGATCTGAACCCAATTGAACACCTATGGGGAATTCTGAAGAGACAAGTTGAGCTTCACTCTCCATCCAGCATCCAGTCTCTAAAAGAGGTCATTCTTGAAGAATGGAAAAAGATAGATTTTGTAAAATGTCGCCAACTTGTTCATTCCATGCCTAGAAGACTAGGTGCTGTCATTAAAAATCATGGAGGCCATACAAAGTACTAAATGTAGTAGTTTTTGTTGTGGGGTGTACTCATTTTTGCATCACCCTAATTTGAGTAAAACTGAAAAATGTGTAATCTAAGTTATATTAATAACCTTACTTTCATGTTATAAGTTAAACAGATGTTATATTAAACTTAGTCTTGTCAACATTTTGGAAATTGTTTTTGTGTTCATTGAGATATTGTTTAAAATGTTACTTTTCAAAGGGGGTGTACTCATTTACGCTGAGCACTGTATATGTGTGTGTGTGTATATATATATATATATATATATATATATATATATATATATATATATATGAATTCCATTATTTTTTCTCTGAATTTATATAAAGGACGTGTAATACTGCACCAGTATCGTGATATCTTATCCCTCAAGGGATTTGAGGGAATCGAGATATACAGATCAATAATAGGGAGAAATACATTTAGATTTATCCATTCTTGAAAACAGAAAAGCACCCGGCTCGTTTCTGCTTTAAAAACGTTTATCGAGCTGTGAGAAACTTGTTTGTCAACTGTCAGCACCTGTTAGCTCACTAAGTGTGATTAATCTGTCTGCGACTTTATGATAAACTAGCCATTTCTTTACTTTCAGTCTGCACATGCTCAATCCTTATAAAACCACAGATTTCATGCATTGATGGAAAGTGCATTAAAGCACAGATCTAATGTCAGCAAAGCTGCTTTCTGCAGCTGTGGTTAAGACAGAAGGAACAGGAGGTAATCTGAAGGAACAGGAGGTAATCTGATCACCGATCAGTAATTAAAGGGATTCTGATGAGATTGACTCTGGTCTCTTTTTTTGCAGGCAGCTATTTATAATTTGATTCTGCATGGATCTTATGCAATTAGCTTTTATGTCACTAGTATTTATTTAGCAAACGTCACAGAAGAATTCATGCCGTTCACTCTTTTGAATCCCTCAGAATTACTTGTGCATAAAAAGAATGTAATGACTTTGTGCAGTGCTTTCTAAAGTGTTTAAATATCAAAAGCAAAATGTAAAGATGCCTATCCGATGTGTTTTTATTGTTTTTTATTGTTTTACCTGTTTTTATTGTTGTACATGTTTTAATGTCACTTCTTGTGCATATTTTCTATATTGAGTTGGAATAAAGGATGAAAAAACTGGGATTTTTGTGAACTGTCCAGAACATTGCCAGATCTATATAAAATTGAACTGCTGCCTACACTCATAACAAAGTTTTCCCATTAGGATTCCATTTTTATGACTTGACTTCACCTTGAATATTGAATACATTCAGGCAGCGCTCAGGGTGAGAGAAGGATGGTGGAAAAGAAAGAAAGTGCGGGGGAGGTGTTCCTGTTCACTTAGAATCACTAAAGCACTTGTTATGACTCAAAATCTAATTAGTTGCCCAGTCCTTGAGGTCCTGCTGGGAATTCTATTTTAAGGGGCCATACCTGTGACAGCTACCTGCCGCTGGTGAAAGATTCACAGAGGCTTCCCTGCTGCTGATGATGATGATGATGGTTCTAATTACACACCGTTGTTTCACTCAACATGAATCTGCTCTGGTCTGTGAGTACTGTATAATCTCCTGCTGACACAAATAAATAACTTCTGCCCGCTGCAGCTCAAGAAGTAAAATAACATAGAGGCTGATGCCGCAGTGGTAGATGGACTGGAGGACTGTAAAATTATAGGTCAGAATAATTCCCTCACATTTCACCCTACTGAGAAAATTCTTTCAGCTGTAAGAGCGAAAGAAGAGAATTTTGAGTGGGCTATAATCACGTCTCTTTCTTTGTGTCTTCTTATTACTTTCCTAATTTCCCTCATCTTTATTTCCTCTTTTCCGCCGGCATTAAAATGTTCTCTCCATTCATCATGACAGCTGATCAGCGATGAAATTTATTCCAGATTATTGACTCACCTGAGTCCATTTCTCCTTATGAACACTAATTAATTATAGATTTTTTTGCATAAATTAATTACATTTGGAACCTGGAGATGTATTATGAAAATCACATTAGACCCAGCTAAATTATCCTGCTAAAAATGTCTGTAAAGCTCATACTTTGTCAACTTTTTAAAGTATAGCATTCGGAGCACAATAAATAATAATAATCACAATAATACAATTTCCTGTTGCTTTCCTCTTTCCTTTAACAGTCCACTAACAGACGCTGTTAGTGGATTGTTGAACTGCTCTTTATGTGATTTCTGTGCTAGAAAAATAGATACATCTGCATCCTTCATCAGTCTGCATTCCATTTACATATGAAGTGCCTCGGAAGTATGCTGGTCACAGAAATTGCTCAGATTACCTGCTGAAAGAAAGCGAGAGAGATGAGGGCACAGAGAACCAGAAAAATAACAAGAGGCTTGATCTGTGAGCATTCTGCGTACTTAAGACTGATTAGCTCATACTTGTGTTTGACTATGCTTTAAAAAAAGTAATAAATATTCAAGCTGGCTTATTTCACTATAACAGTAATCATAGACACTAATAATGAATTTGCATTATATACAACATTATTTAACAATCAGTGGCATTCAGAAAACAAAAAATAATGACATCTGCTATGTTCTGATTGGGCTGTTTACTAAAAGGACTTGTTACTGCTTATCCAAAATGTTACCTGTTACTCATCGGTGACCTGTGAGAATGACTTTTACACACCACTCCACTCAGATATGTCTCATTGCTTCTGTCTTCTGTCACTCTTTCTTTCTTTTTTTTTTAACAGAGTGGAAAGCTGTTCAGTGTCGAATGGCAGGGCTTTTTTCGCCACACTGATTATGTGATAACCTATAAGGATTTGCTCAATTGTCAGCGCAGGTAATTATTATAATGGTTAATGCAATTATGTTTATATAATACATTATAATAATAGTTAAGTGACCGTCTGTACATTTGGCTTCCATCAAGATATGTTACACTGGAATAAGAACCGGAAGGCAGTTCTATAAATCGACAATTTCTGAAGGGCCACTCAGTCCTAGTTTCCCATAATTCCAGTATATTTTTTTAAAATACTGCACAAAATACTTGAAGCAAAGTTATAATCAAGATCATCAGCAAAAGTGGATTTTAACAATAACTTAAAGACAGACCTATGATGAGCTTTGAGGTTGTTAATCAATAGTAGGGTAAATTCAGGTTCATTGGGACACTTTTTCCAAGTCATCTCTATGGCAAAAAGTGTCCCAATCACCTTGAATTCCTATATTCTTCTGTTCAAGCCATCAGTTCACATTTCAACTTATTTTTTACATAATCATGTTTAACAGTGGAATTCCTGTTAGAAAACTACATTACCCATGAGAATGATGTAATAGTCAGTCTTCCTATGTATACACATACAATGATGTCCGGAAGGAGTTATTTACACAATATTTGCTTCTAATGACACTTCGGGTTCTATTAAATAATCAAAATATGAGGAGTATGTTATACCGGGAAGGAGTACTAACTTGGTTAAGGTAGATATGGAGATCTATTGTATTGCACAAAAAGGCATAGAAAAACAAAAAGCTCACAGGAAATAAAGCATACATTGACTACAATGTAATTAGTTATTAATATTTTGTTGGTTCTCTGTTGTATTTGATTACAGCAGCCATTCTTCTGGGCATTGACTCACTAAACTTTGCGCATATCAAGTCAATTCACCTTTATTAATATAGCATTTTATACAATACAGATTGTTTCAAAGCAGCTTTACAGTGATAAGAGGAAAATGATTTAAAGGATTAGTTAAAATGAAAAAAAAAATTATATATATATATATATATATGTATATATATATATATATATACATATATATATACATTTTTAACAAGTTATGAAGTAAAATATCTAGCTTCCGCACAAGCCACCTTCCTTCAACGTATGCAGAAAGTGTAAAACTCTTGCAGTTCACAAAGCTTACGGTACGTCCTACGCCTTCCCTATTCAACGTATGGAAAAAGTGTGACTGACGCGACGCCAGTTTACACTTTCTTTGTAACTTCAATATGGAAGGCGTTGTGGCGGAAGCTACATATTTTACTTCATAACTTGTTTAAATATAATATTTTTTTACACAAACGCATCGATTCGCTTCAGAAGGACCTTATTAACCCCCTGGAGCTGTGTGGAGTACGTTTATGGTGGATGGATGTGGATGAAAGGAATTTATTCAGCTCATACTCATTGATCCCTATCACTGCCATTATAAAGCTTGGAGGTGTCAGGATATTTATTAATATTTCTGTGATTATGTTCATCAGAAAAAGGAAAGTCATATACACCTAGGATGGCTTGAGGGTGAGTGAAGCTTGGGCTAATTTTCATTTCAAAGTGAACTAATCCTTTAATGATGCAAGCAGAGTTCATTTCAGCTGTACAGCAGTTTTTATAAGAAAATACAGGAAAATTATGAGAAAATCATTGTTCCTCTGAGTCAGTTCAGTGTGGATTCAGTTCCGTTGTAAAGATCATCAATTATACTTAATGTGTCATGCTTAACTTCCAGTCCTCCTTATGTTCTTCCCAAAGTTTAGCTTCAGTGGAAGACCTGCATGATTTATCACAATTCAGGTTTATAATTTCCCAAAGGTTTAAGGTCAGAAGACTGAGGAAGTAGAAGACTTCAAAATGCGGAGCATGAACACTTCCATTGTGCACAATTTTGTTGCTTGTGCAGTGTGTTTTTGATCGTTATGTTGGAAAAACACACATTTGATCTCCAAACAGATCCTTTATATTCTGCTACATTGTGGTCAGCAGGATTCCCAAGTATTGGTCCATTTTCAAAGTGCCAGCAACTTTGTAGATCCTTCCAACACCTGCTACGGACATTCATCCCCAAATTATGTTTTAATAAAGTTCGGGAGGAGCACGTTCAGATAATCTAACCAATCAGCGCGAGAGGAGGCATATATATAGATCCGACTTACCTCGGTTATACCGACAGTTTTTCAGCATTCCTCCTCCACCTCAACTCCTCACGCTCGATAATTCCTATCCCAGCCAGGGATGGGGGGAATAGGCTACTCTGGTTTCGGGCAGAACTCCGAGCTCAGAGCACTGTCCCCAGACAGCGTGCCAATCTGATTATATGTAATTGCAAACTATTGAATACCATTATGTTTTCGCAGTATATAAAACTAATTAATGGTCTCTTATAGCTGTTGGCTTACAGTTCAAGATGAAATTGGAGGTTGTAAGCAGGGCTTGACATTAACACCCGCCAACCCCCCAGATGCGGGTAGATTTCAGCTGTGGCAGGTAAAACAGCCACTCCCACTAGCCACTTTGGCTGGTTGAATATAATTTCAGACTACAGCCTAATCAAAGCTCGTTGTATCACAAAATTACAATTCAATCACAATTCTTTATCGATTAACTTGCTGTTAGTAAAGGCGGGATAGGCGGAATCGCGCTGAATGACACACAACAGAAGCGCTCTCTCTTGCGAGCGATCAGTTCTCCTTGCGCCTGAATAGTCAAATGCACACACACACAGATGTCAAAATGTCCATTGTGTGGAGTATCTCGAGTGAATACAGTCGGTTATGCCTTAAGTAGACGCAAACAGGTGTGTAAAAACTAAATATGTGTCAGTATATTATGTCCATGCATCCAGCAGCCCAATTAAATACCTGTCTGTCATTAATGTTAAATAAATGTATACATGTTAAATAAACCTATGTATTTGAAAAAATTTTATATAGCCTAACAAAAATAACTTTTTCTCATATTATGCTTTTATTGCCCATCCTTTGCCCACCTGTACATACCAGCTGATATACAATGTAGTCTTGATTTGGGTGGTCAATCTGCATTTGAAAGTTTGAAAGGGTTTTAAATCTTGTTGTAAATCAAGTAAAATGACTCAAAATCAAGTAATTTAAGCATGCCAAAGTCAACTTTAATCATATAAAATGTAATTTCTCAACAGTAAAATTGTGGCCAGTGAAAATGCTGAGTGGCTAGTGACTTTGGAAAACCACTAGCCACAGTGGCTGGTGAGCAAAAAAGTTAATGTCAAGCCCTGGTTGTAAGTATCATCCAGTGCTGCATTTCCCAAAAGCATTGTAAGGCTAAGTTGATAGTAGAGACCATTGGTGGCAATTGTTCTATGATCAATTTAGGCTTACAATGCTGTTGGAAAACGCAGCCCAGGGGCCTCATTTATAAAACTTTGCGTAGATTTCATCCTAAAAGTGTACATACACGCAAAAGCTAGATTCTGTGTACGCACCAAAAAAAAAAAAAAAAAAAAATCAGATTTATAAAACCATGCGTACGCCAAAACCTGCGCACAAATCCCTTTATAAATCCCAGTCAACGGAAGATTGTGCGTACGTGCATCTCCACCCTGTCTCCTCCCCGAAATCACCATATATGGAGCTTACGACGCCTAGTTTTACTATGCATAACCTCATCTGCATATCATTTCCATGCATGTTCCCATCCACGTGACACCATGGTTAACACCGTAAAAGGTACAAGACATTGGAAAATATTAGATATGGACTATAAATGCCGTTTGTGCAATACACTACACTGATAAAATCATCCAATATCCTCTTTGTTTTAGAATAAATATATCAAAATATCCATAAAATTGTATAAAATAGTTCAGATAAAGGTTTTAGAATAGAGTTGATTCACTGGCCAAATAGTATTTTAATTGTTTTAAAAATGTATGCAGTTTTACTGATAAGGTGAACATATGTTTTAGGATGTTTATGATTTAAGAGGAAAGGATATGTTTAAAAAACCAGTGGTCAGAACTAATGTAAAATAGAATTGTATTTCTGTTCAAGGGGTCGATTTGTGGAACGGTCTAACTGACGAACTTAAGAGAAACTTCAGTTTAAAAAAAATGTTCAAATTGAAAATATACATAAATTATAAGATGGAAGCTTAAGTTGTGTATTGTAATGTGTAGAAAAATGCTGTAAATTGTAATGATGGAATTGTACATCTAATATCAATTGGAGGGTATGTGACGTTGTAATAAGCCATGGCTTCAGCCTACACCTTTTCGGTTGATTCTGTTTATATTTCTATGTTTATATAAGTAAATCATACATTCATATGTTATGCAACCGAAATAAACATTTTTTTCATTCATTCATTTACAGGCTATTTTTAGTGGAAACAGATAGATACTTATAAATACTTATTTATTGCAGTGTAAATACAATTGTCTGACTCGGCGCGTCACTGACAAAGTATTTTAAAAAGGAAACATGCAAATCTTACCGTTTTCCTCAAATGATATCCTTCAAATACAGTGGTAATTGTTTGAAGATCCTTCACACGACATCAACACCTCCGTGCAGCTGCAGTTGTACAGTAAGCTATTATCATTGGACCTATTCAAACTGGACAACGGACCGTTCGACCACCGAATCCAGCAGTGCCTTCCATAATATCGAAGTTAAGTGTGCATCACTGATCATCGTTCTCACTCAAATATTGTCATAACATCTGCAGTTTAGTTTAAAGAGGAATTATTGTGCGCCTATCACTCCTCACTGTCATTAAAACAGCGTGTCACAGGAAAAGTGATCGAATGAAGCACATCTACTATCTAAATTTTTGTTTAGCTTCTCCGTAATGACTGCGTAATGTAATTTCAGTGCTTATCTCCAATAGTGAAAGTGTAATATTAATGTAAATGTGTATATCAAATGAAAACGTGAGTTTCCACGAGAGTTTAAATCATTCTTTTATTTATTTAAACTGTTATTGTGAACATGCACTGTATTTATGATTAGGACTCAATGAGGATTTAAAGTGGTTTTCCTTCATTTGCCGTCAGTCCCTCAGCTCACCATTGGTGTCGCCAAACTGCTCTGTCTCCAAAATGTTCGTACGTATGGGTCAGAGTTTGCGTGGAAGTGCACACATTTTCCCGTCAAGTTTGTTTTTTATAAATCACAACTTATGCGTCGGAAATGGCGTACGCACTTTCAGGGCCTGTTTTATGCGTACGCCAAGTTTTATAAATGAGGCCCCAGGTCTTTAGAAGATGTTTTGCGGTGGTCCCACAGTCAGATGATTTTCACTAGTGTTCTTTGACCAGCCACAGCACTTTACATTCTGTATGGCAGTGGTGCTTTGAAACTGTGGATATCGCGACCTTTCACATCCTGCACATGAGCAATATCCAAATCTGAATGACCATATGTATCCATTTCAACACTATCCTCCTTGGTTGCAGGGGACAGCTCCTTCCATCTGGCCCTTTTCACTAAAACCCACAAAATAACAATTAATGCCTGCCACATAGTGCTTTATTGAATTATGGGCCTTTGTCAGATTTCCAAATACTCGTATGCTTCAAATCATTATACATCAAATCAAAAGTTTGTAATGTCGTGATTCACCTCGTAGTTGGCTGGTTTGGTTTGGTTCAATGCTTATAACTCTTTAACTGAGACTTAAAAAAAAAAAAAAAAAAAAAAACTCTTTAGAGAAAAATTAATAGGAAAAATACTTCCGCAACCAAGGCCACTTAAAAAAAAAAAGTGTATGAGCACTCTATTTCCAAGTTTTCTGTAACTGTTTGACATTTTAATTTCCCCCTTATAAATGCTGGAATGAACAACATGGCGTGTGAAAGTTTCTATGACTGTACAAAGCATATCAATATTAATGAAGGAAGCTTTATGGTTGTTTGTTTGTTCGTTTCACTATGCAGTTTTTCTATTGTTTTCTAGGTAGACAATCGCTTAACAGACGTATTTGACTTGCTTATTAGCCTCAGGTTTTTAAGATAGTGATGTTTAAAAACAAAGCACAAAATTATCATAATTGACCAGTAACTCTCACATTTTTGATGTGATACCTTTTCAAAGTGATAAACTGTTTATTGTTCTATTTTCTAGAGAATGTTATCTTAAAGCGCCTATTTGTAAATGTGAGTCTGCCCTCTGCATGCCGACACCTGCCTAGATACATGATATTGAAAACAAAAGCCTTTTCAGATGGTGCAACAAGTATTTAAGCCTCTATGGTCAGTTCCTCTCTGTGAGGCTGATTACAGAGGGCTGTGCTCACCACAGCCATCCCATAATCTCACAGCATGGTCACAGGAAGAACACATACACATCCAAACACACCCCCACACACACACACTCTTATTTGCACCATGATACATTTCAGAAACTTATGACTATATTGAATGCATGTAAGATGGGAAAGCTGGAGTAAAAAAAGTTGAGGGTTGATTTAGTGGGTTTGAAAGAGGAAGTAAATTCTATAGAGTGTTACAACTGAATGTGAGTTATAGCGGCACTCTGATTGAAGATAAGGGTGATAAATGAGGTGAATTCAGGCTTTCAAAGAGAAGTCAAAGAAAAATACAGTACAGCAACAATGGCTATAGAACAACAACAATAAAATACTACACTGTAAAAAAATATATATACATTTTTCAAAATTGTAAAAAAAAAAACTGATTAATGTAGCAGGTTTCACAAGAAAATGCTAGTCTTTCTACTTTAAAATTGCATGTTTAATTCAATGTGTTACTTGCCATCTCTTTGTAAATATTCATTAAATTTACTAGCAATTTCTGAATGAAGATTGTTTTAGAGTAAATGGCTCAAGTGGTCTCAGCTTCAGTAAAGTCTATGGGATTTTTCAAACTCTTGGAACTCTTTTTTGAAACTCTTTTTCAGGTCTAATTTCATATGGATGTTTTGAGGTATCATTCATGTCCACGGCACAAATAGTGACCACCCAAAATGTAATACTTTAATGCTTTTTAAAAATCTGTAACCCTACACTGTAAAAAAAATCCATGTTAAATTTACAGTGGGTACGGAAAGTATTCAGACCCCCTTAAATTTTTCACTCTTTGTTATATTGCAGCCATTTGCTAAAATCATTTAAGTTCATTTTTTTCCTCATTAATGTACACACAGCACCCCATATTGACAGAAAAACACAGAATTGTTGACATTTTTGCAGATTTATTAAAAAAGAAAAACTGAAATATTACATGGTCCTAAGTATTCAGACCCTTTGCTCAGTATTTAGTAGAAGCACCCTTTTGATCTAATACAGCCATGAGTCTTTTTGGGAAAGATGCAACAAGTTTTTCACACCTGGATTTGGGGATCCTCTGCCATTCCTCCTTGCAGATCCTCTCCAGTTCTGTCAGGTTGGATGGTAAACGTTGGTGGACAGCCATTTTTAGGTCTCTCCAGAGATGCTCAATTGGGTTTAAGTCAGGGCTCTGGCTGGGCCATTCAAGAACAGTCACGGAGTTGTTGTGAAGCCACTCCTTCGTTATTTTAGCTGTGTGCTTAGGGTCATTGTCTTGTTGGAAGGTAAACCTTCGGCCCAGTCTGAGGTCCTGAGCACTCTGGAGAAGGTTTTCGTCCAGGATATCCCTGTACTTGGCCGCATTCATCTTTCCCTCGATTGCAACCAGTCGTCCTGTCCCTGCAGCTGAAAAACACCCCCACAGCATGATGCTGCCACCACCATGCTTCACTGTTGGGACTGTATTGGACAGGTGATGAGCAGTGCCTGGTTTTCTCCACACATACCGCTTAGAATTAAGGCCAAAAAGTTCTATCTTGGTCTCATCAGACCAGAGAATCTTATTTCTCACCATCTTATATAGACAGGTGTGTGGCTTTCCTAATCAAGTCCAATCAGTATAATCAAACACAGCTGGACTCAAATGAAGGTATAGAACCATCTCAAGGATGATCAGAAGAAATGGACAGCACCTGAGTTAAATATATGAGTGTCACAGCAAAGGGTCTGAATACTTAGGACCATGTGATATTTCAGTTTTTCTTTTTTAATAAATCTGCAAAAATGTCAACAATTCTGTGTTTTTCTGCTGTGTGTACATTAATGAGGAAAAAAATGAACTTAAATGATTTTAGCAAATGGCTGCAATATAACAAAGAGTGAAAAATTTACCCACTGTATATAAAAAAAATAAAAATAAAAATAAAAAACGGCAGTTGTGGTTGCCAGAACATTTTAGGTTTTACGGGACAGCACTTAGTTTACAGTTCAAAACCGTATAATTTAAAGGTTTATATTGTAATAATTATAAACTGTTTATTTTACACACTGTAAAAAATTCTGTTAAATTGATAGTAAAAAAAAAACGTATTTCATTGTCATGCAGGGAATTGTGGGAATGTCAATTTATGTTTTTTCACTGTAAATTATACAATGACTTATTTTTCACATCCAAAAAAACTGTAAATTTAATGGTATTTTACTGTAAAATTAAATTAAACGTACCGTTAGATCTATTACAGTTATTCACCGTATATAGTACGGAAACTTTTGTGACAATATACATTATAGCACACAGACTGTGAGACTTATTATAGTACCATCTTCCTTTATATATGTAGAAAAGATTATTGACAGAAAATAACAATGTGTGTGTGGGATATCCAGCTGGAAGAGAAGGGGAGAACAAACAGAAACAGGAGGAGGCTAGAGAAGAAGTGTATTTATAACTAATGCTTATATCAGATAATGGCAGGGTTATTTTTACAACACAGGAAGACTCTTCTGAAAGATCATATATCATTTAGGGAATGCAATCTAAAATAATATAATATGCTATGTATCTGGATCAAATCAGGCATATAACTGCACACATGCCTATATGTTCTTCAGAATCTCCATGAATCTAATTGATGCACTGATGCATATATTCCTTATATATTCCACTAGGAATGTATATCTGAAGCCCTTTTCTAGTTATTTTTCTGTTCTGACAGACATGTTACACCTGTCCTTGCTAAATGTTGCAGATCTGATTGTACATCAAAACTTTGTCTTATTTGAGAGAAATTTAAAATAAGGTCACAACCACAAAGGATAAGTGCCCAAAAAATTCTGTGTATGACATTATGATGACTTTAATTTGGTATAATCCCAAATAAAATGTTAATTTAAAAGAAAAAAAACATAGGCACATGACAAAAAAGAACCTAAACCTAAAGTGAATTTAAAAAGTACACATCTTGCTATCAATATCTTTAAGTCAGGCCTAGGCAGCTAGTTTTATTAAAATCATTATTTAAATGTGTAATATGCATTGAGGTTCAGGTTTAGAGAAGACTATTAAAATGATTTATTGACTTACACACACACACAGTCTGGAAGTAAATGGATCTAAAGAGATGGGTTTCTTTCTGAAGCCAAGTGGATTAACTTAATTAGTCTAGTCAGCAGCGTAACTATACAGCAGATACATTACGGCTTTAGTTCTACGGTTTTCTGTACTTTAAGACTGAATGTTTATGGAAATCCTTCACTATGAAATTTATGGGTTCTTGGGAGAATTTAAATGTCCACAAATCTGTCCTTTCACTCGCCCCTTAACATTTTAATCTCTTTGCCTTGTTTTTCTCTATTCTCTATTCTTCTATATTCTCTCATTTCTGCCTCTTTCTGCCAAAATCTATGGTTGCAATATTGATTAAGATTATGGATTTTTGACTTAAACCAAACCAGTTTATGGACTTAAACCAAACCAGTGGCACAACACAATCTGACTTTGATGGAAAGTTCACTTATTTAAATGTACTATATAAGACTATACACAGAAATCAATTCACACATATGTAATATCATGTGGAAAATAACATATTTTCATAAATTGCATTAGTTAAGTTTGAAGAAGGAAAGCACAAGGATGGAATCAACAAGACTTTTAAAGAAGATACTTCAGAGGATGACAACTCAGGAACGTACGGCAACGTAAAGAATCCACACAACTTAACTTGATAATTATTAGGGCCTGAGCACCGATGGTGTGAGGACCCTATTGTAATTGCTCAGTCAATTATTCTTCTTCTCCGAAATTAATCACATTTTTGAGGGCCTAAACATGCTCGAAAACTCATTAAACTTTGCACACGCATCAGAAGTGGTGAAAATTTACATCAGATATGGGTTTCTGAATTAGGTGTGGCAAAATGGCTCAATAGTGCCACCTACAAAATTTCAATTAAGTGCCTTTCACGCTACATTTCACATACAGGTGTGAAATTCGGTAGACACATGTAACAGCCTAATACCTACAAAAAAGTCCCTGGGTGCAAAATCTGAAAACCCAACAGGAAGTGAGATATTTTGAATTTTCTCTGCAAAATTTTTGCAGTTTTTGCCATTTCCAGACGTTGTACTTTAACAAACTCCCCCTAGAGCTTTAATCAAATCAAGGTCATATTTGGTCAGTCTAATCTAAAGGCATTTGTGACGTTAAATTACGAAGATCCTGACTTTTCACTGAAGGGTGTGTCCGTGGCGGCCTGACAAAGTTCGATGTTTCGCCATGAAACAGGAAATTGTTGAGTCCAATATTTAGTTAGTCATAGCGACACCTGCTGGCAACAGGAAATGGCATGCTTTGCACTGTAATTCACTCCCAGAATTTGTATATGCCATGAAGTACTTGGCTAAGTGTATGCGATTAACACCACAAAACAGGAAGCTGTTGTAACTCAGGCATACAGTGTCCGATCTGCTCCAAACTTCACATTTGATAATAGTCCTGGCCTGAAGACATCTACATGGCAATATTCAGTTATAGTCAAAGCGCCACCTGCTGGCAGCAGGAACTGTGGTGCATCAAAATTACTTTGCCATATTTCTCCTCTATTTATCCGCTTAAATGAATATCGCTCACTGTTCAGTTTTCCTAAGGCCACTGGGTGGCGGTGAGCCCGGGTGCGAGAGCACTTTCATCGCTGCTTGCAGCTGTAATTAGTCTTTGTGTCTATCTTGCAGGTCTCCTGGACAGGATCCCGAGGCTGAGGATTCGAGGCTGCCAGGCAGATGAAGAAGATGAAGAAGGCAGATGAGCGACGAAACCAGACAACGGTGTGACAGTGGTTTAAATAACAGTTCTTGATTGGAGACAGCAGGTGCAGATGGTTAGTATTCTGGAGAAATGCAACGAGTGAAAGGAGCTGAGGAGTCTGGCGCTGATTGATTAGAGTCATGACATTACGTAAATTGATCAAAAATGAAAGTAAGAACAATTATAATATTACAAAAGATTTACATTTCAAATAAAAGCTGTTCCTTTTAACGTTTTATTCATCAAAGAGTCCTGATTTTTTTTTTAGGCCTATTACAATTTCCAGAGAAAATATTAAGAAGCACAACTGTTTCCAACAGTGATAATAATAAGAACTGTTTCTTGAGCAGCAAATCAGCATATTAGTATGATTTCTGAAGGATCATGTGACACTGAAGACTGCAGTAATGATGCTGAAAATCGGCTTTGTCATCACAGGAATAAATTATATTTTAAAATATATTAAAAGGAAAACTGTCATTTTAAGTTATTTTCTAATATTTCACAATATTTTTATTTATCAGTTCAGTCATGTGAAAAAGAAAGTACATCCTCTTGAATTATATGGTTTTACATATCAGGACATAATAAGAAATCTGGTCCTTGGCAAGTCCTTCATTTAGGTAAATATAACCTCAGATGAACAACAACACATATGTCATGTCGTGTCATGGTTCATTTAACAAAAACTAAGCCAAAATGGAGAAGCCATGTGTGACAAACTAAGTACACCCTTACCAAGACTTCTGGAACATTGTCCTTTGGACAGACGAGACCAAAGTGGAGATGTTTGACCATAATGCATTGCGCCATGCACAAGTTTAGTTAGGCTAATATTAGTTTGGCGAATAGCATATCGGCACAAACACCTCATACCAATTGTCCATCATGCTGGTGGAGGGTTGATTATTTTTGGCTTGTTTTCAGCCACAGGACCTGGGCATCAGCTAAAGCTTGGCTGACATTGGGTCATGCAACAGGACAATGATCCAAAGCACACCAGCAAATCTACTCCAGAATGGCTGAAAAAGAAAAGAATCAAGGATGTTGCAATGGCCCAGTCAATATCCAGACCTCAACCTGACTGAAATTTTGCAGTGGGACCTTAAGAAAGCTGTGCATAAAAAAATCCCCGCAAATCTCAATGAACTGAAGCAATGTTGTAAAGAAGAGCTGGGCCAAAAAGCTGCTAAAAGTGGCTCTGCAAGCTATTGAATCATAGCCTGTGTGATCAAAAACATCCAGAGTATCTTTCCCTGAATTAACTCAGTGAATCAGAGTAGCTACTGAATCAATAGGACTCATTTATTAAACTGTGAGTGATCATTACTTTCAATGATCCATCTCAAGATAAAGCAAGTTTTGTGTTCTTAAGAAACATAAAGGAGAACACACACATGCACGCACACACACACACACACACACACACACACAAAAAGTACCCCAAATACCGTCCCCCTAGCGACCAGTTTACCAGGACTACACACACACACACAAACGTACATGCACACTACTGTATTACAGTCCTTAAGAGAACTACAGGATACTAGAAAGTGAACACTGATTTGTGGCCAGGATTAACTTAGTTTGAGACCCTTTTGACCTAGAAATCATTACACCGTACAAGATCAACCAGCCCAATTTTTGACACTCAAATCTGGTAAGATACTTAAAAAAGAATGTAATTTCATAGCTTTTATTGAGTGACCTTAAAAGGGCCAATATAAGACAGAAATAGTGCTTTTGTGCCTGCTGTGTGTCCTATTCACGCTCTGCAGAGCATGGCAAACAAGCATGTGAACACAGCAATCAGACAAAATGCTCAACATTAACTGCAAAATGACAACAAAACATCTGAATAATAAAAAAGACAGAAAAAAAAGTAAAAAATTTTGGTCTCACTCATGCTCTTTATTTAGTTGTAAAAATGAAGAAGAAAAAAATGTAGTGGCGTCATGTTAACTTAAAGGTCAAAGCATCAGTGGTAATAAGGGTGGCGACCTTTATTGCAGACGGTCAGATCTGAGCAGACAGCCATTACTGATCTCCTGCACCACTCCTGCTCTAGGCGTTTTTTCTATGAAATGTCACACGCCATTCCTTTGGCCACATTTTTAGAAGAAACCATGCCGACAATCCCACAATTAAGGTTAAACGGTTATTTTATAAATTTCTATGAAAAATAGTTATAGCACTCCTTAAAGTGATACGTCATACCTGGTTTTTCCCTTTTTGCAACATTTTCTTTTAAATTATAAATTCAATTTGTGACAGTTTTATCTGTGTTTAACACATCTGGATTTGTGCAATAGTAATTCCCATTTAGAAGGCTTTATTCTCCGCAATAATGAGTAACAATGAATTTTTACAGTCAAACAAATGCAATTAGATCACACCATTAGAGTCTCGTTTTAACTGGCCAGACGGAAATCTGTGTTTTTGTTGTCTGGCTGCCATTTTAGTTGAACTGCCTTTTAAATAGTTTTAAACATTAATTATGTCTTTGTGGTCAGAGAACAAAAGCAAAACCTTGGCCAACTGGTCAAGTACCACCCTGAAAAAAAAAGCTGAATTATTCTTTTCTACTTCCTTTTCTTCCCAGAAAGAACAGAGTTAGACTTTAATTAGGTCCAACAGCTGATTCCAGTTCAAGAGGATTTTTTTTTTTTTTTGTAGCAGAGGTGGTAAAATAGGTTTGAAGGTGTTGTTTTGTTCTCGTCTGGGCTTACACAGCTTCTTTGATTTGAGGTTTCTTCTTTTACAGATTCAACTACAACAAAAAACAAAAAAACGTTCAAAGTTTCAGTAAGATTTTTTTTTTTTTTTTTTTTTTTTAGCAACACTTAAAAATAAAGGTTCTAAAAGAGGGTTTTCACAGCGATGCCATAGAACCATTTTTGGTTCCCCAAAGAACCTTTCAGTTCTTAGAACTACTTTTTTTCTTAGTATGAAGAACATTTTAAAAATCTAAAGAACCTTTTCCACAATAAAGAAGCTTTTGTTTAATGAAAAGGTTCTGTAGATGTTAAAGGTTCACTGAACCATCAATGTCAATAAAGAATCTTTTTTATTTCTAATTCCATTTCATATAAATGCCTTTGAACTTTCTATTCATCAAGGAATCCTGAATAAAATGTATTACATTTTCCACTTTTCACAAAAATATTAAGCAGCAAATAAGTTTTCAGCACTTATAATAAGAAATGTTACTTGAGCAACAAATCAGCATATTAAAATTAAGCCTTGCCATCACAGGAATAAATTACATTTTCAAAATATATTAAAATAGAATATTACTGTTTTTACTTGTATTTTTGATCAAATAAATGCAGCCTTGGAGAGCATGAGAGACTTCTTTCAAAAACATTTAAAAAATCTCAGGCTACAAACTGTAAATTTTAACAGTAAAATGTATCTTTAATTTAATCGACACAAACAACCTATCATATGAGCAACATATTCAACGAGGACGGTTCTCCGGCATTTTGCTCTGATCTGATCAGACTCTTTTAAAATAGTGGTAGCAAATTCATTTTAAATACTGAACCATACAAGTCACGGCAGGGAAGACAGGAGAAAAGAAAGCAGAAAAAAGGTGGAGGAGGAAGACTTATCGAACAACTGAATGAAGTGAGGGGGAAAATGAAAGGCGACACAGAGTTTGTTGCCTTTCTGGGTCATCTTAGTTTGCAGTGACGACCCTAGCTATTTTGTACATTCAGAGTTTTAAAATTTGTATTAGAAAAAGTTCTTTAAACCAAAACAACTTTACACCATTGCAGTTAGAAACGTTATGTAATTGTAAAATAAATTCATATATTGGGCTGCTGGTGTGACAATTTAAAAAAAACCAGTATGTATCCTACATTAATCAGGGGTCACTAGACCCAACTCACAACATCCTAAATGATAAATCCATTATGTTTGTAGACGATAAATACAGTGCCACTCGCAGAGTCATCACAACTGTAAGGTGCTGGAGGTGTTGAAAAGTGTGTATCAGCAGGCGCTAAATGCTGTTTAAAAAAAAAAAAAACACAAATGTGTCACTGCTGTTTCTGTTAAAAGCACTCCAGTAGCTGTGACCAGCTGTGCCTATGCTGAAAAAATTCTCACATATGCTTTTATACAGGCCTATAAAATAATAGAGGTACACACACAGCAAATGTAGCACACAAAGGTGTAAGATCCGGTTCAAACAGAATTAATTAATTATTTTTCTATCGTGTAAACATGCACAAGACTGACGTCCTTGACGTGCCATGTGTTTGTTTTAATAATGGTTAAAAGAAGACTTTAAAAAAAAAAAAAAAAAAAAAAAATCAATGAATAAGGATGAAAAAATAAATAAATAAATAAATAAAACCCCCACATATTTCGAGACTCTTCTATATTTTCCATTTCTTCGCACTGCCTCTCATGAATGCCCTGCCTAACTCATTTTGCCTGTTTCACTGCTGGTCATTTAATATCTTTAAATATACTGATTTTTTTTTTTTTTTTTGCATGTTTAACTAAGATGTGGCAGGATATAACACTTCATTTAAACTCATTATATTAGTACTCATTATAGTCACTCCAGCACTATAGAGATCAAATCCTCACCCAGGAACAAATTGGGCAAGATGGCGCTTGTGACTGCTGAGCGTCAATTTAACTCAGGACCGTAACCACCATAGACAGTGAGGGGGACAAGTCCTCCCCCCCTAAAATTAGAAACGTCAGGGGAGTTCTTGTTTTTTTCTTTCACTTCCTTTCATTGGAAAAATGGTACACGTTTGTTGTGTGAAAAGCTGCAATAATACGTCCCACAATAGAAAATGTCAAAAGGCAAGATTTTGCCAGTTTCCAACTTAAAAAGGCTGTATGGACAGTATGTAGAGGCAATAACAGAGTCGCCGGATGGCCTGGATTGCAGCGGGGAGACAAAATAAAAAAATCACTTTCACCAAGATATATCCTTTTATGTATGCTTGTTCTCTACATTTTCACAAAGGTAAGTTAGAGATTTCTGTTTTCTAAAGTAGCAAACATTATATTAACACATTATTTTTTTTGGATTATATATGCTATGAAACAACAATCAATGAAATTTATTAGTGGAAATTAAAGCTACTGTCCGTATGTTTTGCCTCTTTGTCGCCATCTCTGTTTGAAACCTGCAATTGCAGTTATATGCGGAATTATTATCATTATGTGGGTTGTGCATCGGCACGACTCCTCAGCGCGGATGAATCTAATGTTTGCTGTCAATCACTACACCGGTGTGGATAATGTACTTCGGAATCACAGATTCTACGTCTTGAAAGTATGACCAAAAGAAGAATTTCACCGGAAAATATCATCTGAACAAGTAAGTATCATTTCTGCCACTTTTGTTCTGACCAACTGAGGAAAAAAGCATTAGGCATACAATAAATTGCGCTGCCAATGATGATTAAATCTAACGATCGCTTAGCTCGGATCATGCCAAACCTTGCAAATTATTATTACTGTTATAGTTTGTTCTCAAATTGTTAATGTTAACAACATAAGAATTGCGTGACTATATGCATTTAGTGTGTATTAGCGTTACCTGTAGATTTCAATTTCTGTAGCCACTCTGCAGTCCAAAGTCTTTTGCTTTTGTGTACGGCTGAAACTCCAGTTGTCACTGATGATTGTCATTTGGACCTTACGATTACAATCCGCCATCAAAATGATAAGTAAAATTGCAGCTGCTGTGAGAAAAGGCTATAAATTATCCGCTACCAGCAGCATCCTCACGTGATATAGCTACTAGCTGGGACTCATTCTTAATGTAAACAGACGTGACGTAATGACGCAAAAATGAACGGTTGCATGCTCGAATTTCCCGCGGAAACCCACCAGTACCGCTCTTATTATAAAACATTATTACAAGCTTACCGTTGTAAATCGTTGTAGGTAAGGAGATGGTTTTGAACACTGGCTGGTTATGTACTTGCTCAAAAATTGATTTTAGATAATTTGTAACCAGAAAAAGTTACGGACTGAATCCCTTTACTTAAATATGTCTATATTTTTTAATTCTTACAATTTTGCTAAGGCTTTTTACATTTTCATACTTAGGTATGACATATTTTTGCTCAGTATATACTGGATTATAATTTTCTGATTACTTTTTACAGCTGTTGTCCTATGTTATATAGCTAAAAACCTTTTCATGTCATTGCAGGTCAACCTGCTTAAAAATTATGGAGACTGACCCCAACTGAACACCATCCCTACATCAGGGCAACACCAGCATTAACACACAGGGTCTCAATCTGCTCCCTAATTCAGTAGTTAGGGGACTGATCAGGGTGTCACCCATTGTAAGGAAATAGAGTTATCAGTGTCCTAATGTGTAATAAGCCGGGGTCCTTGCCAGTGCCTGAATTTGTGTACACAATATACTGATTCAAGAGCTCAGGAGCTGATTGAGACACACAAAAACACTAAGTAAGGAAAAAACAAAATGCATCCAGCTGAGACTATGATCCACCACGCTGGAGAATGTGATTGGCTTCACATTGAGAAGACGCAGGAGGCTGGAGGAGATGGTGATCTGCATGTGCAGCTGCTGCGTAGACTTGATAAGTACAGGGTGTCTGATGTTTGTTTTGGAGATGATGATGTTAATGTACTATACGGGTCTCCCAAACCAGGGAACCTTAATGGCATTATTACATTTTTTGGTGCCTCTGATTCCAGATGAAAAGAACATTCACAATCCATTTCAAATGCTTTTGTTAACCTTTATGCACCTCAGATTTGTCCTTTGTTTGAACACAGAGTAGCAGTGATTATTGACTGTTTTGAGAAATGTGCTGATGTATTGCACCTAGAATACTATATATATATATATATATATATATAAACTATATATAAACTTTGTTTACTTCCACTTTGCACATGTACAGTTTAAGAATACATTTTGTGCAGATGCTTTATCCAGTCAAACATGAACAATAAACATGTACAATTACATTTTTCAAAATGTGGTGTTCTTTATAGTCTTCTTGTAATCAACACATCAACGGCTAAATGAAGTATGCAAAACAAATATTGTACTAATCATTTTTTTTTAAATGAATTCACAGGTATATGCACTTACACTGGAAACACGATAGTTAATAATATCCATGAGCCGTAAACCAGATATTTGACTTTATATATGAATGAGGATGGATGCAGCAATGTGGGGACTATAATCCAAGTTATTACGGGCTGGATGTTCAGAATCAGAATGAGCTTTATGCGGCAAGTGTGCGCAAACACTCAAGGAATTTTTTTCAGGAGCTCTTGGTACATACAGTGCTGCTTGAATGTTTGTGAACCCTTCAGAATTTTCTATATTTCTGCAAAAATATGACCCAAAACATCATCAGATGTTCAGAGAAGTCCTAAAAGTAGACAATGAGAACCCAATCAAACAAATGTGACCGATTGTTTGGTCTGTCTCAGCGGTCTAACAGCGCTCATCAATGCCAAAATGATTGAGATGGCCAATCAAATAAAAGTAAGCAGGGTTTACTATTCACAGAAGCAGAGCCTCAATTCCAGCACGAAGTGTCAGTTTAAAGGTGCAGTAGGCGATCTGGGAAATGCTAACTTTAGCCTGCTAGCATCCCACCCTCCCTACAAATCGCCATCCAAAGCTACACCTCCTCCAAAACACATGAAAGTGCACAGACCAGAAGCAATGTTGCCAGGGTTTTCCCACACAATTGGGATATTTTGAAAATGCAGATGAGGGAAAAATTACAGAGCTCATTAGATGATTAGACAATTTGTCATTGAGCTAATTCGTAAAGGTACATGTTAGGTTTTTGCCGCTAATGCATGCCTCATCCCAGACCTCTTAATTGGCAATTGAATGAGCAATCACTCAGCGCTGAGGGAGAATAGAGTCTCATTGTATTGATAAGCAAAGAGAGAATATATAGAAAGAGTACAAGGGGTGTAGTATATCTTCAGCCAATGAGAGAGAGAATACATCATATAGCTCATGGTATAGGAATGTGATACATATAGAAAAACAAGTCTAAATATGGTCATCTACCGGTCAGGTACCCCAAAGGTCCTTGATCTCCCAAGGACCTTCTCCAAAAAGCAGGGAGCATTCCCTGTCTCACATCCCAACTAGCAGAGCCTTGTTCCTTATATGGAAATGGTTCCGGTACATAAAAAAAACCATATGTTAAAACATAAGATACAACTTCAACCGTGGACAATGGAAAGGACCCTCTGTCCACTTTCCTTCAATGCTGAGACCAACATAAAATCTATCAGTACACAAACTACATAAGCTACATTATGTGTTACTATCAAAACACATCAAAATCGAATCATACCATGTACCTACCTACACTCTAAAAAATGCTAGTTTAAAAACAACCCAATTTGGATTATTTAGTAGCCTAAATGTTTTAGGACGTGGCAGGAGCAAAACAGCAGCCAATGGGAATCTGTGGAAAGAGAACTGGTATCAGTAGGATATTCCAGTTCATTGAATGGCAATCTTATATATTAGGTTTTTAAAAGTTACATAAAAAAAAAAAAAACAGATTTACCTTGTGTCATCTCATCTGTCAGGCATTTAAATATCAACCGTCAAACACATAGCCCGACCACAGCTACAACACTAGCGCACTAGATCAACGGCACTCCTGTAGTCAGTGGAGCGCACGGTAACTTTGTTACTATGGGAAGACAAACACACCAGAAATTGGACGAGACAGCGGGGTGTTACAGAGTTTGCGCCACGCTGACATGTCATCTGCGCGGTTCAATAAACTGAGCAACTCGTCAGCACAGAGCGGATGTGCTTGCTAGCGCCACCGAACCACCAGGAGGGCTTGAGCCCCTGCCCCTTTGATCGCGAAAGTGAAAGTGCCCTTTGCGCAACGTTGTGGATCGAGTGGCCCATGGTGGTAGTGGGGTTATGGTATGGGCAGGCGTATGTTATGGACAACGAACACAGGTGCATTTTATTGATGGCATTTTGAATGCACAGAGATACCGTGATGAGATCCTGAGGCCCATTGTTGTGCCATTCCTCCACGACCATCACCTCATGTTGCAGCATGATAATGCACGGCCCCATGTTGCACGGATCTGTACACAATTCCTGGAAGCTGAAAACATCCCAGTTCTTGCATGGCCAGCATACTCACTGAACATATCACCCATTGAGCATGTTTGGGATACTCTGGATCGGCGTATACGACAGCGTGTTCCAGTTCCTGCCAATATCCAGAAACTTGGCACAGCCACTGAAGAGGAGTGGACCATCATTCCACAATCAACAACCTGATCAGCTCTATGCGAAGGAGAGGTGTTGCACTGCGTGAGGTAAATGGTGGTCACACCAGATGCTGACTGGTTTTTGGACCCCCCATCAGGGATCGAGCGTCGGTTTGGTGTGTCAGGGCAACTTTGGACCCAGACGCTGCTGACATGAGCTGACCCAGCAGTCTACTTATGTCACCACAAGTTCACCGGCTTGGAGTATTCCAGGCTTTAGAAAAGCTTTCCAGCGCTGGAAAGAGCTAAGTGGGAAGGCCTAAGAATAGATGCGGAGGCTGCTTTGATCCTGCTTCTCACGTGAGTAACACAGTTTTGATTGTCAGGAGTTGCTACGCTGTTTGCGACTAACAACGAACACTTTGTATTTACATATGTACTGTACATTCATTTTTTGTGCTTCCTTGTTGTTCATTCATCAACCGCGCTTTATTTTTCGTGAAGCATTTTGTTGTGCATCAGCTGTGATAAACAGACATCCACTTGCATTGTGTGTGTAACAGTGGCCAGATAGTGAGTTTTGCAGTTAAACCACTGCACACTGACGACCACTAGAGAATGAGGTGTTTAACGTCATTGGTAGTGCATTCGCCTTGCATGCCAGCAGTGATCAGGCAGGATTCGAGACCGACTCAGAGCAGGGTGGTTAGTATTGGAGTGTGAGTTTTGGAGGTGGAGCAATGAAGAGAGGGATGAGTTTGTTTGGGTTGATTTCAAATATCAACAGTTTCAAATGTCCAACAGCGTTGTTCAAAATCTACTTACCGCACCTTTAATGTTGAAAGAAAGTGATGCAAGATGTGAAGAGCGAAACATTTAATGTCAATTGTTTTGCAATAGAAATGTTAAACAACCAAAAGTAACATCCAGTGATGCAAACTACTCGACTTTTGGCCACTTTGAATTGAAAATATGCATTTACATGACTAATGTAATTCCTAAATGTGACCCTCCCACCTCTCCTCTCAATCAGACACACAGAGGAAATCTTCACTGAGCATTCCTCTCAACGGTCTCATGACTACTTTGTCTAAAACCTATTTAAAGCCCATCTCCTGATGAGGCCAAGCAATTAGACCCAACTCCACTAGCTCTCAATTCTTCTGTCTCTCTTCAGCACATGACCGAGTGCTGGGAAAGATAGAGCTGCACTCTGCCTGTTTATCATTTCAAATTATGTGGTAATTTTCTGCCCTAAATTATAGGTGCAGAAGATGATTATTACTGCATTGTTTACCAGGCCTGGATGCCTCAGATCAGGCTGATGCTTACATGCCTCCCTGCTGCAGAGGAACAGGACAAAAAGAAAGGGGGACAAAATAAAAAAAAAGACTAGACTTTGTGTCAATGCGTCAATTAATTGACGCAATCAAATGACAGGGACAATGACTCACCTTGTTCCAAAAAACAACAACAAAAAAAAAAAAACAGACAAACCCAGTGACATTTTACACGTACAATCAAAACTCATGATTACAGTCTGTCTCGTGACCCTACATTAACTGGGAAGCACATAGACATCCATATGCCCTTGTGGTGTACGGAAGTGGACAGGAAGGAAATATACATAAGGGCATGTAAGCAAAACAAACCGTAAATGAAGTTTTTTAGATCTCGTTCCTAATGGTCAATTATGATGTCAGAGGTAAATTGCACAACAAAGACCTGCATATGCACAGCTGGGCTGCACGTGGCTCATTCTGTTCTTCATCTCGCTTTATTACACAGTTTTCACTCCTCCATTTTGTCTTCACCACATGCTCCCACACTTTTGACACTCTCACAACTGTGATTCATCATTGCAAGCAGCCACCCCGTTCACATCCTGTCATTCAGTGCCAATGAAGAGATAGACCTGTTTCCAGTTCCTCACCCTTCTCCTCTCTCCTTTTATGCCATCTTAGATAAGGGCACCGGGCCACATGCTGCGATCGGGAAATTCAATTACCCATCTGTTACATAAACATTTGTTCAGTAATTCAAATGAATAGTCCTTCAGTTTCATTAGGCATCTGGCACACAGTTTTACTGACGTGGTAATGTAGAGTATTGTGAGTGGCACGTATTAATGGTTTGTGACAGGGTGATAAATACAGAAACAAAAAATGTTGACAACACCCACAAAACCGATAAACTTTTACTTTGTGCTATATTATGCACGTGTGCATTTTTATATCTTGAGAAACAGATCGTTGTTTGAGGGAAACAACAGCTTTGCATTCATTTGCAGGGAGTATAAGAACCATGTAAACAAATAACCGTAGTTTAAATGTACAGTGAAACCTTGTGTCAGAAATGTGCAGTAGTGATTTCTGAACTTTCATTCTAACTCTAGCAGCAAAAATTTGTTAATTCCTCTAAATATGATGAAATCTATCAATTTCAACTTGCCATTAAAAGTGGCACTAGTGTTAGTTACATTTCCAGGATAATATATTATGTGCCATATTTGATAAAAAGAGAATTAAACTAATAATCAACAGATATTGTGTATGAAAAGTGCATCAGATTAAGAAAAAAACAAAAAACAAAAGAAAAAAAGTAGATAAAGATTGGTTTGATTTAAAATACAAAAAAACAAAAAACAACAATTTCAACAAAACATTTCATTTAGCAGTCCTAGTACGAAGACGTTTCTTGATAAGGTTTTCACTCTCTTTCTCTCCTGGATTTCGGCCGATGATCTACAAGAAAGTCAAATGTCAGCTGTTACTGAGAATGTAATTTTAGAATAAAAATAATGTAAATTTACATTAAAATTAATTAAAAACATTTATACTTATGTCAAGTACACTATCGTGTCATTAAGATTTGGGGTCAGTAATTAAAAAAAATAATTAATATTTTTAAAATCAGCAAGGACATTAAATTGATTAAATGTGATATTTCTACAGAAGATTGCTATTTCAAATTAGGGGTTGAACGACTTTTTTTAAAATAAAAAAACAAAACAAAAAAAACCCGACAGAAGACAGAATTTTTAAAGTCGAGTCGACTAGCCGCTGATGTTGTCATTAATGAACAAATAAACCTGAACCTCGAGCTGAGACTTGAACGCGGATTGCCTTATGCACAGCTATGGCATATGACAGCGCTGCCCACAAGCCTATTGCTCCTACATAACAGCTTATTTTTAATCAGTTCTTTTATCCTTGGGTCATTATATTTCTCACAGTTTTCTGCTTGTTCTAAATCAGATACAGATAAAGTAGCACCATAAAAATTACCTTTATATGAATACATTAGTGAGCAAGAGATTGTGTGTGTGAATTAATTTTACCTGGCAGCGTCTCTCTACCAATAGTGAAGCTTTGTAGTTTCAAAAGTTTCAGTTACTAAGAAATGAAGAGTTCATTTGCAAAAACCGATAAACGGCATTTAAAAAAAATAAATAAATAAATAAACTCACTGCTGTGCGTTATTCTCCACATATAGTATGTTATAAACCCTAAATGTGTTTTGTCGGAAAAGCCGGTATTGTCCACTGTCAAGGCATTGCGAGTTTACTTTTTACAGCTGAAACCGACAAGCGCCCTTGTTGTTTGTGTACAGAAACCGATAAGTCAGTTTTAGCAAATCAGCGTGCAGTATTCAGGTCAGGTGACGAGGCTGCTAGTCACTTAAAAAAGATGCGCTAGCTGAGGGGAGTTTCATCAAAGCTGACTAAAAGTGATCGAGGATTTATAATTTCGACTCCTGCAAGTCCTTGTACATCATACATGTCTTACATGCTGAACCCTTGTTTGTCCTTTTGGGTTTGTGTGTGTGCCGATCGGTGCAAACGTGTATTTGAGTGTGTTTTAAATGCACTTACAAAGCAATTACTTGGTTTTGTTAAACTCTGAAACATGAAATGTGGAGTTATCTGCTTTTGCTAAAAAACAAACTTTTAATATATATTAAAAAAAAAACATACTTTCAATGAACTTTAATTTAGTAAGTTACCTGTATTTTTTGAGTTATCATTACTTAATCAAAATAACCCAACTGCAGTTTGATTGAGATTACTTGGAATGCACAATAAAAAAAACATGATTTGTGAGAATAAAAAAAAAAAAAAAAGATCTGTTTTTGCAAAATAACTCTTCAAATATATGCTAGAACTTCTCAGTTTATAACCTCTTTTACTAAATCAGAATAGTGTTGAGAATACATTTCTGCGCTACTGAATATTTCTGTGTGCGCAATCTGCACATGATGTGCGCGCTACCGTCTGTATGTGCCCGTTACAATGTAGCAGTGCATTAGTTTAGAACAGGGATTAACTTGTGTGTAAAATAAGCTTTTTAAAACATGCATTCACCTGATCAATAGAGCATCCAGATGGTATAATCAAACATATCTTGTGAAGTGCTCACAGAGTATGCATTTATTTGTCATTAACTGTTGTATACGGAGCATAAATATGGACTTCAAGATTTCTTATCCTGTTTCGCTCCCTATAGTGCCATAATCTGCGACTAGTCGACCTAAAGCTTAAAGCGTCACAGCAGAGAATTAAAGTCGAGTAGTCGATTAGTCTGTGCAACCCCTATTTCAAATAAATGCTGTTCTTTTAAATCCTGATAAAATTTAATTAAACAGCACAACTGCAAATGATCAAATAAATGCCTTGGTGAACACAAGAGACCCCAAACTTAGTTTACCATTACAGTACCTGATGGGCCGGTATGTCCATTGGGGAGGAGATATCTGGTCTGTCGTGTTTTCGTTTGTCACGTTTGGATTTAAGTTTTAAAGACATCGACCCGCCATCAGGAGACTTCCCGCTCATCAATCCCATGATCCTCTTTGCTGAGACAGAGAAAGAACGTGATTGTCAGATAAACAAATAGGACGCCTGAGTATGACTCAGAAATTAAGTCTAGAATACGTCTAGACAGTCTATGGAAAATGTCTAATTCTGACCTTTACTCCCAAGAAAGGTGGGAGAGCCCTGAAGAAAATCTCCAATCTTCTGGATCGTTTTGTCTTTTTTCCCTTTTTGGTTTGACTCCTGGGAGTTTGAGGGCTACGAGGAAGGAGAACAGAGTTCATCAGTCACTGTAATCACTCAATACTGCTAGGATCATGATTCACAACTCTTCCAATCAAAGTCTTTGAGTGTGTGATGCAGTGACTCTGAGCCACTTTTTTCCCCCTCTTAACTCCGCTGTCCATACTTCCTTCTACCTGATTTCTACCTTATTAAAACCTAATTATTCACATTGTTCTAGACCAGGGATTTTGCCTGCATGTCAGGGAAGGTGCAGAATAGGGCTGGGCGATAAGACAATGTCAGTCGATAAGATATTTTTCTATATAGATTATCTGTATGTAAATATATAGTTGCAGCACAAGACTAATTAAACACGATAGAGCAGCAAAGAAACATGGATGAATGAGAAGAGCAGCGGGACGTGCTTGATAATGAGTTGTTAAAAGCACAATAAACCACGAAAGAGAACCGAATTCGGTACTAACAGGCAGCTTTTTGGTGCACATCCAAATTGCAGGAGTGCTGAATTCAGTTCACATTCGCTGCTTATTGCGCTTGAAAGGTCAGATACACACACTTATGTATCAACATTCCAGTCTTGTTGAGTATTCATGGAAACAAAGTCAGTATTGTCTAAAGTGAAAGTAAATTATCATTAGCCTATATTGGATCCATGAATAAGGACTTAAAGTGACAGTCGTTAATGTTAAAGGATTAGTTCACTTTCAAATAAAATTTTCCTGATAATTTACTCACCCCCATGTCATCCAAGATGTTTATGTCTTTCTTTCTTCAGTCGAAAAGAAATTAAGGTTTTTGATGAAAAAATTCCAGGATTATTCTCCTTATAGTTTCAGTGCAGCTTCAAAGGGCATTTGTTTATATAAAAAACGAATAAATGTAAAAAAAAAAAAAAAAAAAAAAAAAGTATGAATAAATTTTTTTTTGAAAATCACCGATCGTTTCGCTAGATAAGACCCTTATTTCTCATCTGATATCATTTAAAGCCCTTTTAAGCCCTTTCAAAACTATAATTTTGACCTTCAACCGTTTGGAGGCCACCGAAGTCCATTATAAGGAGAATAATCCTGGAATGTTTTCCTCAAAAACCTTAATTTCTTTTCAACTGAAGAAAGAAAGACATGAACATCTTGGATGACATGGGGGTGAGTAGATTTTCAGGAAAATTTTTATTTGAAAGTGAACTAATCCTTTAATCAAACAAAAGAAAAAGAAAACATTCACTGCTCTTGACTGAATATCTTAATGGAAAAGTAGCGCATTGGAATAATAATAATAATAATAATAAAAAAATGTGTTCTGTGTGAATGCTTTCTTTAAAAAATGCTTGCTGTTTCCCCACTTGTTTATTGTTTATTTTATTATTGAGAGGAAAGCACGCAGCACATACACATTCATCTAACTGTCGCTCTCAGCAGTGTGGGCGGTGCTGGATGTTTATTTTTAAACATGGAAGTAAGGAGTTTTCTGTTAATGTGCGAGATTCCGATATGTTAGCCGTGCACACCATAGGGAATATCAAAGTGCAGTGAACTGTAAAACTGTTTGCCCTGCAAACCAGCATGTTTATAATTAAGACAATACATTTAAATAATATGGTAAGAAATACTAGTTTGCAATATCAAGCAGCATAACAAGCTGTTTTGTACAGCTAAAAATAACCGTAAACGAATGACACCGGAAGCCAGACACGTTAAATTACAAATGGCTGTGCCCGCTGTTAACTGAAAAATAAAGTGGATATTGCTGCTCATGTATTTCAAACTTCTTTTTACCCCTAAGTGAAGAACAAAAAAAATAAATAAATAACTTTGCGGTGAGTAGATGGTCCTTTACATAACTTTATTATGATTCTGTAGCCTACATGTTATCCATATGGTGTAATTCATATTGGCTATGCAATTCTTATTATGGTAATTCTCATGTATGCTGTGTTAGAAGGGAAGCCCACTGTCTTTGACTTTGAAAATCCCTGTTCTATATGAGAATCCCAGTATCACACTGTGAGATCGATTCCACTGGTCATTATCATAGAATACATTTCTTAATACATTTACTTAAATATTAGAATGTTTTGTAACTCACCTCTTCCTGATGAGGTGTTAGGCGAGGAGTCATTCTACTCCTTGTATTCCTAATGTTCTCACTTTCCACCCCATCCTGAGGAATAGCAAAGTTGTAAGAGTAAACAAACATTTTAGAGTTAGGAAGGCTAGCATAAATGCATTGGTTTTTTTTTTAGGCCTGTTTCACACATTGTGTCTGCAAAGCGTGAGCAAAGCAACAACTTCAACAGCAGGCTTGTTTTGTGCTTTCACACTAACAGGGTTTCTGCTGTGTAACAGATCTATGGCTCTGTACAAAAATTGAAGTGGCTTATAAGCCACTGGCTTAGTAGGCTTTATTACAATAAATATTTAATCTTCTATTTTATAAAATGGTTCAGATTTCAGATTTAGCACTACCGATTTTTATACAATACCGCTCAAATGTTTAAAAAAAACAAAACAAAAAAAAAAACTTTCTGACCTTAAAGAAATAAATAAGCATTAATCGATCAAAAGTGACAGTCAAGTATTATTTTTCATATGCTGTTCTTTTGAACTTTCTATTTAAAGAATCCTGACAAAAATGCATCACAATTTCCACAAAATTAAGCAGCACAACAGTTTTCAACATTGATAATAATAAGAAATGTTTCTTGAGCAGCAATATATTTGATTTCTGAAGGATCATGTGACAGTGAAGACTGGAGTAACGGGTGCTGAAAAATCAGCTTTGCCATTACAGAACTAAAATAAATTTTAAAATATATTAAAATGGAAAACATTTAATTGAAATTGTAATACTATTTCACAATTTTACCATTTTTACTGGATTTTTAATCAAATAAATCCTTGATGAGCATAGACTTCTTTCAAAAACAAACAACAACAACAAAAAAAATCTTACCAAACCCCAAACTTTTGTTTACTTGCAAATGGTCATAAATCTACACTGGACCCAAACCACAAAGTGTAGCTATAAGTAGTCTGAATTCAGTCAGATGTACTGAATAAAAGGGTTTCAATCACTGCATGTGCAAATGACTTTCTTTATTAACTGCAGAAAATGTTGAAAATGTGCTGTTAACCTGAATTTAGTATGAATGCTGTAACCTCTGAATATGGATGGCAAAATTAATATGTGCAGTTCTCACACCACAGACAGTGAAACAGGCCTTATTTGAATCTCAATGCTTGGCTGTGATTGTTCATATAAGATGTGATGGATGTTATGTTCACTGATGAACTAGTTAAGGAAAAAACAATTACCCAGTCGCAGTGGTTAATTAACCCTCTTCTGATGTTCAGGCCAGCAGGCAAATTTACAATGTAAAATGCTAAATGCATATGGAGAAACACACAGCACTGAGTATCTGACTGATCTGAGTCTTTAATCTTTAATGACAAAACACAAATTGGTTTCAGGTCAGCTGGAAAGAGTGGCGGTGAATTCTTGACACTGAAAACAGCACAAACCCCTGAGGATTAGTTGACAGATCTAGTGCCAAGAGTGTGGAGTGCATTAAAGCATCTTTAATAAGACAGCAGAGCATCTGTCTGATCCCTCTCTTACACAGATGCATGAACAAATACTACATGAAAAAAATATTCAAATCTGCAGAATAAATAAATAATTTAGTCTGAAAGACTTCTTAGTCTCTCTCCAGTGAGTCATCAGTTTTCAGTCTCTTTCTTTCTCTCACTCTCTCTCCAACCTGTCTGCATTTTCCCTCCATCACTCCCTTCCTGTCACTATCCGTCTCTATAGACAACAAGATTGCATCTGTGACATTGCATGTGACAGCCAATGCCACGCTCGTAACACCCGCTAGCCTAAACGGGGCGGACAAGGGTGGATCTCTGTCACACCTGTCACCTGCTCTCCGACTTGCAAGCTCGCATTAAACGTAACTAATGCCCTGACTCCCAGGAACCTGCCAAGCCATTCACCGCTCAAAAATCAAGACTGATGGCTTGTTCTGCAGTCAGGTGCTGGTGTTTCCCTGCCATGAAATGGGAAAGTGTAATTACAATAATTCAGAGGTGTCGAGAGTGAACGAGTCACATGACTGCAATGATTTCCCCAATTATATGTGAAAAGTCATGACCTTGAGGATTTTGTGGGTGGATGATGAATTATGGGTCTATTTTAAGTTCTACAGAGCATTATCTCCCAAAGCCTTTGTCATCATGTAGAAAAAAATGCCTGGCCACTGAGGGCATGGACAGCTCTTACAGGTAATATCACCATAATGGATCTGTAAAACCACATACTGTAGCAAAACACGCTCCATTTACACACCCACCTTGATAGAAAGGTTATCATTTCTTTGATGCATCAAAAGCTTCAGGGATAATGACTCATAAGCTGCATTTCCACCATCAGGAACTCTAAAGTTCCTAATAAAATTATTGTGACCATTTTATCCGGGCCATTTGGTTAAAGTGTTAATAAGACTACTGGTAGTTGCAAATGTTTTAACTTCTGTATCTTTACACTTTACAGGTACTTTCTGTTCAAAGAGGTCTGGATTAGGCCATGTTCTACTTTTAATAAGTGAACTGGATGCCTTTAAAGTCAACATGAAACAGCATTTACAAACTTTACTTTTGTAATGTGACACATTTCAGAGTAAAACACAATTTACCCATTTACCCACAATTTACCTATCAGGAATAGACTGGATTGTAAAATCAGCTTAACTATTACATTAACTGTAATTAAAACTGTTGCACAACCTTTAACAGTAGAGACTTCTTTCAAAAGCAGTTAAAAACAAAAATCTTACTGACGGTAGTGTAATTACAGTATTTGGCTACTGGCTAACATCATGTCTGGGTGCCTAGGTGATAGGAAAGTCCTACACAATAAGACCAAGAATGTGTATCAAAGGAATAGATGACTCAATGAAAATCCTGTCATTAGATACGTTATTTTTTCTGTGGAACTGAAAAAAATATCTGAGGAATCATTAAGCAGCTCTATGCTGAAGATTTTGCACCATGTTAAACCTTATGCATTTTTGTCTGACATTAGACCAAAAATAATGACATTTGTTACTGACATCCAACCTGCACCACAAAGACTTGGAATACAGGTTTATCCTTTTTTTTCCTTCTTCTTCTTTTTTTTTATTTGTATGAAATACAGCTGCATTAAAAATCCTTAGAATTCTTTTTGTGTTCCACTAAAAAGATAACCGTACATGGGTTTGGAACGACATGAGGACAAGCAAATAACACCAGAATTTCCATTTTCGGTCAATCTGGATTTCATGTTGATTTTAAGGACAAGCTCTGCCAGTATCATATTTAACAGAACACTTACATCACACAGACTCAAATTGATTTGGTGTGAAGGAAAAATACAGAGGGCAATAAGTAATAACATAATTAATGGATTTATACTTCTAATCTCCATCTCTGTGGATTAACCTGAGCAAATTAACATGACCCTAAGTGTCTGTCTTGGCTGTGAATGTTTGGTTCCAGACCATTAGGAGTCCTGAAGGTGGAAGAGCTGTTGTTGTAGTAGGATTAAACAGGAAGAGGGTACCTGAGGATTGGGTTCAGAGAAAGCTTTCTTTTTCACCATGCTGCTCCTGCCTCCTTTCTGCTTCAAGTGAACAAAAGTGCCATAAAAATAGTTTGTACCATTCAATTACAAAACTCTCCAACAATTAGCAGCTACAGAGCATGTGGAAGCGTGACTCTGTTGCCAGGGACAACTGGTGTGAGAGCACAAGATTCTTTGACAATAAGAGGTCACTTATTTTGAGTGAAGAGGACTCTTTCATGTGCAACATAACATCTTCACTGCAGTGTTTTGAGAACAGCATGACCTACCCAGACTAGAGACTCTTAAGTGCATGGCTACCCTTATTATGTGTGATATAATAAAATGTTAACACCCTGTTTAGTCAGCATTTATAGTAGATTTATATTCGTGTATTGGTAATCCCTTTGTCTGAACAATTCAATTAAATTTCTATAAACAGGTTTTAAACATCTATAAACCTACTGTGTATTCTATAATTATTGTTATTGCTCCCAGAGTGTTTAAATTGCCTGGAGAGAGTGTGTGAGGTTAGGCCAAGTCACACTCAACCACACACATAAATATATTCTCAAACTCAGAACTATATGCTTAATAGGACTGCCATTTTGCTGCCCATGCAAAATGAACACTGTCCTAATTAGTCATTAACAAGGCTCTAATTTTGCTCACTTACACTTAATGATCAATTACAGGGCTGCTGGCTGTGCAGATTAGGTCAGCAGCAGATGGTATACAGATTTTATGAAGAATTTTAATAAAAATATATATATATTTATAAAAATTAAGGTTTTAAAGTAAATTAAATTAAAGTAAAAAAAAAAAAAAAAAAAAAAAAAAAAAAAAAAAAAATCAACTAGAGAGGAACTAGAGAGTTTAGCTGTATACGCAAAACTTTTGTATCGTACAGGCGTTACGTCCAGACGGATCTGGTGTTTTCAGAAGGTGAAACCGCTAATTTTTGAATCCGGGTCCCAGAGTGGATAAATCTGAAAACAACGCCCTTGCGTTTTTGTGTGTACAGCCAATCCGTATATTTTGTTAAACGATGATGTCATCACCCCACGTGTCGACCCTAGTCAGACACTGCTAACAGCACAAAAAAGAAACAACATCGACAATAGTGGACTACATGCTTGTGTTTGTGCTGCAGAAGCTACTGAGCCTATTAGCTTTACTAAAATAAAGCTTTATTTCTAAGCTTTACTAAAGTTTGTATACTGCGCAAGGTTTATGCGCATGCTCCAAGTCTTATTGCTTTGATATTCAACAGTGTTTTGATCTGCCTGCATTGACACCATTGTATGCGAACTGAACTGAGCTGGATGATGACATCACTGTTTACTTCAGTGCTGATATAGATAAATTAACTAAATTAATAACTATTGATTCTTACATCAGAATGAATCAATACTGAATTTACTTAAGATTGATAATGACACCATTTTCTTTAAGAGCTGCTGTGCAGCCAAAATTATATTCCAGTTGTCACTGTTTTGCTTAGACACAATCTGCATTGTTAAAAGCGCTATATAAATAAAGGTGATATGACTTGATTTGACTTATTCTTCATTTTAAGTGTATCCCTGTGGCAGAATTACAGTGCCACATACTGATCTGGCATGTATACTACATCGTTTTGAGCGGGTTTCAGTGGTTTCGTGTGTATGCAAATGTTTCTTGAGACGAGGACAAAAAAAAAAAAAAAAAAAAAGGTCGGGCTTCGTGTGGCCTTGGTGTGATAAATCTGCACTAACATTCTATTAAATTTCCGTAATTGTAAGGCTAGAAATTAGACATTTTGCTCAAGCACAAGATGATTGAAGGTCATTCCACTCACAGCACTTTATTCTAATTTGTGTGAACTAAGAACCATTTTCTAAACCTCCTTCATCTGAATCATTTCTCACCTTCTCCATCTCCCCGCTCTTCCTCTTGCGTGTGGGTCGGGAGATTTTAACAGTAACGGCAGAGTCTTCTCCCTGCCGCTTGAGAGCGAAACGATCAGGCTGCAGGGGGCTGAAGGAAATTTCCAGCTCAGGCCGTGGAAACCTGGAACGTCTGCCTGTTTCCGTGGAGATCTCTGACGAATCTAGCACCAATGGAAAGCTAGCGGATGAACTCTGCGATAGAGAAGATATCATCAATTTGATTATCATAATCAATGGACTGAAAAATATGTGCATTCATATATTTAGTAGACACTTTTTTTTAAATCAAAAATTAGCAAATGCAACAAATTCATCTAATGAGATGTAACATGATGCCACAACAGGTTTAATTTACTGAAATTTCACTAAAATGTGTAAATAAAAGACTTAATGGAAAGGTTGTCGGAACTGACACCTAACTAACCTAAATGGTCAGCTAACTAGCCAATCAGGCACAATCACTGGCCAAATGCTGATAACCCAAAAGATGTCAGCCAAATATTAGCCTGAATGGATGATATAATGGTCTAGTGGAAATTTTTGGCAACATTTGTTAACATTCGTTAATGCATTAGGTATCATGAAACAACAGTGAACAATATTTTAACAGCACTTTTTAACTATGTTATGGTTCAAGATTGTAATTGTGATTCAACATGTTAACAATGACACAATAAACATAGGTTGTATTTCTGTTTTACCTGACTGGTGACAGATCCTCTGGTTGCGCTCATTTGTTTGAGCGTACTGGTGTTCAGAGGCTTGACATCAAACAGTTCTTCTTCCATTGTCTATCACAGCAATTAAGAGAAAGTCAATAAACATTCCTCACTCTACATCTAATAACCAACTCAATTTAATTGCACAGCTATGTCTAATAAACAAAATGTGTCACCTCAGGTTGGTACAAATGTATATTGACAACTCCCTGAATGAATACATGTGTACAAATCAGTTTGGGGATATGATTCTTTGGAAGACATCGATGTACCAAGAAGTAAAAAGTAATCGAGGCCAGTTTCTAGTCTACCGACTATAATTATACAATAGAATCCATATGAAAGCTCTATTCATATAACTCTCAGTTCATCCTAGCATACAGAGAACTCAGCTCATCTGAGGTGAATTATATAAAATAAAAATTATCGTTTGAAGGACAAGGCCACACTTTACTTAGCAGTGTGTTTTGTACAAATGTCAAAATGCTGTCTTTTTGACAACATCCAGAGTAAAGCCACTTCAAATTACATTCTTGGTCTTTTGACAGTGATTATATTTGTCATACGCAGACTCTAATGAATCAAAGGTAACGGGTGAATTGGTAGTAATAAGACACGTGTGTATGACCTGGGTAGATGAATTTCTGTGAAGTCTGCGGTCTATGACACTGACACTGAGCTGTTCTTTCAGTTTCTGGATCTCTGCATCCTTTGCAGCCAGCTCTCCCTGCAGTGTCTCAGTCCTGCTGTCCTCAGTGACCTCCTGGGACAGAGACAGAATGTTAAAGTGTTGAATGAATTATAGAACAATATAGCAAACAATCAAGTGGTAACACAGCTATTAGTTTTATTTTTGCTGTTTAACTATTTCAGAAACTATTTTTTCAGTAAAACTATTGTTGACAGTAAGATTCTGTGTGTATACATCACATCCAGACGGATGATGCATCTACCAGTTTCAATTAGATTTAAAATGTGCTTTTATATATCTTTTAAATATTTTTGAAAGAAGTCTGTTTTGCTCACCAAGGCTGGATTTATGTAAGCTGAAATACAGTAAAACACTGAAATATTATTACAATTTAAAATAACTGTTTTCCATTTTAATATATTTTAATATGTAATTTATTACTGTGATGGTAAAGCTGAATTTTCAGCATCATTACTCCAGTCTGTAGTGTCACATGATCTTTCAGAAATCATTCTAATATGCTTACTTGATGCCCAAGATACATTTCTAATTATGATCAATGTTGAAAATGGTTGCCCTGCTTAATATTTTTGTGGAAACCGTGATACATGTTTTTTCAGAATTTGTTAATGTGTAGAAAATTCAAAAGAACAGCATTTATTTGAACATCATTAATGCCTTAACTTTCACTTTTGATCAATTTAATGCATTCTTGTTGAATTAAAAAAAAAAAAAAAAAAAAAAATCGTACTGCCCCCAAATGTTTTAAAGAGTTTGTGTAGATGGTAAGATCTGTAACCGAAACTTCACTGACCTCTGGTGTTTGGGGGGTGTTACTGAACTGTAGGATCTTGATCTGTTGGTCTTTCTCTACATTGGATGTGATGAGTTTCTTCAGCTGAACCTCCAGAACTGAGACAAGTGTGTCTCTCTCTTTTCTCCAGCTTTCCATCTCTTCCTCGCGAGCAGCAAGACGTGTGGCCAGAGACTCCTAATTGACATGTATCAAGACAGTCATTCTCTCTTTAACTAAAAATACATGTCTGATGTTGTCTCTGGAAACACACACTGCTCTTTACCATTTCAGCCTGTTGGCGGGCATGCCGTTCTCGATCATCAGCGAATCGTCTCATGTCCTGGTTCCTCCTCTCCTCAGCCTCTTTAGCCTGACCAATCAGAACCAACTTCTCCTCCATCCACTTCCTGCGCTCTGCCTGGTGCTTCTCATTGGCCAGCTACAAACATGAAAGCAGAAGAACCAAACTATAATACCATGAGCACACATTTTTTTCTTAGAGTTGAAGAGAAATTAAGAAAACATCTGGACACTAGACCTGTAAGCTCTCCTGGGCCTGAGTGGTCTGTTGTCTAGCCTGTAAAATGTCATCAGAGATGGGTCTAGAATCTCTCCTGTTCCTCTGTGCAGGGAGAATTTCTCTCAACCTCACCAATTCTGGAAATAAACACAGTGAGGTCCATAAGTCATAAGACTATACTAAAAAACTGGGATTTAATATCTATTGATCCCATAAATATAAAGGTTTTTGATTTTAAAGGTTTTAAAACAAACAAACAAAAAATGTTATGATGAACAAGTATTAGAAATATTTAAGATTCTGCACTTATTCTATTCACTATCAAATAAATTATTTTAAGTTGTTGCACAACAAGTTTTTTATATATATATATATATATATATATATATATATTTACAATTACAATACAAATTAAAGCAGTGATGAAAGGGCCCTTGCACCTGGGCTCACCACCACCCGGTGGCCTTAGGAAAACTGAACAGTGGGTAACATTCATTTAAGTGGATAAATAGAGGAGAAATATGGCAGAGTCATTTTGATGCGCCACACTTCCTGCTGCCAGCAGGTGGTGCTTTGACTATAACTGAATCTTGCCATGTAGATGTCTTCAGGCCAGGACTATTATCAAACATGTAAAGTTTGGAGCAGATCGGACACTGTATGCCTGAGTTACAACAACTTCCTGTTTCGGGGCGTTAATCGCATACCAAGTGTTGCACACTTAGCCAAGTGTTGCATGATTTAACGTGTTTCTAGTATGTTTGGTACTTCGTGGTATATTTAAATGTGTTTCTGGGAGTGAATTACAAAAACTTTAGATCTTCGCAATTTAACGTCACCAAGGCCTTTAGTTTAGACTGACCAAATATGACCTTGATCTGATTAAAGCTCTAGGAGGAGTTTGTTAAAGTACAACATCTGGAAATGGCAAAACCTGCAAAAATTTTGCAGAGAAAATTCAAAATATTCCTGTTGGGTTTTCAGATTTTGTACCCAGAGACTTTTTTGTAGGTATTGGGCTGTTACATGTGTCTACCGAATTTCATACCTGTACGGTGACATTTATTTTTGTGTAAACATAATGGGCAACATATCGCGTCACCAAAAATTATTTTTCTGTGTATAATCCTTTTTATTGAATGATATATTATTAATGTATCATGAATGCAATATTGTCCATGTAATCTTATACCCTGAGTGAGCTCATTTATCTGAGTCTCTCTGTTGTCCAGCTCCAGGTCCAGCTGTGTCTGTGTTTCCTCCTGTTCTGTCAGAGCTAAACGCATGTCTTCAATAACACGCTCACGCTCTTGCAAATCTACAGAAACCATCAACAAACATTAAGATTCATTACTGTGTTGACATGCATTTAATTAAGCACTTAAAAATAAGTGGAATCCATTATTGCACACACTCATGCAGATGCAAGTAAACAAAAGAAACCTTTGCATGTTTTCTGATAGAGTAGCAGATTCTCATCTGACTTAGATTCAGAAGATCGTTCCTGTTTTAGAAGAAAGAGAAATTATTCAAGTCACATGACAATTTCAGTAAATTTTTCTCTCTCTGTGGTTTTTGGTATTCATCACTGGATGGTGCTTACAGCTTTCAGCTGGTTGATGATGCGGTCCCTGTTGGCGATCTCCTTCTGGAGCTGCGCTTTAGTCTTTTCTAGATCACTGAGCTTCAGTCGCAGAGACTTCTCAGAATCTCGCATGGAGGAGATCTATATCAAACAACATAAGGAGTTTTAGCACAGGTCAGCAAAAATTCAAGCTCTGACATGTTTCAGACCAGATGGTAAAGACTTTAAATGAGTAAACGGTGAGTTCTCACCTCTTTCTGGACCTGCTGAATCTGTTTCTTTGAGTCACAGAGTTTTTCCCGAAGATCTGATGAATCATCTTCCCTTCTGCGCAGATCAACAGCTAGACTGCTCATCTTACCCTCGCTAGTTTTAATCTCCTCCTTTAACCTGAGAGATGAAAAACCACATATACATAAAATGAATAGCGATAAAACAAATTTGAGGCAAAAGTATTGATAAATCATTGTCTGATTAATTGGCCAGTATTTGGCCAATTTTTCTGCATCATTAAACAATGTCTTCTTGGCTGATTAAGAGAAGTTTTTTTTTCTTTCCTTTTGGTTGGTGCCAGATTTTACTTTTTTCCACTGAAGTCTGGGTAAATGTTGTATAAAATTAGTTTTCTTTTTACTTCCGCAAGGCTGTGTACATCTCATTTGCTAATGGATTGTATTATTTATATATTGGTTAGGGCTGGACGATTAATTGAAAAGTAATTGAAACCTAAATTCAGAACCTCTAATCAACGTAATTTTCATTTTTGGTTATTTCGTTTTTTTTATTCCTGTTTATACTTTCTCCTTAAAAACATACTACCGCGTGTGTAGTCACGTGACTTTGCCCTGTCCAGTCAGCGGCATGGAAGCAACACAGAGGCAAACTCAAACTCAAAAGTCAACACACAAGTGAGATCACTTTCACTTCACTAAACTTCGTCAACTGTATGCGTTTCAAGGCTTGCCAGTTTGGACATTCAAGCAATTTTAGACTATCGGATGTGTATCATTATATTGAGCTACTGCGATGTGATGCATTGTGGCACACAAACACTCATACAGACAGCAGCTGCACATCACGTGAAGATTGTGCACATAGAGAGGAGCACAGAAACTCATTGTCAATGCTGTCCTGTGATTTATCACTAAAGTAGCTTAGAAACTCAAAGTTATAACATATTTTTCTACTTTTGAAGTAACTGCTTACAACCCACTCTCATTAACTCTCATTCAAATAAACTAAAAACTAATTTATCTGTATCTGATTTACAACGAGCAGAAATATGTAAGAAATGTTACAAACCATAGATAAAATAACTGCTAAAAGTGAGCTATGATGTCAGAGCACTCTTTCATTAGGAAAAAATATCCCACCTCTCTATAGTCAAGCATATTTACAGTACAAACCTTGTCAGTGAACTATGAGAAGAGAAAAGAAAAGAGAGAGAGAGAAAAAAAAAAAACTAACAACTAAATAATCGTTCATTAATCGTAATTGAGGTAAAATGTTCAATTAATCGAGATTTTGATTTTAGGTCATATCGTCCAGCCCTAATATTGGTATTATATTACCCATCCTGTTCAGTAGATATTAGCATCAGCTAATGAAAAATGTTGGTCAATCACTAGTTAAAAGCTTTAAAAATAGACCATTAATCTGAAAGAATAGACTACACATAATCCTGATTACGAATATACTTTTTTGTTATCGTGCTTATTCAGAAAGAACAAAACAAAAAAGGCTTTCAAACTACCAAAAAAAAAAATCAATGTCTTTTTGTGTGTTGGATGATAATTAATCCATCAAAAGCAGCAATCTTGTGCAATATCTTTGACAAATCAAGCAAGATACTGAATTTCAGCCAATGAGGAACAAAATTTCTCAAACCGTGTAATGCTCTTCTGACATTCAAACAAATCATCAGTGTTTATACCAAAGCTGCTAATGCCTAACACCATTAAAGTCTGTTCCAAAGACATACATCTTTGTTTACTAGGAATCAACATTAAACAGCAATTTATTTCAATTCTAAGGACCATTTACAGGTGAACTGTCACCAAACAAAACTGTAATATAATACAATACAATTTTTATATTTTACATTTCTTCTATATTACACGACCATTCTAAAGTTTGGGATTGGTATTATTTTTAACAAGTCTCTTATGCTCACCAAGACTGCATTTATTTGATCAAAACTACAGTAAAAACAGTAAAACTGTGAAATATTACTACAATTTAAAACAACTGTTTTCTATTTTAATATGTCAGAAAATTAATTTATTCTTGTGATAGCAAAGCTGAATTTTCAACAGCCATTATTCCAGTATTCAGTGTCACATGACCCTTCAGAAATCATTCTAATATTATTATTAATGTTGAAAATAGTTGTGCTACTTGATATTTTTGTGGAAACCGTGAAACTTCTTTGATGAATAGAAAGTTCAAAGAACAGCATTTATTTGAAATAGATTTATGTCTGATTTTTAGTCTTTACTCTCACTTTTGATCAATTCAATGCATCACTGCTGAACGGCAAGTATTAATTTCTTTGTAATGGTATTGGATATAAATAAAATGTATGGAAAAAATACAAAAACAGTGAATTATATGTTTGGAAATGCTAATTAAGAATGAAATTGGACTGACTTTGAATGGTGGTTTAATGTGACTTGTGTTTTAGGAAACTGTATTATAGTTCAGGAGAAAAATAACTGACCGGTTGATCTCTTCTTGTCTCTTCTGTAGCTCTGCATCTTTCTGAGCGATGGCCTCCTCTGCCACAGCCAGAAGCTCTCTCCTTCTCTCCACCTCCCTCCTGCGAGCCTCTTGCACCGCTTGCGTCTCGTCCTCCTCTAGACGATCCTGTGCTTCCTTCAAACTCTTCTGCAGCACTGAAAGCTGACCCTCTTTTGATGCTAGAGCTTTCTCCTTCTGTGCAAGTTCAGCCTCCTTTTCAGACAGCATATTTATTTTGCTATTGATCTTCCTGCTTTTAGATCCAAGAGGAGTGTTAGGGTTTGTCAGCCCCACCTCCCCATCTTTAAGCCCCTGTTCTTTAGACAGAAGTGAAGCATCTTTCTCCTCTTCCTCTTTCTGAAGGCATCTGACCTTCTCCTCTAGTTCAGCTTTGACACCATAAAGGGTGGCGACCTTAGCCTGCAATTCAGAGTTGACTTTTTTGAGGTCATCATAGTCAGCTGATGTGTTTTTAGACTGAAGCAAAGCAAAGCTTTCTGCTTCTTGTTTCAGGAGTGTAATTTCCTGTTCAAGAGTCAAGATGTGTTTGTTCTTTTCTCCCAGTTCGTGATCTTGCTTAGCCATTTGTGATTTGGCAGCAGAAAGTTCTTGATATACACCTTTTAAAAGTTCTGTAGTGTTGCTATATCTGGACACAACTTCTACGTTCAAATTCCTGCAATCCATGGTCGTTGCCATAGATTTGGTTTCCAAGGATGTCTGAAACAGTTTCTCTGGTAGAATATGATCCTGTGAAACTCTTCCTTCTAGTTTAGACTTCAGATCCTGCATGCAAACTTCTAATGTGTGGCATTCCTGCTCCAGATCTGTGATCTGTTTGTCTTTTTGTTTGGATTCAGCAAGGCAACACTCCAGCTGACCTTTGACCTCAAGAAGGGCGGAGTCATGACACCCATTATCTGCAACACCATCTTGGACTTTTAAGTCCTCCAGGGGACCTATAAACAATGGAGAACTTTAGAAACACTTAAAAGACATTTATAAATATTTTTATATTGGTGATGTGTCAGTGTGATATGCAATAATACAATATTTATGTGTGTGTGTGTGTGCTTAATATAAATTGCTTTAATTTAAATATTGCTTCAACATTCAAATTAGTTTGGTACAACCAGGCATTTCACATTTACTGCTACTGGCTTAGCAACAAAGCCAGTAATTAATTTAATCTAAAATGGACTAGTCTTTACTTGCACATGGGGTGTGCAATTAATTTTCAATTTGATTTCTTTCTGAAGATGAAAGAGGGGCATTTAAATGTGTAATCACGCAGTCTGAAAGCCTCCTGTTTATACACAGGAAGCACCTCATGTGTGACTGGGATGCTTTGATACTATAACATTTTTCTTACTCTCTCTCATTTTTTTTTAAAAATAAAAGTGGAGTATATTTTGCCACCCTTATATGGCCTACAGTGCTTTTAATTTTGTACAATGTTCTCCATGTGTAAAATAAATATACTTCTTTATTCAGTTGAGCTCATAAAAACAATACACTTCACAGAAGTACTTTGAGATACAGGGCTTATCATGCCCTGTGGTAACTTTTTCTAAAAACACATTTATGATGATTATTTCTTTATGCTTGACAGCCTTTTTCGACCGTGGAGGTATCGTCGTCCTTTGACCCGATTCTCTCGGCCGGCCCCTCTGGTTGTGACAAAAGCTGGGAGGCACTTTTCAGCACCTGGGACGGAGTCTATACCTTTCTTGAGTGGGGGCTGTCCATCAAGGCCCTCCCCTTCCTGACGCCGCTTTCTGGTTTCAATCTGTGAGCTGGGCCGCTGCTGTGAGCAGGTACAATTGCGTTTAAGTTGGATGATCTCCTTTTTGATGGAGTCGATTTGTATTCTCTAGAAATCCACAACAAAAGAAAAAAAAAAAAAAAATGCTAAAATTTGACAATGACAATTGTCCCAGGCTCCAAATAGAACAAACACCATGAAAGCAGAAATTAATAAATGATAGAATTTTCATTTTTAGGCACAATATTCCTTTAACCATTACCAAAAGATACACTACTGTTCAAAAGTTTGGGATCAGTAAGATTAAATTTATAAATAAATTTTTAAATAAATTATTATTAAGTTTGCAATTTCAAATAAATGCTGTTATTTTGAACTTTCTATTCATCCTATAAAAAAATAAAAAAGCAGCACAACTGATATTAAGCAGAAAAAAAAAAAAACAAAACAAAAAAAAACCTGTTTTCAACCTTGATAATATGAAATGTTTCTTTAGCACCAAATCAGCAGCATATTAGAATTATTTCTGAAGGATCATGTGACACTGAACTTTGGAATAACGGCCACAGTAAATTCAGCTTTGCCATCACAGGAATAGATTACATTTTTAAATATATTAAACTAGAAACAGTTAACTGCAAAAATAAAGCAATATTTCACAATATTGCTGTTTTTAATGTATTTTTGATCAAATAAATGCAGCCTTGGTGAGCATAAGAGACTTCTTTCAAAAACATTTTAAAATCTTACCGACCTCAAATTTTTGAATGGTAGTGTACATCCAATCATTTTGGACATTTGAAAACAATGTCTAGATGTTCACACTCACATCCTGAGCCGTGTTTTCTACATGTTGGTCAAGAGCTGTCTGGAGTTTAGAAACCATTTCATCCTTCTGTCTGCAAATTTCACTCAGATCCCATTCCCTTTGCCTGTGGCTCTCCAGAGCCTAAAAGCAGCAGAACAAGCCACAACTTCACTACAAGAATTTCTGAAGAAAATAAGTGACACTTGTATATGCAAAACTCGCAGTGATGAATAACCTTGCAGTCTGGATTCATATTGCATATTAAAAAGGCCTTTTACAATGGCAGTTTTACCTTCTTCACCTCCTCCAGTTCACCTGACTGTCGGCTCTGGGTTTCCAGCTCTGTGAGGGATTATGGGGCTTGGTGTTAGATCAAGCGATTAGGAAGCCTGGTAAGTTGGAGTATGAAAACTAAGCAAATATATGTGGTTACGGTTTTACAGTAAATGCATCTGTCTCTCATAATACAGGGTTCCCACACTTTCTGGCCAATGAATTTCCATAAATCTTCCAAATAATTTTTTTTTTTCCGGCCTGACAAAAAGCATTTTCTAGCTGAAGAATATTAGAAAAATTCTATGACCTTTTAAGACTTAATAAAACTTCTGGAAGGGAAAAAATATTTTGAAATTTCCTGATATTTACAGGTTCTCCAGAACATTGGGAACCCTAAATTGCGAAAATATTTAACAGACAAGGGGTAGGGGATACACAACATATTTTTGTGGAAGTGCGTAGGTGGAAATTTGGTGTATGTTAAATCATCTACAATGGTTTCTCACCCTTTGATTTGAGGGACAGCTGATTCTGAGTTTCACTGAGCAGTTCTGAAAGTTCTGTGACCTTGTTCTCAAGGTCATGCAGCGTTGAAGAGTCTCTAGGGTTAGAGGTCACCAAGCAAGACTGGGCAGCCTGGGCATCCTGTCGGATTTCAGCCAGGTCATTGCTCATAGAGTCAAGCATGCTGTCTAGAGAGACATGGTTCTCCTCCTACACACACGTACACAAACAAATTCACAACTGCAATTACTATTCACAAAAGAAGTATGATCATCTTTCAAAGAAAGTCTTTATATAACAGGGCTCCAGACTGCAACCAAATAGTCACATTTGGGACCTTTTTTCTCGCCAGTGCGAGTACATTTTGTTAGAGGTTGCATTCAAATTTGGCGCATAAACCATAACCATAGATATCAGATCAAACAGTGCTGTCGGAGAAACGGCATGAACGAAGAAATTATAGAAGGCTTTTCAGTCCACAAATCACCAACATTCACCATGAATTTAATGTAGTAACTGTAACCATGGTATTGTGGCAGAAATAGTGTGTTTTTTTCCCTGTATAAAAACTAGGTATTTACATGTTAATGTTGTTAATCACAGGGATGCAAACACATCAGGGGTGAAAAAGCTGAGAAAGACCCCCCCATGGCATTTGTGAAACGCCATGCCTTTAAAATTAGAGAACATTTCAGAATCCTGGATTACGATGCATCATGATTGTCCCAAAGCCTTGTTAATGTGCATAAAGACTTTATCCTAGTCTTTAAGATTGTACATTTTAGTATTAGTTCAAGTACAAATTGTACAAGTACATTTTGAAAGTCACTGGTAGCCACCTACTAGCATAACAATGTAATACAATCTTTATTTGATGCGTAATACTATTTTCAAAGGTAATTTTCTCATTTTCAATGCTGCTGCAAATAACGCTAACAACGTTAAAATCAAAAGTCAGCCATATCAGGCTTATTAACAGTCCCAAGCTTTTTATATCAATACTTATGCCAATTAAATGAAGGTTATCCTAACACTACTTTGCGAGATTCTTACGTTAAGGAGAGGACTAGTGTCTTTTAGAGTTTAGAGTTTTTTTGTTTGTTTTTGACAGCTGAGAAGGCGTTATTCTCATGATTTTATTCACCGTGACCCTGTCCAAAGACTGTCCTCTCAGACCCCCCACCCCCCCAAAACACTTTCTCATCGGATCTACGCAAATCTCATAGGTGACCTATTTTGATCTCAAAAAGGTGATCTCAAAAATTCTCACCTAAAGGCGAGGAGTTTGCATCTATGCAAGTTAATTTTATCTGCATCTCAGCTCAAGCTCAGTGCTTTACTGTCAAATGTGCATTTACAAGAAATAACATTATACTATGTTCCAAATTATTATGTTCCAAATAATTATTAAGTGACATCAGTAGGATTTCGGTACAATAAACATTCAGATTGTAGTTTTTCAAAGAAAGTGTTTGTTTGTTTTATTTCTCTATGTCTTTTTAAGATAGCATCACTGATACGGCACTTGCATAATAATTTGGAACACAGTGTATTTAATTTACCATTAAATTACCTTTATGATAAAAAAATCCCCCCACCCCTAAGCTCTACCAAATCAGGTGCTGGTGCCATCATTTATAAAACTTAGTAGCACCGGTGCTACTGCTCTCAAATGTTAGTCTGGAGCCCTGTATAACCTTGAATATCTATTCTATAAGCATATCTGAACCTCTGATTTTGAAGCAGCTAAAACCATACAGTCGTCCTCCACAGCTGTTTTTCCCACCAAGTTTTTGAAAATCTCCAGTCTCCGTTCACACCGTTCTTCAATCAGCTCTCTATCTCTGGATATACGCTCACTAAAATAGAAAAAAAACAGACAAACCAGGAAAGCGGTCCGAGTCATCGTAAAGCATGACCTGTAATTTGTTATAATTACACATAATTGAACATGGGAGCCTGTGATCTCTGACCTGTAATCTTCCTGCATCTGGGAAATCAGCTCAGAGAATTCTTTTGTAACTTCATCTCGAACACGTGCCTCGAGAGCTAAGTGCTCGGCTTTCTCCTTCCTCAACTGCTGCTGAATCTCCTCTATAAACTGCAGCTGGGCCTTTACAAACAAACAAAACATATTGAAGCAGAAACCCCACTGTTATACAAACACAAAAACATGCAGCAAAAATATGAAAAATATAAATATATGCATCAATAATTCTGTACTAGTTAGGTCATAATCGCTTAAAAACCTTGTGTGACGCTTGTTGAAGTTATGGCTGATTAGGACAAAACCTAAAATTAATTTTAGGTTTTGTGCCAAATCTCACCTCATAAACCTCTTTATCGAGCAGCACAGTCTCTTTCCCTTCTTCCTCAGCATCCAGTATGGTGTCTTCCATTTCACTCCGATCTTCATCCTCCCCCTCCTCAGTGTCAGAATCTTCCTTAACATCCTCAAGGCTTGTATCCCATCGTACCAGTGAGCTGCGTCGCATTTCCCTGCGATCAACATTGTTGATAATGAATGACACCTCTCTAGCACTCCTTTTCACCACCACTGGAGCGCTCTTAGTAGTGAGGACCACCACCTGAAAAACAAGACAAAACTGTCCATAACACAGCTACAAGTAACCATTCAGCACTTTAGCAGAGAATGAATAAAAATAAACATTTTAGCAGTATGACAAACAAACATGATGGGAAAACAATAAAATGAACCAAAAGTGTACATTGTGTAGAATACAGCCCTTTTAAACGGACAGTTCACCCAAAAATGAAAATGTATTCAAAACCCATAAAACTGTTCATCTTCACGACACAAATATATTTAAGATAATTTTAATGAAACTTGAGATGTCGGTCTCTCCATTGAAAGTCTATTCCATGTAAATTGACACTCATTTGAAGTTTTTAAACACATCGTAAAAATAATACATATGAATGTGTGGCTTAATCCAAGTCTTCTGAAGAAGAGACATACAGGTGCTGGTCATATAATTAGAATATCATCAAAAAGTTGATTTAATTCACTAATTCCATTCAAAAAGTGAAACTTGTATATTATATTCATTCATTACACACAGACTGATATATTTCAAATGTTTATTTCTTTTAATTTTAACTAAGGAAAATCCCAAATTCAGTATCTCAGAAAATTAGAATATTACTTAAGACCAATACAAAGAAAGGATTTTTAGAAATCTTGGCCAACTGAAAAGTATGAGCATGTACAGCACTCAATACTTAGTTGGGGCTCCTTTTGCCTGAATTACTGCAGCAATGCGGCGTGGCATGGAGTTGATCAGTCTGTGGCACTGCTCAGGTGTTATAAGAGCCCAGGTTGCTCTGATAGTGGCCTTCAGCTCTTCTGCATTGTTGGGTCTGGCATATTGCATCTTCCTCTTCACAATACCCCATAGATTTTCTATGGGGTTAAGGTCAGGCGAGTTTGCTGGCCAATTAAGAACAAGGATACCATGGTCCTTAAACCAGGTACTGGTAGCTTTGGCACTGTGTGCAGGTGCCAAGTCCTGTTGGAAAATGAAATCTGCATCTCCATAAAGTTGGTCAAGCAGCAGGAAGCATAAAGTGCTCTAAAACTTCATGGTATACGGCTGCGTTGACCTTGGACCTCAGAAAACACAGTGGACCAACACCAGCAGATGACATGGCACCCCAAACCATCACTGACTGGGGAAACTTTACACTGGACCTCAAGCAACGTGGATTGTGTGCCTCTCCTCTCTTCCTCCAGACTCTGGGACCCTGATTTCCAAAGGAAATGCAAAATTTACTTTCATCAGAGAACATAACTTTGGACCACTCAGCAGCAGTCCAGTCCTTTTTGTCTTTAGCCCAGGCGAGACACCGTGTTGTTCAAGAGTGGCTTGACACAAGGAATGCGACAGCTGAAACCCATGTCTTGCATACGTCTGTGCGTAGTGGTTCTTGAAGCACTGACTCCAGCTGCAGTCCACTCTTTGTGAATCTCCCCCACATTTTTGAATGGGTTTTGTTTCACAATCCTCTCCAGGGTGCGGTTGTCCCTATAGCTTGTACACTCTTTTCTACCACATCTTTCCCTTCCCTTCCCTTCCCTTGCTTGGACACAGAGCTCTGTGAACAGCCAGCCTCTTTTGCAATGACTTTTTGTGTCTTGCCCTCCTTGTGCAAGGTGTCAATGGTCGTTTTTTGGACAACTGTCAAGTCAGCAGTCTTCCCCATGTTTGTGTAGCCTACAGAACTAGACCATTTAAAGGCCTTTGCAGGTGTTTTGAGTCAATTAGCTGATTAGAGTGTGGCACCAGGTGTCTTCGTCCAGGTGTGTTCTGAGATACTGAATTTGAGATTTTCTTTAGTTGTCAGTTATAATCATCAAAATTGATGATTTGCCAAAAGAAATAAACATTTGAAATATATCAGTCTGTGTGTAATGAATGAATATAATATACAAGTTTCACTTTTTGAATGGAATTAGTGAAATAAATCAATTTTTTGATGATATTCTAATTATATGACCAGCACCTGCATATGATGAACAGATTTAATTTTATTCACATGCAAACACTGATCAACAAATGTACATAGAGCACATCAAAAATGGTAAACAGAAGCTCAATTGTACAACCATATTGTGTCTCTTTAGAAGACTTGGATTAAATTTATTTAATCTTTAAAGATCTATTTTACGGTCTCTTCGTGAACTTTTTGAGGCATTAAAGTTTTGGAATGGCCTTTCAATTGAGGGACAGAAATAATTCAGGTTTCATTAAAAATTCAAAGATGAACAAAAGTCTCAGGTGGGATGACATGAAGGCGAGTAACTAATGACAGAATTTTCATTATTGGGAGAACTATTTCTTTAATGAGTGAGGTGCATACATATTAGGATGTTACATACCTTTTGAGCTACAGCAGAGAACTTGAGGACATTGAGTGTCTCATCATACATGGAGGCGCACTGGTTAATGTTTACGATCATACAGGCTTTACCCCGGCCCGTAAAGTAGCCCTGCAGATAGTGAGTGAGTTTACTCTCTCTAAATGGAACGTGCTGTCTGAAAAGACAAAATAAGAGTGATTCAAAGACAAAGAAGGAAAATAAGGAAAAAAGGGAAAAGGAAAAAAAGAGAGAGAGAGAGAAAAGAGACTTGTTTACTTGGCCTGTTGGTTATTTCTGAGTGCATTGATGCATTTTCCCAGGCTGAGCAGAGAAGTGTTGATGTTTCCCGCCTCTTTTAGCCGTTCACCTTTATTTTGTGTCTTAGCACATCGCTCTGATCCGGCCAGATCACACAGTGCCAGCCTGGAACCAGAGTACGTACATTTACAAACCATTCTGAAACACAACAGAAACACCTTGCAGAGAGAGTTTAGATCAGAACACACAGACTCACTCGCTGACTGACTCCACCCTGGGTATTCCCACATCTTCCACCTTCAGGATCCGGACTGAGAAAATACTGTGGCTGAAAAAAAAATCAAACAAAGAGGGACAAAGTCAAAATGACAGATCCATACAGAATCCACTGCATTAAAACAGATAAGCAACAGGAAGGAATTTGTACCTCCTGCTAGAGAGCAGGTTGAGTTTCGTGCTGGAGATGCTCTGATTCCTTTTGCCCAGTTTCATCACTTTTAAGGCTTCATCAGCACTGCTCACCTGAACCCATTTCAGATCTGGAAAGTTAACAAAAACAGTTATGAGCAACAACGCAATCAGCATAGGCTACACAAACAATTTTCTTAACCAGCTGAATCACCCATGGAAATGCTATTATTGCTACATATATTCTTGTTGCTCTAGCACCAGCACCTGGCCAGTTTTGGCTATTACACATTATTTCCAAATAAAAACCCTGAAATTACTCTGGGGACCCATTCTTCATACATGGATTATTCAGGATTTTACTGCTGGTGACTTGCCATGACCCTTTTTTTTTTAAGGTTCTTCGAAGCTCATCCCGGAGTCGCTGTCATACCAACAGGTCTGTAAACACAAAACCTGCTTGGGAGCAGCTTATTTAAAACAGGATTAGATCCACAAATTCGTTTGAATAACCGAATTAGCCAGAGATCAGTTATCACAATTAGAAGATCTGGCATCTGTCAAATCATCAGATGTATTAAACGAGGTACGAATAATGGACCCCAGTACATACAAATGAACTTATAATGCAGTGTCTCACTCCTGTAAGTTCAAACAGTGCAGGGCAATAGCAACACCAATGTCATGGGTTGGATTTGTAGAGAATGCATGAACTGCTAAAATGTGAATTTAAGATGCTTTGGATTAAAAAAAAAAATGCATAAAAGGTACAATGTAAGTGAATATGCACATTATACCATTCCCACCTTTACAAACTGGATTAATTTTGTTGTTACCTTTATTATATACCTATATATTATATCAGTTAATCTTTTACTTGGATGCACAATCAGCATCTTAATTTATTAAGAGAATAAAAAGTGAATTAATTTACTGACAGGATAAAAAGTAAATTACAGAAGCAGGTGCTCATTTACCTTTGATGAATGAGTTTCCTTTGACGTCTTGACAAAGGCGGAGGTTGGTTCTCCGTGAAGCATTGCTCGCATGCTGTTCTAGCAAATCGTGGATGTTCTCATTGTAGATCTCGCAGAACGAGACCCAAATAGAAAACTTAGTGTGCATATCCATATCCATAGCCAAACTCCTCTCATTCACTGCAGAGCTTATATCACAGAGAGAGGAACCTTCTATCGAGCAACCAGAAAGTTGTGTCAGCCAGACAAACAATATAAACAGATTTCCAAGCACAACCTTAGAGATGTGGATACTAGCTGGAAAATTCTTTCTTTACCTTCAAGATCAGACTTCGAGCTGTGGCAAGACATATTCTTCTGTGCATCAGTCTAAAAAGAATAATAAAACTAAAGATTCAGTCAAATTAAACACCCCTGTAAAACTGAGGGTAATAAATTCATTATGACCTTAGTACCTCTTTAAAAAGCTTGAGCAGGTTGCGTTTGCCAGCTGCTTCCTCATTTTGCTGTTCTTTGGTGAGTCTGATGAAATCCCGGCACCTTTGGGGTTTCAGGCACATCTGAGTGAAGATGCGACCATCCAGACTACTGAAGATCATGTTGAGGGAACGGGGCAAGACGCCTGGATCAGTATCTGGACCTAAAACAGGACATTATGCTTGAATTTAAATATTTTACAAAAGTACATATTTACAAAATATGTTAAATTTAGCATGAAATGGAAATTCACCCTATCTATTCTCTAAAGGCATCTTAAAGATCTTATTGCAAATGATCCATGCGTACATTTTTTCACAAACTCACAATTTTTTAATTAATTCACATCAATTAGTCTGCTTAAACCCCGCCTCCTTTTTTACAGTTGACCACAAGCTTGCATTAAGATCTGCCTCCATTCAATCAACAACCAAATAGAACCAAGTCCTCGCCATGCTTTTTATTTTCGATATGGAAGAAATTATTTGTCGCTACTTGTTTAATTGTGACTTTAAAGGGAACTTATAAGCCCCTTTTACAAGATGTAATATAAGTCTCTAATGTCCCCAGAATGTGTCTGAAGTTTCAGCTCAAAATACATATCACAGATCATTTATTATAGCTTGTCAAATTTGCCCCCATTTGGGTGTGAGCAAAAACACGCAGTTTTTGTGTGTGTCCCTTTAAATGCAAATAAGCTGCTGCTCCCGTCTCCCTTTTCAGAAAAGGGTGGAGATTTAACAGGCGGCACTTCGGTTGTTCAAAAACAACAACACAGCTGGAGAATCTCACGCAGCCAAAATGACGATTGTCAGTAACGATGTTCAATCTTACATTATTCAAACTGGAGTCGGACACTGATGGAGAGACTCAGGAAGAAGCTACAACTTTTAGAATGCGTCTCTACGTTTCTGAATGGTTAGTGGATAAATTTATGTAGTTGCTGTGAGCTGATTCAACTCATCGACTAGCATGTGCCATCATGTTAATCTCTTATGCAAATCAAGCATTGAATTGACCCTCGTTTGTGAAGCAGTCCGGCATAAAATGACGGCATGGCAACAACAACTCTTCCTCTTCTTTAAAGCAGCCCAACATGGCCTAACCCCCTTTGTTGTGCGTTCCCAGGGGCATGGTTTATGTAAATTTTAGGGTTTGTGATGTCACCAACCCAGGGAGAAGCGTTGTAGTCCCTACCAGCCGTTTTTTTGTAGTCCTTAAAAAAGCGATAAAAGAAAATATCTTTGAGCGTTGTAACTTTGCAGATGTTGTTTATGCTGAAACAGCAATATTACATACTAACTAAAGTTTAAAAAGTGAAATCATAATTAAGGACTCCAAGATCATCAACACAGACCCTATTTTACAAGGTTGTTCTGATTAAAACAGATCTTACTTTATTGTCCCAAATACACATTCCTGGCCTTTACTGCTAAATATTTATTAGGTGCACAATAATAAAATCTTTATAATCTTTCATTAAAATGTAGCAACTTTTTCCATTTTTGGCATGTTGATTACAATAAAAAATAATTAAGTCTGTCAATAAAATAAGACAAACAAAATAAACAAACCTAAAAATGTGAAGGTCTTCCCAGCATTGGTGACACCGTATGTAAAGACCAGAGAATTTTGTCCCTCTAGCACATCCTTTACAAGATCCTTCACTGTGCCATCAAACATATCCTTCTGTGTAGTGTCTGGACCATAAACCTAATAAAAAAAATAAATTAAAAAAAAAAAAAAAAAAATCACAATACGCACATTTATGTGAAGTTATGACCCTGACTCAAGACAGAGCAGTATTTCCAGTATTTTATTTCCAAAGACAAATTTGAATATTCAAGTTATAAGGGTTGTCAAAACTACTGGCTCACACAATCAATCACTATCTGCTTGCCTTAGAGAACTGGAAACGCTGAGCTGTAACGGGCAGTGATTTATCACTAAGCCTGGCAGAGAGAGATGATCGTGGAGCTTTGAGAAGCACAGTCTCTGGAGGCTGAATGGCCACACAGTCCTTTAAAAACACAGAGAGAAGGTACACCATATAAAAACATTTCTACATGAGGGTTTGCATTTTGGGGTGCTTGAAATGTGTGAAATATCCCTGAATGATTTCTTCCTTATTTTCACCTGTGATTCTCCATTTGTAATCTCAGCAGCTGAAAATGGTCTTATTCTAAGATACACCTTCAAATGTTCCTTCTCCAGGTCAGACGGGTCCTTCAAAAGAAACATCAAGGCTCAATCTATTTCAGTTGAGCATTTCATAAATCATAAATGTAAAAAACATACATTTATGAACAAAATTGTTTATAAAGTCATGGCCATCTGTCAGCTTACCTGGAAAATTGAACAGTCGTTGAACTCTGAGGACAGATTTTTTCTTATATCTTCCACAACTATCATCTCTGGTCTTGCCGCATCACCCTTCAGTCCTGACTCCATCATCCTGCTATAAAGAAACATTTAAGAAGACATGAAACAGTAGGATGAAATAACAGCCTCTGATATACAGAGAACAACTTATGTCCACCCTTTTGTCACCTCTGATGGTATTAAGACAAGCTGACATTTGAAAGGTCCTACTTGTTTTTTTACTTTCTCAAATATCGTATGTACATTTTAATAGACAATTTACACAACTTACAGTTATTTTATAAGTAAATCTGGAAAAAAAAATCGACACCAAGACCCTCCCAAACTTACAACCTCGGACGTTCATTGTAAAAACAACAAATAAAAACAGGACACCAAAGCATACGCATTAAAACAAGGTAATTTAGTTGACTTACAGGGTTGTCAAAAGATAAAGTGTGTGTTATACTGTTTTTGACTTCGTTGCTGTGTTTTATTTGTGTTGTCTCATCTCCCAAACTGTCGCGCGTACTTATTTTCAAATTCCACCAATCGGATAAGCGAGAGCAACAGCAAAGGCTGCTGGGAGCGCGTGCGCGTGCTCGTGCACGTCATAGTGGCACTATAAATGCGCAGACGTTGGTTTCGTGTGCGCAGCTGGGCAATGTGCGCATTTCCTTAAAATAAAATTGTTGCTCATTGTACACTGTTGTTTGGTTTGGTTTTTCGAGTAGTTATTAAATTTTCTATGTTGTATTTTCGCTTTTAAAGTGTAATTCGTTAATCGTTACGGTGGAAACAGATGCTTTTTTTTTATTCATGCAATAAATATTTAAATTCAAATAGAATTAAAAAGATAATAAGAAATCAAATTTACAAGACAGAACTGATGCTAAAAGAACAAGAAAAAAGGACTAGGTAGCCAAACGTTGATGAAAACATTAAGAATGCTATTTCTTTAAATGTATTAATGTAAAACTTCCTAATAAACAAAAATAAGTTTATGCCTAAATTATCCACATTTTTGTCATTAACATAAAAACCAAAAATGTGTCATGTTATTTTTAAATGTTTGTATTAAAAAAGGTGGAAACACATGGTGACACATACCAAAACACTTTATTCACATATGATTAAAATTATTCACAATTACATTTAAGTGCAAGAATTACAAAACACATTTAGCTATGCACAATTCATAATAGATGCCCATGTACCCAATACCAAATCTTTCACAAATCCAGTCCAAAATTACAAATCAACTACAATAATAATATCCATCATAATAAACATTCTCAGACCAGCATTCACATTCCCTTCCATTTCTGAAAACTTATAGTTCGGTCTCTAGTCTGTCTAGACATTTTCCCAGCAGATCAAACCGTCATGGACATTTTTCAAAAGTTTAGAAAAGAAATTAAAATAATATGTTCATGTCACGTGTCACTCCCTCAAGGTTCTTTTTCTCTCAAAATCATGCAAGACAAGTGAGAAAACAATATTTACAAATAATCTCATCAATATTTTGGACGCTCTATCGCCAGCAATTAGCGTCATCATTATGTAAATTGAAAAGTACTGTTCAGTTTTTAATGTTTCACATGAAAGAAAGAAAGAAAGAAAGAAAGAAAGAAAGAAAGAAAGAAAGAAAGAAAGAATATTCAAAACAAAAGTTGTACATTTGGCTTTGGTGCTTCCTCTTCATTAAAGTTATTCAGGATGTTTTTCACACCTTTTTGCCATGAAAGCAGAGTCTCCATTGGTGTCTTTCCATCCTGTAAATGACAGAAAATTTTAGGATATATCCATTAAAAATCAAACAGATATACTTGTACAACTAAGACTTCAAAGGAACACAGTATTAGACAATTCTAATGTTACATTACAATTGTAACATTGTTCTTTAATTATTTTCACTATCATCTTTTTTTGCATATCTTCCTTCTTAAATTTGATTTTGTGGAGAGTCAGCATTAGGGCATTAAACATATTCCTGTAGTGACTCAATCTGTCTCTAGAGGGCACCATGTGAACTCATACAGTAAGCATTGTATGTACCCTGATTAAACTTACATTGTTTTTGGCATTTAGACTGGCTCCATACATCATCAGCAGTTTTATCATTTTAAATCTATTTATCCTCACTGCGTCGTGCATTGGTGTGTCTCCATCCTACACAAACACAATACATTAGCATTAGAGAAGAAAGCAACATGTTGGACAATGCATTACTACTACTACTACTACTATTAATATTTAAAATGATTTAAAAAAAAAAAAAGTAAAAATAGTATAAAAACAAAATAGTCACTTTTCCTCAAGGCCATATAGTGTCATGTTAACATTATATATTAAAATTTCCATATTAAAGTGCCCCTAATATGCTATTTTAAATGTTCCTAATTTTGTTTTGGAGATCTTTTACAATAGGTTTACATGCATCCAAGGTAAAATAATAATAATAATTGAGGGGTTGGATTCTGGAATCCACTGCCGCTTTAATACATATCTTTTGAGTGATTTATAATCAAGTTATTAATTAACATTTATCTTTCTAAATATTAAATTATTTGAATGACTTCTTCAACTTATGTTAAAGCATTTATTTTCCTTTTCATCTTCAAACACTACTGAATATTGATGAATATTGTCTGTACCTCTCACTGAGAGAAAAGTACAACTTATCGATATGTTTTGGGAATCTTTCCTGTTTATAGTTAAAGCCTGGGCCAACTTTAACCTTGAAGAAGCTGTGAATCCTGTGTATCTTTGTATGTGCTCTAAGTGTTCTGTACAGGTCCTTTATGAGTACTGGTGGACAACTGGCACTCTGTTTGAGACCTGCAGACGCCTTTTTATGATTTGGAAGGACATCCTGTGCCTAAGTTCAGGGTTCGATTGTCAGCATCCTGATGGATGGAGATATGCTTCTGACTATCTGTCACTGTGTGGAAGATTACTTTGTCTATTTTTCTTAGCCAATCAGAATAATTCAACCTGAAGTAATGACATAGTTAGTGGACTCTGTTAAAGTATAATTGTTGTGGAAATGTGAATGTTTGCAGAGCGGCCTACGAACTCCTTGTGAGACTTGAAGCTGGCTTCTGCTGATGAAACTGCAAACTATCATTCAGTAAATGTTTCTTCAATTTATTTTTTGGGACTTGCCATATCTGAATTTCAGCTCCAGATCTTCTTTAGTGCTTGGCACATAGTGATACAAACAGTAACAATAGAGTCGATTTTACCATATACATTTGAGTCCTCATCCTTTGAAAGTGCATGCAAAGAGGATTTGAAATGAAATCTTTTTGACATGCTGACAACATGAACTAAACTCTTCCAGGCCTCGGCTACAACTATAGTGTTTGAGGGTGGGTCAAAGTAGACGCTAATCTTTTGTAGCCAATGAAAACCGTAAGCAAATGTATGCAAATTTGTTACATTGTTACGTAGGTGTATAAAAGGAAGTAAGACTGGAATTGCTGACGACTCGTTTCAGCACTTCGATTCTTTCTTTTAGGAGACAATAACTTTATTTGTTATGCACTTTGATCTTTAAAACTTTGCAGACCTTTTACGTTCACAATAAGCTAGATTACACACTTGCATGAAAGGTAGGCTAATATTCGAATAAGCATAACAGTGGCACTTCTGAATGTTATGGAAAAATATTTGAATAATGTGCAAAAATACTGCTTCTTACCCTGTCTTTAGCATTTACATCAGCTCCACAGTGAATGAGACGCTCAGCACACTCGTAATGTCCAGTCCGAACTGCAACATGAAGGGGAGTGCTGCATAGCTGAAGATATACAAAAAGAGTTTTAGTTAGTGCACATGGTGCTAAGAGTCCAAACTACAGTGCCATCCTTAGAGGCACATTGAAAACTTTAAGCACAAGAATAATAAATAATGCTTTATCATTGTTTTCTGCAGAAACTTGTAAAGCATTAGAATGATTTGTGAGTGTTATTATCACTGTCCAAAGACCATCTGGTGTCATACGCTCACAGGAGCTTTATATCTACCTTGTCTCTAGTGTTGAATTTGGCTCCTTTATTGAGAAGCAGCTCCAGGGCAGGCAGGCTTCCACCTCTACAGGCCCAGTGCACAGCTGAGGCATCCAGCTATGAACATACAATAAAACATTGCATCTCAGAATTATAATACGATATATAATATGTATATATATATATATACAGTATATATAGATAGATAGATAGATAGATAGATGGATGGATAGATGGATAAAAAAAAAAGTGAGCTCTGGTGTAACAGTCACATCAGCCATCTGTGCTACCTTGTCTTTTTGATCCATGGATGCTCCACTCTCCAGGAGCTTCTGCATGATCTCTGTGTGACCTTGTGCACTGGCTTTATGCAGAGCTGAGCGCTTAAACTGAGAGAGAGAACAAGTGAGAGTCAGTGTTGTTACTGTTAACTAAAAACTAAACTGAAATAGAAAAAAATATATATAAATATGAGGTAAAAAAAAAAAAAAAAACTCTGGAACTAACTATAATAAAATATGTTAAAGTACTAAAATTACTATGAAAATAAGTGAAAGCTATATACACCGATCAGGCATAACATTATGACCACCTTCCTAACAACAGCCCTGACCCGTCAAGGCATGGACTCCACTAGACCCCTGAAGGTGTGCTGTGGTATCTGGCACCAAGATGTTAGCAGCAGATCCTTTAAGTCCTGTAAGTTGCGAGGTGGGGCCTCCATGGATCGGACTTGTTTGTTCAACTCATCCCACAGATGCTTGAATGGATTGAGATCTGGGGAATTTGGAGGCCAAGTCAACACCTCAAACCATTCCTGAACCATTTTTGCTTTGTGGCAGGGTGCATTATCCTGCTGAAAGAGGCCACAGCTACCAGGGAATACTGTTTTTCATGAAAGGGTGTACATGGTCTGCAACAATGCTTAGGTAGTTGGTACATGACAAAGTAACATTCACGTGGATGGCAGGACCCAAGGTTTCCCAGCAGAACATTGCTCAAAGCATCACACTGCCTCTGCCGGCTTGCCTTCTTCCCATAGTGCATCCTGGTGCCATGTGTTCCCCAGGTAAGCACTGCACACGCACCCGGCCATCCACGTGATGTAAAAGAAAACGTGATTAGCAGATCCACCTTCTTCCATTGCTCCATGGTCCAGTTCTGATGCTCACGTGCCCACTGTTGGCGCTTTCGGCGTTGGACAGGGGTTAGCATGGGCACCCTGGCAGCTCTGCAGCCCCATACGCAACCAACTGCGCTGCACTGTGTATTCTGACACCTTTCTATCAGAACTAGCTTTAACTTCTTGAGCAATTTGAGCTACAGTAGCTTGTCTGTTGGATCGGACCACATGGGCCAGCCTTCGCTCCCCACGTGCATTAATGAGGCTTGGCCGCCCATGACACTGTCGCCGGTTCACCACTGTTCCTTCCTAGGACCACTTTTGATAGATATTGACCACTGCAGACCAGGAACACCCCACAAGAGCTGCAGTTTTGGAGATGCTCTGACCCAGTCGTCTAGCCATCACAATTTGGCCCTTGTCAAACTCACTCAGATCCTTACGCTTGCCCATTTTTCCTGCTTCTAACACATCAACTTTGAGGACAAGATGTTCATTTGCTGCCTAATATATCCCACCCACTAACAGGTGCCATGATGAAGAGATAATCAGTGTTATTCACTTCACCTGTCAGTGCTCATAATGTTATGCCTGATCGGTGTATATACCTTATAAAAATGACAAGAGCATACAACAAAATTACTAAAATGTAAAATAAAATGAAAACTGAAAATATAAAAATAATAGGTAATTTAAAACATTAATAAAGACTATAATAGTATATAAATAATACTAAAATAACACTGGTGAGGGTTTAATGTGTACTGGAACACGCAGCACAAGGCGAAGGAAAGTGTGAGATGTGTGTGTGCATGTTTTTGTGTTACACACTCACATGATCGCAGGCATTAGGGTCTCCACCATCTGATAAATATTTCTCAACAACAGGTAGTTTATTCTCTGCAACAGCCTTTAGGAACAAAGCTTGGTCCACTGTCTCAGGCTGAAAAATGTTATGCCAATAATTAAATCTAAAATCTGTATATTTTAGGGTTTTAAATATGATATAGCAGTATTATTGAAAGAGTTCCTTACCAGGATATCAGGCTCTGGCTGTTTCTTTGGCACTTGAATCTTCCTTTCCTTTCTCCTCTTCCTAAACTCCAAAATGTTAAAGAGGTCTTCTACAGTTTCTAATTTTAACTGTCCTGACCGGTCAACCTAAGAAAAATTACAAGTTTTTTCATTATGCTACTGTGTGAAAATGTTAAACCATGTTCACTTTTATCAAGTTGTATTCATTCTTACATTGAGTTTGAGTTTCTCTTCGCTCAGTTTGATGTCATTCAGGTCCTGTTGTGTCTGAAGACCATCCTGTTTCTCCTGAATGATGCTGGTCTCATATTCCCCTGCAGCGAACACCTCTGCACAGGCACCTTCTGCCACCTTTCCCTCGCCTCTCTTCCCGGTGACCTGTGATTGGATGTGACACCCATCAGTCTTGGATTTAATATGCGTATGAATGGAAGTCAATGACGCACAAGCATCTGTGGTCTAGTGTGACCAAAGCTTTTACACACTCAGTTTCATGGATTGAACAGCTTCCAGAGAAAGAACAAGTGTGTAGTTTAAAGTAGATATAGTTTAATTTAGTGATTGTGTGGGTGGGGTGGAGGGAGTGTTCAGCTGTTTTGAGAACCTAAAAAAATAATTACACGTGTTTCTGTTGTTTAAAATAGGAAGACAGGCCTGTGCAGTTGGGGTATTCTAGACATCCTGGATCCATCTTAATCACTGACAGATATTTAATAACACCACACCACTCCCTCCCCCTCTATATCATCACACTCATTTTTTCTTTTCTCTGCCTTTCCATTCTCTTATTTTCTTTAATGTACTTTTTGTTTCTTATATTCTTTATTTCTTCACTTCCTCTAAAGAATAAGCACAAACAGCTCTTGTGTTCTTGTGTTCTTTCTTAAATGTAATTTATTTTTATATTCTTCATTTCTTTTAACAATACAGTCGTATGTTATAATTTTAGTATTTCATATATATTTAGGTTTTTAAGATAACATTTTTTCATCTTCAGCTGTATAGTTTTAGTTAACAATTACAACACTGAACATAAGTTTCTTTTGTCTTTACTACAAGAATATGTAAGCATAAACAAAGCTTTTTATTGTAACTTTTATGTTGTGAGCTTTTTTTCTTGTGACACATATGAATATGACACATATTTGCATTGGATTTTTGCATGTTTCTTTTGCAAAATAAATTCTATCTATAAATCTTAAAGTTAGTTAATGACATGCACAAGTCATTCAAGGGGACCTGTTACCACAGCTTAAATAAATGCATGACTGCAAGTTAACAATTCTAATTAATTGATTTAATTAAAGCTTTTAAGTTGCAAATATTATTTTGCTGAGTTCTGTTGACATAATAATGTTGATCATCATATTAAATTAATATCGTGTGTAATTTTAAGTCAAATTTTTGCTTTAATAGTATTTTTTTTAAAGATTTTTTTTAAAATTTCTTTAATTGAATTATTGACTCATTAACTTAATACAAATTGTCTTGATAACTGCACAGGACTGGATAAGGTGTTGAATAAATTCAATAAATAATAAATGTTCAATAAATGTTGATTAAGTGTTATGTTATTTTATTTGTTGTTGTTGTTTACTAAAGAAAAGACCTGTTAGGGTTTAATGCTCTTATGTTTGACATTTAAAAGAGTTTCTAGTATTGTAGTTTTTGTGGTTACCATTGTGCTGAAGAGTAGAATACATAAAGGTAAACACAACATTGACTCTATAAGCAATGACTTGCCAGTGACAAGTAATAGCCTATCTTAATTATTTATTAAATATGTATGCTAAATAAATTACTGTACATTACGTATGTGCTATAATAGCTGTGGATTTTAACTGAAATAGACTAAATTAATAAGTCAGTAAGTCAAGTAGCTGGAGCAATTTAATTTTCTGTGTAATCATAAAAAATTGTGTTCATGTTACAAATTATTAAGTTATTCTAATTCAATATATTTTGTTGATTGAACTTAATTTAAATCACAAATCCAAAAAAAGGAAATTATGCAAATGGATTTTTTTTCTTTTTTTTTTTTTTTTTGAGCCAACACTATTTATTTTAGAGTGTGTCAACATTAAGATAAGAAAGCACTGCATGCATCACCACAGAACTTACCAGCTCTTCAACACGCAGCAGTCCCATGTCTGTGATCTGGAGTTTGTGTCTTCAGTTCTCGGTTGTGAGTTTTGCTGTAAGGCTGTCAGTGGTGAACGATGTAGTTCTCTTTGTGGTTAATTAGAGTCCCAAAGCGATCAGTGTAGCCTGCTCAGGTCCCTGGTGGTCTGTGCGTATCCTCTTCATCACCTCCCATATATATGGTTCCAGACTCTGGCGCGGACCATAAAAAAAAGTTAGATCATATTCCTTACTTTCCCTTCCCCTCTTTCACCGCCCACAAAATTCCAATGGCGCGAGACACCTTCATTCATCCTTCTCGAACCTCTGCTGAATCTCGCCACGAACGATGACTGCACAAGCAAGGAACGCGCCGCTTTCGTTCTGGTATGGACGGCGCGCACTCTTACCAGTAGCTCCAGACTCGCAGGCCTGACCTGCGACCACTGACACGCGGGTGGGCAACAGGTGCACGACGGCATGACTGCATAGTCTATTCCGCGCGTGAGAAAAGCAATAAAGAAGTGTGACGTGGCCTTTTTGTCAATTATAGTAAGGGAGACTAGTTGTTGTTACACCTTTTACAGGGCTGCTGCTCCAATGAATATTTCTCAGGGCAGGTCTATATTTTTTAAATCAACACCTGTTAAAGCGCATATACACTAAAAACTTGCCTAAAAAGCTTCTTAATATTTCCACTGGTATTTTCCCGAATAAAAAGACAGTTCAACTGGGACATGATGTAACACTACATGGGGTAAGTTTCACAAATGGTAGTTTATCATTACCCAGTTTACTGTATAGGCTTTTCAGTTAAACTTACAGATTACAAAATAAAACAATTACAAAACATGAAAAAAGATAACATATATAATCTTTTTAGTCAAGAGAATATATAAATAAATAGAGTATGACAACAATGCAATGTGGCAAGTAGCCCCAGTCACCCGCATAGAACAGTAGACCTGTAATAGTCTACAGTATAGTATGATATACAATTTATTTGTATGTATGTTCATAAGGATTACATTTATATGCAAGGACATTTATTTATTCTACTCTCTGTTTTCACATAGGCTCATTTTAGGAGTTTGTGTCACCATGCGCCCTTTTGCAATCAAGAGCTGTTAACACTATATTTTATGGCCGTTTTAATCCAAGCCTCCATTGTAACAAATTTTCAAAAATAACGTGCCAGTCTGTGAAGTTGTGCAAGTCTGGCGTGAGCATGACAGGTATGGAATGTCTGTGAACTTCCTTTCACATGACAATACTGTCTGATGACAGTCAGTAACACAGGCTTTTAATAGCCTTATGGTAATGACAGAGTGACATCTTTGAGACGCCTTTTTACCTCTTATGGACAGAGACCAATATGTACAGATAAATCTGAGCTGATGTCATCCGTCAACAGCCGTGTTTTTGCAGGTGCATGTATCTGCAAAGCGCTCATGCCCTTCAGCCACAAGCTGAGCAGGTGCAGAATTGCATACAAGTGTGATCACTCATACGATCAGTGATACATCTGAAGTTTACTGTAAAGAGTGAGGAGCTCAAACAGTCCATCAGTCATAAATCAAAACCAATCGCAAGATGCTTTGCAATGGCGTTTTCCTTAAAAGGAGACACTTAGTCCATGCAGGCCACTGTCTAGACATATAGGCTATCTGAAAGACACCAAAGGTCATGACTCAAGATGAAGAAAGAGTGATTAATGAGAGAAGCTTTCAGTTTGAAGTGTCTTGCTCAAGAGCAAGGCTGAATTGCCATTTGTGAGGTTCAAACCTTCAACCTTCTTATCAATCTCAATCTTTAAAAAATCAGGCACTTCCAGATCAGTTCTGATGTGTTTAAACTGAATAAATACCATAGATTCTACAGTTATAATTATTTAGTTATTACAATTATATATATATATATATATATATATATAGATCTGTATGCCTTATCACTAGGTGGCGATAGTAGGGGTGTAATGGTACGGACATGACGGTTCGGTGCTGACAGTCAAACAATAGCTGTGTCTTCCGGATGTCGCATTTGAAGACTGCATACATCATCAAGGATGTCTTATTTAAAGGGTTAGTTCACCCCAAAATTAAAATTCTGTCATTAATTACTCACCCTCAGTATTGGCTGGCTCTGATCATGTGAGCAGCACGACACATTCGTGTGACGCTGACGCAGGAGCCGGACAATAATGAGTTGCCGTTCTGACATAGAACCTGGAAGCGCTGAATGTAAACAGCGTAAGAGAATGACACAGAAGAGAAGATATTGTTGCATAAAGTAATTATTTTTGTTTTGTTTTTGGGCACAAAAAGTATTCTCGTCGCTTCATAAAATTAAGGTTGAACCACTGCAGTGGACTATTTTAACAATGTCTTTAGTACCTTTCTGGACTTTAAAAGTGGTGGTTAAATGGCTGTCTATGGACGAGTCATATAGGTTACCTCTCAGATTTCATCAAAAATATCTTAATTTGTGTTTCGAAGATGGAATGACATGAGGGTGAGTAATTAATGACAGAATTTTTATTTTTGGGTGAACTAACCCTTTAAGAAAAGTATCCGTAATAAAATTAACTGTTATTCCTCATGAGGTGTAAAATACTGTAATTTCTTTCTTACTTTGCAATCTAACGGTTACTTTTCTTAAATAAGACCACCTCAATGGCATATGCAGCCTTCAAATGCGAGCTCCAGAGGACGCAGCCTTTGAAATTAGACGCAGCTAATGAATACATTACAGTCACAGGCGATCCACACTCCAGTCCAGAAGGGGGCACACACGGTAATGCAACACTGTTTGCTAACCGCCACAACAGGAAAAAAAAAACAGAAGAATAACAGACGATCTATACACCAACCCAAAACTAGGGCTGCGTTCCAGTTTGTTTTTTTATGCCCTTCCCTCGCTAACTTCCCTCAGTCTCATTGACTTGGATGTACGTGGTTGCTTACATTGCATGAGTGCCCACTACTGGCAGAACTTGTGCAATGGGCTGAATTGGCAGGTCCTTAGCCCTTGATCACTTGGAATCTGCTATGGAGTTGATTTATTAATTACTTTTTTCCTTACGAAACTGTTTAAGGCAGCATTCTATATGTATATAGGTGTGTTTGGGTTGTTTTAGATATTTAAAAAAAAAAAATGAATATAGTTGTTTGTGCTGGGGTAAACACGATATGCAGTGACGTCACAATCCTGTTGCATTGTGGTAAATGGAGATGCCTGAAGTGTACATATGAAGTCGGTCAAAATCGAGGGAGCGAGGGTCTGTCCATATAAACTTCCCTCGTCCACTTCACGAAGTGGAACGCACTTCAAAATGGCGGCAGGGATTCCCCAGAGGGGAAGTACTTAGGGAAGTTTGCTAGTGCGTGTCTAAAAAGACCCTTTATAGTTTCCCTTTACAATTATGTCTTTCTCTTATCTCTATGACCATAAATGAGTATTTTAAGTTGTTTCCACTTTTAATGAGACAAAATCATTTGGCATTGTGCCGAATTGTGTTGTGGAAGTCTCACTACTACAGTCCAGTGATGAAATATGCGTGTCCTGGAAATGGGAAGCCTCAGGTGCCGTTTCATGTCTCCTCATGGAAAGGTGAAGTAAGCTTTTTTTCACCTTCTCGCTCATTTTTCCGTGATTTCTTGAAAAAGCGTAATATTGAACTTTGTGCATCCGCCATTGTCACCGCATTTTAATGAACACACAAAGAAAACGAATCTCTGCACAAGTTTTATTTTTAATTATTCTATTTATTTTGTACTTTTATAACACAAGAGATGCTTTTCAGTTTTGTAGCTGAGCAAATACCTTTTGTTTGTTTTTTTTATTAGCCCTACAAAAAATAATATGACCTATGCAAGAGTGCATTCTGTTCATGCTTAGTGCTTAATACACAAGAAGGCTGTACTGTACCAACTACCTCAGGGGGGACTAAATGCCGTTAGGTGGAACAAACTGTAATTTGCACTACTGTCTGTTCAAATAAATGAAAAGAAACCTAGCATTGGGGATTTGCTGCTTTTTCCTGTTGTACCAAACTTGTATTGAACCGTGACCCCAAAACCAAGGTACGTACTGAACTGTGACTTCTGTGTAACATTACACCACTAGGCGATAATGAAGCTTAAAAGAGAGGTAAGTGAAGTAGAAGAAGAGCAGTATTAGTGACGGCATCAGCAATTTCCTAGGGGATCTGATGACATCCCAAAGCTGTTTCATTGTAGGGGGGTGTAACTTGAGGTAGGGGGTGTAATTAATAGGGGCGTGGTTTGTAGTACTGCGGGACAGTCGTACACACTTAAAGGAAATAAAGCGATATAAAGCAGCTATAGCTTTTCTATATAGTACTAAACTGAATAATAGATAGGATTGGTGTTTTGCTGGAAAATTTACATTTATATATGTCAAATTAAGAAAGGTTACATAGTATATATCTACTATAAAATGACATATAAACCAGCTTTTATTAAAAAAAATGCCTTTGTACTGGCAGTAGCTAATATATTTTATAATATAATGTATATTAACAACAATCAATTAGGTAACATATAGTTGAGTAATGACCTGTAGCCTGGTCTGAACAGCAGAGAGGAAAGTCACGTGTGGGCCTAAGATCAGTTTTAGCTCTCTATGGGGTGTGGAACTTTTGGACAGGGTGTAGCAGTAGCCTTGCTGATGGGCATTAAGTCAGCCTGGATATAGAGGAGTACTCCCACATCATTTGAGACAGCAACCCCCAAATATGACACTTATGCCTATTAATAGTAGTATAAATCAAGTGGTGGTGTGAAACTCTTTTATGGGACAGCTGTTTATGTAAAAAACAAACAAACAAAAATTCTGGTAGCTAATAAGTATATCCTCCTGTTCCATCAGATGTAAACAATATCCTGCATTGCAGCATTTTTGACCATCTCCAAATGCTGCAATTGTTAAAAAAACAAACAAACAAAAAACATAATTTTCTCTGATATTCAGAACGAAATTCAGACTGCATGAAAAAAGCATTAATTTTCAAATTGACTCCAGCCCCTCACAGTGCTTTCCAGTGCTTAACTGCTCATTGAATGATATCTGTCAATCTGTCAAACTAGGTGGTATAACGGTTCACCCCACGTGTTTTCATACAAAATTGTGCATGTGTGTCTGTATATTGACAGTTGTGAGGTTTAGTTAAATATAGCTATTGGCTTTGTGGGTGTCTCTAATAGGGGTTATTTACAGGGTGTTACCAAGTGTATATGTGTCAGTATCACTGAAGGCTTAGGGATTCTGAGCTCTAACCCACTAACCTTGGCAAATGGCTTCTCTGGCAAGTGATTGCATATGTGCAGCACATGCAACAGCTGCCTTACCTATTATTGATGTAGTGATTATTTTAATTTTGTGGATCCAAACAGGCACTACACCAGAATAACTGCCTATCCTCAGAGTTTAGATTAGCAGGATGTACACAAACAGCCCACTCTTCCCTGCCCACATGCATGCATACATGCATACTCAGAGAAAAGTAGAGTATGATTTAATAATCATGAAGAAACATGCATGCATGGGTTGAATAAACACAATAAGAAAATAGCACATTGTGTTCTGCTAAAAAAAACCAAAAAAAACAACAACAACAATACAAATGGTTATTTGGAATTCTTATTTAATCCTAGAACTGAAAACCAGGCTGGGTGGGGGTGGGGGGCAGCCCAGGCCATACTGCGACAGAGACAGCAGAGCACCAGCAAATCAAACAAGAATGTTGGAATCATGTTGTCACAATGGCAGGGGCTTGGAATGCTACAAGGATTCGGAAGTGCTGTGAAGTTTTGGGAATGGTGAGGGGATTAAGGATTCTATGTCCTCAGCTGTGGCCATATGGCTCATGTGTTGTTTTAAGATAATTTATCTTCTTGGTTTGCATGACAGCTCACATGCGAATCACTTGATCCCTCAATGTGTCCACAACAAATATATTTCCTCAACACCTGACCATTCCAAGAGCACCCGGGAAGGTTCTATGACAAAATTTTTCTCTGCTGATTTATTAGAATGCTTCCACATTTAGGTCTTAGTGATGAATATGCACAGTCTGTTCAAACAATACAAAAAACCTTTTGAGTCTCAAATACTAAGAAATGCAATTTTCTTGAAACTACATAAAAAATATTGTTGGATATTTTTGCTTTGTAGTATGATTGTCTCTTTACAAACAATAGCATAGTTCATATACACAGCTATCAAAACAATAAATTAATTTTTTTACAGAAAATTTACAGAACAAGGAATTTATTGTTGTCTTGATGAATTCATTGGCTGAATGAGGTGTTTTACATTTAGTGAACAAGCAGTAACACAAGTAGTGCAATAGTACAATTATTTAAGTTCAGAGAACTTAAAAATCTAAACGCATCAAGTTGTCTTGATTTTTAAGCTTTCTCAACCATTTATTTTTACAATGTGAGGTATTATGGCAACAGCACATTAATGAATTAAGGCAAAGACATACATCAACAACCTGATCTCATGAGAAATTGTAACGATTTTACGAGGTGGCGATTTCGTATAAATTTGTTCGATGTGATTCATACGGAAACATATGTTTAAAAAAAAAACACCATTAACATAAAAGCACACCCTTAAACCTAACTATCAGTGGGGTGATGATAAGCAGATTATGTGAAAATGTATAAATGAAACTATGAATTAGCCACCAATTTTCCAAAGCGTAAGTTACAATGTTACGCCAACGCTGTAAGTTATAGTTACAAACTGCCATGAGATTATGTTGTGACAAATGGGGTCCTCCATCAACTATTAGTTAATAGTTATACCAAGTACACACAAATATTATTATAAAATACTGTATGTATACTTTTAATGAGGATAATGGTTCCAGGATTAAGCTTACCTCAAACTAAATGGGCAAAAATAAAAATCAAGTAAATGCTGGAGGTGAATTTAGTCAGAACACATACATGGCTGTGTTTCCTAAAAGCATAACCTTAAATGGATCATAGAACCATCACTGTTGCCACCAATGGTCTATACAATCAAATTAGCACATGATGCTTTTGAGAAACGCAGCCCAGGTCCATTTGATGGCGATATGACATTTTAGAAGTGTTTGGTTTTTGTGTAAGGTTTCTGAGACTCCACATGGATTATCTGATGCTCTGTGTGTCTCTAAACTCTTAACCAGCTACAAACGCTATAGGGAAAAGGGATTGTGTGTGCGCCTACAGCAGACATTTGAGAATGCAGTCATGCACTGGTATGAACATTTGGTTTTGAAATTTAAGATTTTATTTTTATGACCTTTCTTGCAGCTGTTGAAGTGTTATAAATTACATGGACATACATACATTTCTTTATGGCCCTGTATTCTGTTTCCCTTCTTTGTGCCAAATTTGATCACTCTTTCACATAAAGTTATAATGTGATCACCTGGTACGCAGGTTCTTCCCACAGCTTTTTGCTTTTAGCAGAAATGATTCTTAGTAATTCAAATGTGTCTCTCATGAGTCTGTGTGTTATGATTTAAGAATGTGTTTTGCCTATATGTAAGTGTAATGCAAACAGTATTTCTCTCTCTTACTTTCTCCCCTTTTATTTATCTATTCCAAGTCATCACAGTCAGTAGGAGGCAAAGAATTCATTGTTTCCTTCTTTTTAGTCAAAGCAACAGAATCTTATCTGCTTCTGCAGTCATTGTGTGAGGGGATAAGAGCGACAGGAGAAGAAAAAAGATGTGAGAGAGCAAGACAGCAGGGAAGAGCAAGAGAGGGTACAGAACAAAATATCTTTATTAAGGTAAATGCCATCATTCAATAAAATTGTAGGTGTGCAAAATATGCATCTTTATTCTCTCTCTCTCTCTCTCTCTTATATTTCTATCTCAGATTTTTCCATTGCTTTGTTATAGCATGACAAAGAGTTGGATGGAGACAGTAGCTTCAAAAAAAGTAAGAAAATCATCAAGTTTAATGTAATGTTTCATTTGTGTCAGTAGAAATGTTGACGCCATTCCTGGTATTTCACTCCTTTTTATAGTCTTTAACTTAATAAAATAAATAAATAAAATTAATTTAATAAATATTAATACATTAATACAAATAATTGTATTAAATATTTTGCCCTGTATTTTTCATTTTTTGGTCCGCATATGAGTTTGTCAATATAAATAACGGTACTTGTGTCATTGTGTCAAGACTAAAATATGTTCAAGAAGAGCTTTAATAAGTTTTTTTATAGCTACAGTATGTGAGGGTGATCCAAAGGTATATTTTATTGATTGACAATCCAGTTGTCAGAGTGACTCAATAGACACAGCAACCTCAAGCTTCATGCATTTCTGATGTTGTTATAATGTATCTGTGCAATGCTTTGAAGATCTAGTTGGTCTTGAAAATATTATTTGCATGTTAACAACTCCGGCTCTTTGAGTTGTACATTAAACTTCTTTGAAATGACAGGTGATCACAGGTTATTTTTTATCTCACTGTTCTCATGTTTGTTGTTGTTTCTATAAATAGTGCTGTCTAATGGCAAGTGAAATCATGAGGATTTGAAGGACAGCCAGAGGTATAAAAAAAAGAAAAGAAAATCTCCCTAAAACACAAATATGTACACATCTGAATAAAGTCATCAAAATGCATGAGGGAGCAGAGATGTTAGAAGATCCTTCATTGAGAAGCTGGATAGTCAGTTCAAAGGGCACTGCAGTGATGTTCTGTTGCTATGGTAACACACTAATGTAGAGTGTTTACATTATCCAAAGCTATAACACACAGATGTGTATCTCATTAAGAAATGTACATGTATCACCATTCACCCATCAAGTGGTATCACCCACACAAGTACTCACCCACACAACTAGGAGCGGAGCAAGGTCCTTTTAGTATAAATATACTATCCTGTTTAATATGGACAATGTTAGAAGAAAGGTTTCCAGCATCATAAACAGTATTAGAATGCAGCATGGGCTAAAAAACTGAGATGACAGCCTTCAGCAAAGTAGACTGGGGCTAGTTGTCAAGAAGTTGTCTTATCTATGCCAGTAACAATAAGTTACTATAAAACTAGTCAAATTACATAAATGATGATTTTGCATGTTGGTTTAAAATACCTATTTAATACTGAATATAATACTGAAATTATTCAATTAATTAAATTCTAAAGTTTTTTTGTAATAGTTCTTGCTAACAGGTGAACATAATAAATTCACAGTAAAATACATTCAGGAGTCAACAATATAATGTAGGCTAGGTTTCAACCAAAACCAAAACTTTGTTTTCATGCAGGACAAAGGTATATTAGGTTATTTTATATAATTTAAAACATTAAATGCATAACTGTAAATTATAATATAATAGTTACCTTTTACATTTTAACTAGTAGGCATATGTGCATCATAATTGTTTTGCGGTTTGCTATTGTGACAGTTTCATATACTAGTGTCATTCAATCGGGGCATGTTGTCACAGTGGTCAATGTGTGTGCAAAGAACTGTGTAATTTTTTTTCTGGCCAGATTTTGATAGATTTTTGTAGGTAGCAATTTAAGGTAGTCTATCTGTCTATTTTGAAATGTTTTTTAGTTTATTTAAATTTAGTAATACCCGGTCTAAACTAGCCCCGGTCTTATATTTATTTTCAACCTCACCTGAGGAAAAGAATCAGTGCCAAAAGTAGTCTATTGTCAGCGTGTCAGCCTTCACAACATTTGTATTTAACTAAATTTAATATATATATATATATTTTTTTTTTATTTTTATTTTTATTTTTTAAATCCGTCTTTGGTCCAATGACTTTCAGAGATTATCTTAATAATGTTAGGAATGTTGAGAAACTGTTCTAAACTGTTCGCTTCCTCCGCTGGTATCAATCTACAGCACCGCGTAAACAAGCGCGTGAGTCCCCCGCCCCTTCTCTGCGCGAGCGCTCCTCTCTCTGCGCGTGCTGCTGCCAGTTCCGTGTCGGCCGCGAGTTTACCAGCCACGCACTGCCTGCACGCGCTCAATCCACCGCCGGGCTGCAACGATGTGACTCTCTCTGGCTTTCAGAACCCCCTTTTCAGTCTCTATTAACGGCCCAGCACAGAGCGAGGCGAGGGGATTCGTAACGGTAAGTGTATTTCGGATGGCCACGGAACGTGGGAATCTGCGCTACGTTATCGGTTTGGGGGCACCGAATGTGTGTAAAGTTTGGGGAGGGGAGAAATTGTGTCATGTGGTACGACAGAGGCTGTGTGCCCGTCAGTCCGCTCTAGTGGAGCAGATAGATACATAATTATAGAATGTAAAAACGACGTCGCGAGACGAGCTCAACTTGCCATGTGTTATAATTTTCAGGGGGATGACGTCACGCAGTCCTTGACGCCCGTGCGCGCGGCTTGAGCTGATGAGATAACGGGACTGTGACACTGCGCGTTTCGGATGCACACTAAAAGCTTGATAGGAACAGGTTATTGGTTTATAATGCGTTTCAAAGGGAAGGTCGCAATACATTCGTGTTAGTTATTTATCGCATAGCAGCCTGTGAGTTGCTGTTTTCCTCTTATACAAATGTATTACATAAAAGGTAGAGAGCATCGCAAGGAGTACGTCATCGTGAGAAATAATTGACCGATGGCGTTGTGTTTCTGAAACACAGGAACAGTGCATGTTTATGTATTAAAAAAGTTTAACCCTCAGAGACCCAAGTATTTGCAAGTGTATGTTCTCTTTTTCTGGTTGAAAGTGCTTTAGAAAGCTACTAGTTATAAAAACAATCATTATTTTTAAGCATATTTTGTTTTGGGGTGATTTTTGACATTGCAAAAATGCTGGACTTCTGTGTTCACAACTGTTTACTATCATAGGCAGGCTCCCTATACTATATAGTGCCATGCTATTGGGGCATGTTGTCACAAAGGGGTCAATATGTGCAATGACATACTTTCATGTCATCTTTATAGGCCTGTACTGATCATTTTCGAGTAGTTTATCTTTGATTTACTGATTTTCAGTCTATTTTTCATTTTCTTAACAGAATTCAAAGCAGTTCAAATGCTTACTTGAAAAATTAGTATTTGTTCCAAAAATGTTAGTAGGCCGAGAGCTAATTGTCTGCCTCAGGAAAGCTGTATAATATTTTTTCCCCACCAGAACATTTGCTGTGATAGTTCAGAATGTTTATCCAAACTAAAATGAATAGGTGTGTTATTAAATTGCTTTAATGAAGTGTTGAAATTTAGCTACATGCATTGATGCAACACTTCTAATAATCTCTATGATGCTAACCTACACCATTTAGTACCCAGTCTGACCCACTAAATATATTGTTTTATATGCTACATTCTGGGAGACTTTGCACAGTACTGAAATTAGTTTTAAATAGTCAAGACTTTGTTGTGTGTGCATTTGATGCAAAAGAAAGAGGGCCTCAATATCCTGCTATATCTGGTGGTTATATTGTGGCCACACGACCTTAACATCAAGCCAATGAAAACTTAAAAGAACTCTTGAAATGGCACACCCTTTGCTTTTCCCGTCTCTCCTGACAGGGACTTTCCTAAAAGTTTTCAGACTGAAAAGAGTCCTGAACTGTACACTGACTAACAAGGCTCAGCTCAAGTCTGGATTGAGTTGGATTGGTTTCAAAACAGAATGTGTGGTGTAATCAGATTTAATAGTCATGTGGAGTCATAATATGTAACTGAAAATTCACGCTAAAAGTTGATAATAGGTATTATTACATTAAACCTTTATATATGTGTTTTTTTTATACTAGGATCACTCTCTCAACAATAATGTCTTCAGATCAGAGTTACAACTGCCTCAAAACAGAGGCAATGATGAAATCACCGTGGCAACCCTGTGTAGGAGCACAGGCAGCACTGTGACTCTAGCTTGTGATCTCCTTACCTCTGTGACCTTTGAGTCGAGATGGCGACCCACCGAAAGCACCTGGTCCGAGATTTCAACCGGCACATCACCTGCTCAATTTGCCATGGATACCTGATCAAGCCCACCGCTGTCACGGAATGCCTGCACACCTGTAAGTCCTTCATGTCTCACTCATACGCATTATGTTCTCTATGACCATCTCTCTTTTCTAAAAACAAACTAAATATTTTTGTTGTTCTTCTCCCCAAATTGTTGTTTCTTTCTTTGGTGTCGTAATATTCATTATCAGAAATAAGACATGTAAGAACAAACCGGCCTTTTTCTAGAATTGTTTTGTTTCTTCATGTGATGAGTTTATTTATTAGCAAGATTTGTGTAAAAATGTGTATGGTTCAGCTATAGCACCAAAAATAGCTGCTATTATTATCATTAATATGTAATGACCTGCCCTTACTTGCTCATCAAAACCTATGTGTTTTACGCTCTGCCGAACATTCAAATTTCTATCTTTGTCTGACCCACCTGAATAATTTTTTTGGCAGAGCTGCTGTCTGGGTGTCTGAATAGGAAACGATAGTCTTAAAAAAACTGTATTGTACAATACCGTTCAAAAGTTTGGGATAAAGGAAGTCTCTTATGCTCACCAAAGTTGTATTTATTTGAATACAAATATGCTAAAAACAGTAATATCATTAGATACAATTTAAAATGAATGTTTTGTATTTGAATATATTTTAAGATTTATTCTTGAGATGGCAAAGCTGAATTTTCAGCAGCCATTATTTCACCCTTCAGTGTCACTTGATCCTTCAGAAATCATTCTAATATGCTGAATTGGTGCTCAACATGTTTTATTATTATGAATTTTGAAAATACTTTTGACTTGTTAATGTTTTAATATTTTTGTGGAAACAGTGGTACTTTTTTTTGAAGTGTAGAAAGTTCAAAAGAACAGCATTTATTTGAAATAGAAATCTTTTTTAATATTATAAAAGTCTTTACTGTCACTTTTGATCAATTTTATGCATCTTTGCTGAATAAAAATATTAATTTCTTTAAAAAAAATTCTACTGACCCCAAACTTTTCAACGGTGTTGAACAGTTTATTTGAATGCAGTGACATTTTGAATCTTTTTTTTTTTTTTTCTTTTGAAATGTATAACATAATAATTATACAAAATATACTGTTTATTTAAAGCTGTTCTAAATGATGCTGTTTTTTAGTTTTATTGGTGACATTTAATGTAATCCAATCTGTTCAAATTCTGTTTAATGCTTTCACTTTTATTAAGACACGCATTGTTTTTATCAGATAAATTTTGTTCTAAATGGGGTAAAAGATATTGTTTTTTTAACAATAATAATTTTAACCCAAGTGAGCTTCAATTTTTCAAGCTTCAAAAACTTTTTTATGGTTTTAGAGTACTTCGCCTTGATCCTCTCATTCTAGTGTCCCTCTTCTATTCTTCCTTCTCTTCTTATTCCACTCTCCTCCAGTTTGTAAGAGTTGTATCGTTCAGCACTTTGAGGAGAGTAATGAGTGTCCAGAATGTGGGATACAGGTCCATGAAACCAACCCTTTAGAGATGCTGAGGTAACCAAACTCACCCGCACTCATTTCAAACATGCACAGATTAAGTACACACACAAGTCCTCTGTGTTTTATATAGTATTTTGACTTTTTTGCAGGCTAGATAAGACCCTGGAGGAGATCATCTTCAAGCTGGTGCCTGGACTTAGAGAGAGTAAGATATATAGAGAGATACTTTATCCTCTATAATGCACTTCAGAGATGCACTCTGTAGGTTATGTAGTTGTGCTTTGGTTGGTAAGAGATTCTATATCTGTAAATTGCTTCTTAATGTACTTTCTTTAAATAATTGTGTTTATTTACTAGAGGAGGAACAACAGGAAAGTGAGTTTTGGAGAAAAAATAAAATCAAAGCAAATGGAGAAGGTAATAATGAACTATTCCATACACAACCCCTCATACACAGAGTTACATGTACTACATACAGTGAATATATATAAATATACTTTAAGGTTAAAGATCAGATTTCCTTTTTTTTTTTGTCTTCTAGATGGCCCTAGGGCTAAGAAAGCTCGCCTGAGTGATGATGAGGATGATGATGGGAAAGGTGGAGACTACCACAGGAGTGATCCTCAGATCGCTGTTTGTCTGGACTGTCTACGTAACAATGGTCAATCAGGAGAAAGCATAGTTAAGGTGCACAGAGTCAGTATAGTTTAATATATTGTGTGTATATCTTGGGATGTATGTTTGTGTATATGTATAAGCATGTTTATAATTTGCACCCCTTGTCTCTCTGAAACAGGGTTTAATGAAGAAATTCATCCGTTGTTCCACCCGTGTTACAGTGGGAACCATTAAGAAGTTCCTCTGTGTAAAATTGAAGCTGCCAAGCTCTTATGAGGTAAAATACTGTTTTATTACAGTCTCACTGAGCTGTCAACACAGGCAAACTGCATTTGTGTGTGTGTACTGAGGGTTAATAGGTTTCTTTTACAGTTCAATACAAATATTAAAAATAAGTTCTTGATGGGTTTACCCATCAGTTGTGAAAGTTAATATTCAATGAAAATAGTTTCTGAGGTTGTTTTCTTAGCCTCTCCTGTTCTTTACAATGTTTCACTAAGTGTAGATGTAACACATGCCATACTCTTAATGTGCCTATCATTTGATGTCATAAAGCTCATTAAAACATGTTTCTTACAGCTCGACGTTTTGTGTAACGGGGAGATCATGGGCAAAGACCACACCCTGGAATTCATCTACCGCACTCGCTGGAGACTTCAGGGTGACAGCGTAAGTGTGTATGTGTGTGGGTCAAATTTTACCAACATTGTTTGGACCGAATGTTCCCCCAAGGATAGTAAAACATGAATTACTTACTTATATGGACCAGCCTACCATCCCCAGGAGGAAAATGGCTTTATAAACATTCTTAATATTGTCTTCAGGGTTCAGGGATGAAAAATATCATTACCTCAGTATAAAAACAACAGAAGTCATTGGAAAGTCACCACCATTATTAAAAAGCAAATGTATGTGTGTATATGTGTTTATGTGTGTTTGCAACATTACCTTTTAATTTATTTTTATGGCTGTCAAAGTTCATGTGCGCTTAAGATACAGATTTTTACATTTACAGTCTGATCATTTTAATCTTTTTAATCATTTTAAAGTCAGTATAAAACTTAAAATGGAAATTCTATCCTCTAAATGCGTGTTATCGAGCTTATTGTAAATGATTCATCCATGCATGTTTAATTTTTTTTTTTGTAATTTTTAATCTTCTCATTTAGTCCTGCCTCCATCATTTATATCTGTCATTTAGATCTGCCTCCATCCAATCAATAACGGATGGTAGAACCAAGACCCACCCTATATTTTTTACTTTTTCGTTTACCTGTTTCACTTGGATATACGTCACAATATGGAATAAAAAAAAATCTGTCACTACTTTTGTTTCGTTGTGACTTCAACAGTATCCTTTATTATAATCACAATAAAAATGCTCATTATTTAATTTTGCAAACGTCTTTATAGTATCACACTTAAAAAAGTAATTCTCACACAGTATAAATAGGTGTTTATAAATGAAAATATATAGCTGGTTTTATATTTTAGGATGGGGGATCATCATATTATCTTTGGCATTTGAAAACCCTTTGACTGGAGACTAGAAACTTTGACAGGTAAATTATTGAAAAGTTAGTTTGACCCTGAAAATGTTGGTGTGTGCTCATGAGAAGTGTGAACAGCTGTCTCTGAGTTGGTGGTGATTGTGGGGGGCAGGAGCAAAAAGAAAGAAAAAAAACTGCTCACAGCTACTGACAGATCTATGAGTCATATTTCTCCAGTTACACACATACACACACACACACAAAGACTAGAGGTTGGTACGAAATCAGAGGACACATTGATGCCCCTAGGTTTGTGGCTGTCCTTGCCTTTTACACCACAAGAAAATAGGAGAGAACTAATACAATATAATGGATATGATATGGTGCTTGCATCAGAAAATGTGAAGTCATTCTTTACTTTCGTTTTCACCCCAGGCTTATCCCATGGTTCTTGAATACCGTCCAAGGATTGACTTTGGTTAAACAGCACTTGCAACTTTGTGGAAATCTCATGCAGACTGATGTCAAGAGATGAACAAAAAGCAGAATAACTGAATGATTGTGCCTCCGTTGAAAGACAACAACACAAAGCTCCATGACTGACAGGACTGCTCGCCTTCCTGTGCACTGCTTCAGCCTCTACTCCTTCATGTTCCTGTTTGACAGTTGTGGCTCCGCCCACTGGCACTGTATCAAGTTTGATGATTATATTCCTCCAAAGCTTTCTCTGCATGTTGTCTCTATGGTGACGCCTTAGCGTAGAGCAGCCCATGGGATTATCTGATAGAAATCTAGTCCAGACAGTAAGCTAAAACTCGTCTCGGCTAGGTGACAGGAGAGGGGAAATGGAGACATTTTTAAACTGAAGTCTCACTACAAGGTAGATTTTAGATTGTTTTATTAGGTGTTTTTATCCAAGAGTTTGCACTAGAGGCAAATCCAAATGTCCCTGTTCTTTCTTACCTTTTACACTCTCTCTCTCTCTCTCTCTCTCTCTTTACTTTTAGTTACTTTTCTTTCCTGCTCTCACCGCCCACATTGTCCCTCATAAATTCAGTGACTCTTTTTCATGTCATCGTTCTCTCTCTCTCTTTCTTTCACTCGCTCACACACACGCTAACTCTCTCTTTCTCAGCTTCTTTCCATCTTCCCTCACACTTTCATTTTTCTCCAATGGTGTTTTTGGCTCTAGTCTGAAGTATTGATGGATCTCATTCAGTTGGAATTGAATGAGAGCGCTGTAGATGTCCCAGAATAACAGCAGTGAAAGGCACTCTGGGTAAGCATTTTTCCTTCACACTGTGCTAAGGCCAAGTCTTACATTTACCCAAACCAGATCGTTTTCTTAAAAGAAATGATATAATGTTAATTGATGCCAGATATGCTTAATGCATTAATTCATTGAAAATTCTCATCTGAATGGGGAATGAATGAAGGGTGCCAGCTGCATCTCTCTAAGTGCAGCTTTGGCTCACAGTTGTAAACATGCTGTTGTTTCCTGTTAAATCAGAAATATATTTAAATGAAATATTCCAATCAAATCCACCTCAACAGAAGTCTGAATTTTAAAACACAGAATGTCAATAATGCACTTTTTAGAGTGTATTTTGAGTGTAATGCAGCAAAATAAGGCCATACTGATGCAACAATGTTTGGTGGATCAACATGAAGTGCAAAACGTGTTTTTTTTTATGTACTCTGTAAACATTTGTGAAGTCTGGGGGGAAGAGACATGCAATAATGCATTTGGGTTAATTCCAAAAAGTGGAAGAGAAGTCAAAATCTGATATTTCTCAATGTGCTCCTCTACTACGCAGCATATATCAAGTCATGGACATGATTCTGAGGAGAGTTTGAAGTTCAGTCATAACGTTTTAAATATTTTAAATATTAAGATTGTTTTTTGGAGCATTAGTTCAGATAAGGTGATAGGTTAACTTTCTAAGTTTGTTTACATGACAGTGTAAATGTTAATGTATGTGTAGTGGCCTATGATAGGAATCATTTAAAATCACATTTACAAGTAAGTGAATGCCAAACTGAAAAAGTTGCCAAACCAATTTCATGCACATTCCCAGAATGCTTTCAAAGAGTTCAAAACATGGAACTTTGCCAATCCAGATTATATTCCTCAAAAATATTATGTGAAGGTACTCAATGTAGAAAAGGATTACATGAATCAGTACATGAACATTTGATTTTGATCATCTCAGGGGGTGAAAACTGGTGAAATGAGGGTTTGTTCTGTGTCCTCCACTTCAGTGTTGGACTCAAGGAATCTTAACAATGGGTATTAGAAATGAGTCACTTCAGTGCTGTAAATCATTACAGTTAAACAAAAGATATAGAATAAGAATGAATTGCTCAGCAACACTGTTTTAAGTGGATTGTACCTATGTGTACCAATAGCAAAATTATATTTGTCAAAATGTTTCTTATGACAAGCTAAAACTTCATGTTATACCAACATGATCTATTGTACCGAGTCTTAAAAATCATTTGCACTGTCTGTCAGTTCAGTGGATTTCTTGACGTTGTTGTTTAGGACAAAGGCCACTGGCTGCTCTCCAAAATCCAATTTCCTCCCCACTAAGAAAACATGCAAATCAAATATGAAGTGTCTTTGAGCTCTGATTATAAATACAATGTATTTTTGTATGTTAAAGCACTTATGTATATTTGAACCTATTATCAAAAGATTTTGTCAATGCTTGTCTTTTTCCTAATAGATGATGCTGCTTGGGGTAATTTATTCTTTTTTTTATACGTCCCACCGCCTGCTATGTGTGTTCCCTTTGTAAATGTTCACACTGTACATGAAAAGCTACCTAATGCTGTTCATTACATATTGTTATTTAATTAATGAACATTAAAATATGACAAAAAATTGTGGATTTTCTTAGACTATATTCCAGAAACATTTTTTTTTAAACATTCTGAAAGCTGCCTATTATACTTGCATGAGCCATTAGCCATTAGATCTAGACTTTACATTACATACTCATATTAAAATGGCCTTATGGACTGAGGGCAGCAGACCTTAAAACAGAGAAGCTAAAACCTTTGAAGTTGTTAAAAGCCATTCTTCAAAACCGCCATTTCAAGTATGTGATGATATTAGTGTGTGAGAGTTTAAATCTGACATTGAAAAACAAAGACAGGAATGTGCCTTCTTTTAGACTGTTTCTATGCACTGATCCCTGCTTCTCTCTCTTTCTCACTTACTTTTTTTCTCCCTCACTCATGCACAAGGAAGTGGAATGTGACATGCATTCCTCTTTTAGTCTGTGCATCACTTGTTCAGCTGCCCTGTCGTTCATCTTACAAAAGAGAAGGTCAAAAATACTTAATGTAGGGCAAAGGCTACACACACTTGATCACAAATATGTCCATGCCCAGCAACACTTATTTTCTTGTTGTTATGAACTGAAGTAGTTCAAATACTTGCTGTAGGATTTTGGAAGAACTATGTCAGCAATAAGTTTGTTTGGATGTTTACAGTACAAGTGTTTGCAGATTTTGTAAACTGTGAAACAAATCAGTTACCCAAAATACTTTAAATGTAAAATATACATAAAGAAATGTTAATATAAACACAGACAAGAATATAAACGTTCAAAATGCACGTTCATCACACACATGTAAATAAACAAAGAAAGCCTGCCGCTGTCTCTCTTTTTCGTCTTCTCATTCATAATGGCATGTCACAACACCTCTATTTTCAGTCAGGATGAGTCGGAGAATTCACAGCTCATTTGTTAAACAGAGAGTGAGACTCAATGCCTCCATCCCCTGCCAACACTCTAACATTAAACCATTACAGAAAAGCAGGAATCACATTTTATCCACAAGCAAGCATATCTAGTGTTTAAAGCTTTTGCATGCGATTTCTGTGTCATTAAAAATTTGAATTCAATGATTGTTTCCAAACAGGTCAACACTTCCCCATATTTGCCTTGTTGTTCCGCCCCTAAGCTCACACCATTGGCTGATGTCGACAGAGGGCTGCCTTCAAGGTTTCTGATTGGCAAACATTTGAGGGTCATCTGTCTCGCTATTTGGTGTTTTTCAATGGAGCCATGTGGGTGGGGCTATCTCTTTATCTGACCAATAGAAGGCGTATGGGTTGTCCTGGAAAACTCATAATTATTTTTGCAATTCCATTTGGAAAAACTAATGGCACAGACATTATGAACTTTAAAATACAATTTTAAAAATGTATTAAAAAATTATTATATAAGCATTTGCTTCATAAGTTCAGGATCGAATACAATACTGTTCTCGTATTTTCTTTCTTGGGACAGAATCTACGTTACAACAACTATAATTTCAGTACCCATGCACTAAAACTGCTTTTAGTTCTATATATATATATATATATAGTGCTTTATTTCACATACCTATTTTTATTCTTTGATTGTAAGTCACCATTAGCCAGTGCAACAAAAGGGCATCTAAAATGAAATGTTTAGAAGCCAGATAAGGATAATGTTTTAACTGTTATCCTCGCCATTTCTTGCTGCTTTGTTGCATCATTCTGTTGCTGTGTGTATTAGACTGTTAGTGTCCATGGCTAATTGCATTATTCATGAGAGTCACAGTCATAGTCCCTCCTGAATGCTGTCCAATGAGTTCCTAACACAAGTGTTTTCTTATATAGACCTGTCGCTGGCCAGATATTGGAGCTGATCACTGGGTGTATTCTAGTAGCACTGTGTTCATTTGGATCATGTTAACATGGATGATCTAATTGGAACTTCTCTTATGCAAGAAGTTACTGTCAGTCATCTTCTTTCTCTACTTCTCTCACCTTTTCTTCCCATGAAGTCATATGGTTAATGACAGTGGTCTTATGACCTTCTATATTTAGACCAAGAACAGGCCACATGCCACCAGTAGGATCATATATAAGAGTGACATCACCACAGAGTTTCTTTTTTGGGAATGACACCACAGCATTGTGCCGAGTTACATTTCAGTGATGACATCACCACTGTGCCAAAGTTCAAGATTAGAACATATTTATTGTAACTTCCTATTCATTAAAGAATCCTAAAAAAAAAAAAAAAAAAGTCTCAGTTTCCACAAAATATTAAGCAGCACAACTGTTTTGAATGATTTCTGAAGGATCATGTGACACCGAAGACTGGAAAAGTGGCCTGTACAGTTAGCTTTGCCATTAGATGAATAAAATTACATTTAAAAATATATTAAAATAGAAAAGTTAAATTGTTTTAAGTTGTAATATTTCACGGTATTACTGCTTTTTTCTTTATTTTTAATCAAATACATATTTAATATACATTAAATGTTTTCAGTTAAACCTAAGTACAAGTCAAAACCTCTGTACACCAGGGATTATTTTAATTACTTTTAATGGTGGTATACATTACAACGGTACTATACACAAGTTATTTTAGTTCAAGCTTAAAATGAAAATGCATTATCCACCTCTTTATCTAACAAGGGGTCTTTGGCCTGATAAGGGTCGAACACCCTTATTTCATCTGTAAAAGATACAATTTGTATTAAATGCCTGCTACTTGTCCAGGACATCACACTTTACAGTTCTTACAACTGAGCAATGTTTTCAGAAAGAAGTAGTCTAATGACATTTCGGCATGTCTCACTCACCTGCACTCATGACTCATGAACCCATGTTGCTCACAGCACTGCTAATGGATCACCTCCTCTGAATGATTCAGCTCCACACTCCAGCCAGTCCAGGACATCTTGCAGACACATATTTCCATCCTTTAAGCTGAACAGCTCTCTTTTACCCACATTCTAAAATATCTCTGAGCATCCAACTTCTGAAATGCCCAGTAACTGTCATTTTATTTAACTGGATGCTTTAGCCACTCACCTACATAGCAAGAAAACTGCACAGCATCTTTACTCTACCGCCCTCATGCCAGATTTTGTTTTACTGCACTGTGAATGTTTACACAAACATATTGCATTCAAAGGTGAAATATATATCCGCAAGTGGTAATCATGGGGGTCCGAACACTGTGGCCCATGTGGATGATTAGCGATCCATTTGAAATGTACCTTATAATGTGGTTTTTACAAAAAATGCAATCTTGAATCTTCACTTAAAGTTACACTGCCAAAAATGGCAACTGACTTTCAAGAAATCATTAAAAATAGAAATAAAATAAAATAAACTCTTTATAAAATGTTTACTGTAATAAGGAATTTAATCATAATGTGGTCTATGTGTGGACTCAATCAACATTTAAATTTAGATGAATCACATGTCATTGGATGTGGGACAAGACCATTTCAATTAAATGTGAAGATTTAATTTGCAGCTCAAAACTTTATTTATCTGAAGCATTTTTCTCAAGAACCTTTCTTTTATTTCTATAAAATGTGCAGCCTTCTAACCTAATTTAGTTTTATTGATTTATATAGCACATATAATAACAAAAGAATTGACCAAAGTGCTGAGCAAGAGTATAATAGAAACATAAAACAGATAACAGAATAAAAACTAAAGACAAATTTACCCAACAATAAAAAAACAAACACATAGTAAAATGTTATACAGCAAATTACTCCAGCCCATAAGCCGTTTTAAAATCTTAAGCAATGATTTAAAAACCTGAAGAGATGTGGCAGATTGCATATACAACGGCAAATTATTCCATAATCTGGGTGCCGCCACCGAAAATGTGCAATCCTCGTTGAGTTCCAAGCGCATCATTGGTACCGACAACAACAAATTATGTAATGAACTTAAAGGCCTATTGGTCTGATGGTAGGACAGAAGATCAGAGGATGGTGCCAAGCCTACCAGAGACTTGTACAGAAACAATAGTACCTTAAACTGAATTCTAAACTCAATAGGAAGACAATGCAAGCTAATCAAACAGGAGTAATACTTTCCTTCTTTCTAGTCCCTGTTAAAAGTCTGGCCGCAGCATTTTGAACCAGCTGAAGGCGAGATAAACAAGATTGAGCAATCCCTAAATACAATGAGTTGCAGTAGTCTAATCTTGTTAAAATAAATGCATGAATAACAATTTTCAGATCCCTATGAAGAATAGAAGATTTTATTTTAGCAATCAACCTAAGCTAAAAAAAAAAAGACTGAATTAATTTGTTTTTCAAATTTAAGAGTACCCGCAGAGTTAATCACAGGACTAAGGGATTCTGAGAGGATGTTAGCACCTTCAGGCCATCCAAAAAACCCTTCATTTCCATCTTAGAGTCATTTAATTGAAGAAAATTATCAAACAATCAAACAGTGACTGAAGAGATATGTTGTCATCTGGTTTCATTGGAAGGTAAAGCTGTATATCGTCTACACAGAGATGATATAAAATGTGATGCTTACGAAAGATCTTGGCTAAAGGAAGAAAATAGAGGGAAAATAAGACAGGGCCTAACACGGAGCCCTGCGGTACACCACATGTGCAAGCAGCAGAGGAATAAGAAGTATAGTTTTCAATGGCTACAGAAAAGGATCTCCCTTTAAGATATGATGAGAACCAATTTAAGGCAGTTCCCTTAATACATACTGCTCTAAACGTTTCAATAGAACAGAGTGATTGATAGTGTCAAAAGTAGGGATGATACCAAGCTCATGTACTTGTAAAACTGGTAAAAATACCCCCGATACCAAAGTCCGATACCTCACGTGACGATAATGACAGAATTTTCCATGCACAGAGACACCGGTGGCAGCAGCAGAAACAATGTCAGAATCAGAATCAGAAAGAGCTTTATTGCCAGGTATGTTTACACACACTAGGAATTTGTTTTAGTGACAGAAGCTTCACAGTGCAAAAAAAGCAAAAAACAATATATAATATAGACAATTTGTATGTACAGTTATGATGTGTGCAAATTTGAAATATAAATAAGTATGTGTTCCTGTGTCTGGTCGTTCTGGTGCTCAGAGCTCTGTAGCGTTGACCAGACGGCAACAGTTCAAAGAGGGAGTGCGCTGGATGTGAAGGGTCCAGAGTGATTTTCTTTGCCCTTTTGCTCACTCTGAATAAGTACAGTTCTTGGAGAGTGGGGAGGGTTGTACCAGTGATTCACTCAGCAGACCAGACTACCCTCTGTAGTCTTCTGAGGTCAGATTTGGTAGCTGAGCTGAACCAGACAGATATAGAAGTGCAGAGGATGGATTCAATGATGGCAGAGTAAAACGGTTTCAGCAGCTCCTGTGGTAGGTTGAACTTCCTCAGCTGGCGAATGAAGTACAACCTCTGCTGGGCCTTTTTCACAATGGTGTTTTTCACAGCCTCAGAGGTGTGGAAATACTTCAAAATTAACGATGACACCCACACATTGCAAAATGCATGCTTTCAATCACAATTTGTTATCTATTAGTGAAGGCGGGATAGGTGGAATCGCGCTGAATGACACAGACCAGAAGTGCTTCCTCTCTCTCGCATGCGCTCTCTCTTTCTTGCGCGCGATCCCAGTTCTTTCAGACAGTGCGCGATCAGTTCTCCTTGTGCCTGAATGGTCAAATGCACACATAGTTGTCAAAATGTCAAAATGTCATTTCATAGATGTCTATATAGACTAATGGGCAACAATAGAATCACAGCCTTCATCTTTCAGTTGAAATGGGTGATTCTTTGAATTTGCTGTTAGCTTCCTGAGCATCATAAATTTATAAAAACGAATCATGTTTGCTCAGAATAACTTATTCGCCATATGTACAATGTTTTGAGAAGTTTGGACTTTGTGCCGACAAGATGTATACATAATTTACATTTAGTCATTTAGCTGACACTTTTCTCCAAAGCGACTTACAAATGAGAGTAGTAGAAGCAGTCGAATCAACATGAGTACAATCTAAAACAGTACGTAAGTGCCGTGTCAAGTCACAAAAAGAAAGAGTAAAATATAAATAAAAAGTGCTATATTACTGGGTCAAGTGTTGACGAAAAAGATATGTCTTTAGCAGTTTTTTGAAAATGGCTAAAGACTCAGCTGTTCGGATAGAGCGTGGCAGGTCATTCCACCAACCAGGAACAGACCAGGAGAGGGTCCGTGAAAGTGATTTTGTGCCGATGCTCTGATGCTGCCGAATGCTCCGATAGGAAGGGTCTAATCTACCTAATGTTGTATAGAGCAAATCTGCAGGACCGGGCCGTTGTAGCGATGTGGTCTGTGAAGCTTAAACCATCATCCATCACCACTCCAAGGTTCCTGGCCGTCCTGGAAGGAGTTATGGTTGACGACCCAAGTTGAATGGAAAGGTTATGATGAAGTGTTGGGTTGGCACCGACCACAAGCAGTTCTGTTTTTGCAAGGTTAAGTTGAAGGTGGTGGTCCTTCATCCAGGCAGAAATGGCTGTCAGGCAGGCTGCAATGCGACCAGCAACCGTCGAATCATCTGGTTGGAATGAGAGGTAGAGTTGTGTGTCATCAGCATAACAGTGATAGGAAAAACCATGTTTCTGAATGACAGATCCTAGTGATGACATGTAGATGGAGAAGAGAAGTGGTCCAAGTACTGAGCCCTGAGGTACCCCAGTAGCAAGATGATGCGACTTGGACACCTCACCTCTCCAAGATACCCTGAAGGACCTACCTGAGAGGTAAGACTCGAACCACTGGAGTGCGGTTCCTGAGATACCCTTCGACATGAGGGTTGACAGGAGAATCTAGTGGTTAACAGTGTCAAAAGCAACAGACAGATCCAGCAAGATGAGTACAGATGATTTTGAAGTTGCTCGTGCCAGTCTCAGGGTTCCAGTAACTGAGAGCAGGGCAGTCTCAGTTGAGTGGCCACTCTTGAAGCCAGACTGGTTGTTGTCAAGGAGGTTGTTCTGTGTGAGGTAAGTAGACAGTTGGTTGAACACAACTCTCTCAAGTGTCTTCGCAATGAATGGAATAAGGGATACCGGTCTGTAGTTTTCTAAAAGCGCTGGATTCAGAGTGGGTTTTTTAAGCAGTGGTGTAATCCTAGCCTGCTTAAAAACTGTGGGAAATGTACCAGTGTGAAGAGAAGAATTGATAATGTGAGTGAGTGCAGGTACAATTGAGGAGGAGATGGCCTGAAGAAGATGAGTGGGGATAGGGTCTAGCGGACAGGTAGTAGGGTGATTGGAAAGGATGAGTTTGGAAACATCTGCCTCAGAGAGCAGAGAGAAGAAGGGGAGAATTTGTGTGTTTTCCATTAAGATGTTATTGTCAGTATGTGGTGTGGAGAACTGGCTGCTGATGGTTGTTATTTTATGTGTGAAGAATGTGGCAAAGTCATCAGCTGTAAGAGCTGATGTGGGAGGGAGGGGAGGAGGGCAAAGAAGAGAAGAGAAAGTTTTGAAGTGTACGGGAATCAGTAGAATTGTTAATTTTATTGTGATAGTATGTGGTTTTAGCATTGGAGACATTTGTAGAGAAAGAAGAAAGGAGTGACTGATAGAAGCGAAGATCAGTAGGATCTTTAGATTTGCGCCACTTCCTTTCTGCAGCCCTAAGTCTAGACCGATGTTCACGGAGAACATCGGATAGCCAGGGGGCAGAGGGGGTGGCGCGGGCTGGTCTGGATGAAAGGGGGCAGAAGTCATCTAAGCAAGATGTTAGCGTGGTGCAAAGAGTGTCAGTAGCATTGTTAATGTCCAGAGATGAGAACTGATTAGGGGGAGGAAGTGTGGATGAGACCAACGTGGATAGGTCGGAGGGTGAGAGCGAGCGTAGGTTTCGCCGAAAAGTAACGTGGTGGAGTGCTATTGTCACAGAGAGCTGGTAAAGAATTGAACTTCCATTCATTGGACATAAGCAGACCAGTACCACCTCCCCTCCCAATCTGGCATGGGGTGTGAGAGAAAGTGAAATTAGAGGAGAGGGCTGCCGGTGTGGCAGTGTCCTCTGGTTTGATCCATGTCTCAGTCAGAGCCATGAGATGGAGACCTGAATGAGTAGCCATGGATGTAATGAAGTCTGCTTTGTTTACAGCAGATTGGCAATTCCAAAGACCAATTGAGAGACCAAAGAGAGATTGAAAGTAATGTACTAGATGACATGGGTAGAATACGCAGGTTGTTATGATTGCACTGCCTCCAACGTGTGGGACGCGTTTTACGAGTGTTAATAATAGTGGGAATTTGCAAGCACATATCTAAAATAGGTCGCAAGATAGACAGACAAGAACAAACTATATAAAAGAGGAAGGAGAGGAGGAAAAAAGAAAAGAGCAATACTCAAGTGCCTTGTCGGTGTCCTTGCTCGGTGGAGTCGCACAGGTAGAGTCGCTGGTCTTTACCTGGTCATAATAGTCATAATGGTCCATAACAGACGAAAAAAAAAAAAAAAAAATATATATATATATATATCACCAGGAACACTCAAAAGACACTCACTCCCTGCACTCGTTGTCTGGTCTTGTCAGACTCACATGGACTGCTTACCTGATACTTACCAGTGTCTTCCTCCCATCATCTTCTGTCTCCAGTCGTCTGCCCCTCGCCGTATTCCAAACCTGCAAAAGAGATCTCTCTATCTTCAGCTAAGTGACTGTTTCAAAGTGCTTGTTCATCTACTTACCTGCATTCTACTATCCCTGTGTCTGTGCCTCTGTTTTAATAAACATCTGTGTACACTTACCCATCTCGTCACGTCACCATTATTTATATAGCGCTTTTTACAATGTAGATTGTGTCAAAGCAGCTTTACAGTGATAACTGGTACATTATTTTGGCTGCACAGCAGCTCGTAAGGAATAGTGTCAATGCAGGCAGATCAAAGCACTGTTGAAAATCAAAAGTCAATTGTCAAGTGTCCCCAACTAAGCAGGCCAAAGGCGACAGCGGCAAGGAACCCAAACTCCAACAGGTGACATCAGGTGGCAAACAGGTGTTAAAATGGAGAAAAAAACCTTGGGAGAAACCAGGCCCAGTCGGTGGGGCCAGTTCTCCTCTGGCGAACAGTGCTTTGTTACGACTCAGGCTGCTATCATAAGTCAGATAGGATCGCAACATTCAAAGTGTTTAATTCAGTTCCATCCAGTTGAGGATCGTATTCATCACACCGGTATGGACGGTTGTTGAGGAGATGTGCCACTGGTTGTCATGTTGATGAGGCCTTCATAGTGGATGATCTAGTTGACTCAATCTCTGCTGATACTTCAGGGCTGTGTTGTGGTTGTGTCATGGCGCAGGTCCTTGATCTCACCCGGATACGGCCCGGATCCGGCTGACTACGGTAAACCTCGGGATAAACAGAAAGACTAATATTAGCGTAGATGCCATTCTTCTTCTGATGTAACGAGTACATCTGGTGTTATTGGAAGTGTTCCCGGTTCCGGCTGACCTAATTTATGCAGCCTAATAATCCTTTAACGGATTTTAAAAAATAAATTGATAATGTGTTATGTGTATGCCAGGTTAAAGAGATGTGTTTTTAGTTTAGATTTAAACTGACAGAGTGTGTCTGCTTCCCGAACAATGCTAGGAAGATTGTTCCAGAGTTTAGGTGCCAAATAGGAGAAGGATCTACCACCTGCAGTTGATTTTGATATTCTAGGTATTATTAGCTGGCCTGAATTCTGAGATCGTAATAGACGCGAAGGACTATAATGCATTAAGAGCTCGCTCAGGTAATGGGGAGCTAAACCATTTAGTGCTTTGTAGGTAATTAGCAAGATTTTAAAATCTATAAGATGTTTAACAGGAAGCCAATGCAGTGTTGACAGAACCGGGCTGATATGGTCATATTTCCTAGTTCTAGTAAGAACTCTAGCTGCTGCATTTTGTACAAGCTGTAGTTTATTTATCAGGCGAGCAGAACAACCACCTAGTAGAGCGTTACAGTAATCTAGCCTTGAGGTCATGAACGCATGAACTAACTGTTCCGCATTTGTCATCGAGAGCATATGTCGTAATTTAGATATATTTTTAAGATGGAAGAATGCGGTTTTACAGATGCTAGAAACATGGCCTTCAAATGAAAGATTGGTATCAAAGAGCACACCCAGGTTCCTAACTGACGACGAAGACTTAACAGAGCAGCCATCAAGTGTTAGACAGTATTCTAGGTTATTACGTGAGGAAGTTTTTGGTCCAAAAATTAGAATATCTGTTTTTTCTGAATTTAGTAGGAAATTACTGGTCATCCAATTTTTTATATCAGCTATGCATTCCGTTAATTTTGTGAATTGGTAAGTTTCGTCAGGGCGCGAAGAAATATAGAGCTGAGTATCATCAGCGTAACAGTGAAAACTAACACCGTGCTTCCTGATGATATCTCCTAAGGGTAGCATGTACAGAGTGAAAAGCAATGGTCCTAGTACCGAGCCTTGCGGTACTCCATATTCAACTTGTGATCGATATGACCTCTCTTCATTTACTTCTACAAACTGATAACGGTCAGATAAGTATGATTTGAACCATGACAATGCAATTCCACTAATGCCAACATAATTTTCGAGTCTATTTAAAAGAATATTGTGATCAATAGTCAATCTGCCTCTGTATCCTGACAGAAGACCAGACCACATGCAGAGCACCTCGGACACAGGCGGGGATTGTACTGCGGACCCGTTTGCCACCTTGGTCAACGCAGTGCGATCCTCACTCCCACAGCCTGCCACAAGCACTGCACCCACAGTCCCGGCTGATCTCCTTCACGCCATTCGCCTTGCACTCCAGCAGGAGGAGCTCGTCTCCCCCACTTACATACAGTACTTGATTTAACTGTATAAATATGCAGTTAATTATCATTGTATTGATGCATCCGATGTTATTATTAATAACATAACATATAATATATAATGTCATTTTGATTGTAGGCCTATATGTAGCCTATAGTTCTTTGTAGTTGGACTAAAATTCCGGCAGGAATAAATTTTAATAAACTTGCAGCCAAACGTGCTTCTGCTCCGATTTAATTGTTTTAGCAATCTCAGGAGGTTTCTTCAAAAAAATTGTTTTTGTATAATTGTATTAATATTAAACTTGTTAGTTAATTTATTGAATTTTAGTGTTGCTTTTTTTTTCTAAACAGAAATTAAAATATTAGTTTAGTCAAAAACCTAAATCGAAAATGAAAATAAATTTGGTTAATCAAATGATTAAATAAAATGTATTTAATAACCAACAATCAAATAAAATATTAAAAGTAAAACATTTAACATTTAGCTATAAGACAGTTTTATATAAACATTTTAATATAGGCTAATTGTTTGTACTCCAATTTGTTGGTTAAATAAATGATGGCTGTAATAACTTGTTCCCATTACAGATTTATTTAAACATACATTAACGAAAACAACTCCAACAGATTAAGTCAAAATATAATATATGCTGCGTATATTTAGCAAAATGCTATTTTCTGGGGTTATTTTTTCCTATCCACTCTATGGACATTGAATGGCTTTTACGTTACGTGACATTGTTCTCCCCCTTCAGAATTGGATGGTGTAAAGCCGCAATAGCGTGTCATAAAGTTATAATTCAGAGATATAAACTTGCAATTCTGAGAAAAAAGTCAGTGTTTTCCCCCCTCAGAATTGGACTTTCACAATTCTGAGAAAAGAAGACAGAATTCTGATATAAAAAGTCGCAATTAAATTGCAAATTGTTTTCGACAGAATTTGAAACTTGAGAAAGACTTTGTTTCATATTAAAAATGACAAAGCACAGAGTTTATTGTTATTATTGGATGGGTGCACTACAAATGTTTAGTTTTGTTCACGCATCAACAGAAAACAACACAGACTAAAAGATTGATCTTAAAAATAGGCTACATATACACAGGTGCTGGTCTTATAATTAGAATATCATCAAAAAGTTGATTTATTTCACTAATTCCATTCAAAAAGTGAAACTTGTATATTATATTCATTCATTACACACAGACTGATATATTTCAAATGTTTATTTCTTTTCATTTTGATGATTATAACTGACAACTAAGGGAAATCCCAAATTCAGTATCTCAGAAAATTAGAATATTACTTAAGACCAATACAAAGAAAGGATTTTTAGAAATCTTGGCCAACTGAAAAGTATGAACATGAAAAGTATGAGCATGTACAGCACTCAATACTTAGCTGGGGCTCTTTTTGCCTGAATTACTGCAGCAATGCGGCGTGGCATAGAGTCGATCAGTCTGTGGCACTGCTCAGCTGTTATAAGAGCCCAGGTTGCTCTGATAGTGGCCTTCAGCTCTTCTGCATTGTTGGGTCTGGCATATCGCATCTTCCTCTTCACAATACCCCATAGATTTTTTATGGGGTTAAGGTCAGGTGAGTTTGCTGGCCAATTAAGAACAGGGATACCATGGTCCTTAAACCAGGTACTGATAGCTTTGGCACTGTGTGCAGGTGCCAAATCCTGTTGGAAAATGAAATCTGCATCTCCATAAAGTTGGTCAGCAGCAGGAAGCATGAAATGCTCTAAAACTTTATGGTATACGGCTGCGTTGACCTTGGACCTCAGAAAACACAGTGGACCAACACCAGCAGATGACATGGCACCCCAAACCATCACTGACTGTGGAAACTTTATACTGGACCTCAAGCAACGTGGATTGTGTGCCTCTCCTCTCTTCCTCCAGACCCTGGTACCCTGATTTCCGAGGGAAATGCTAAATTTACTTTCATCAGAGAACATAACTTTGGACCACTCAGCAGCAGTCCAGTCCTTTTTGTCTTTAGCCCAGGCGAGACACTGTCTGTTGTTCAAGAGTGGCTTGACACAAGGAATGCGACAGCTGAAACCCATGTCTTGCATACGTCTGTGCGTAGTGGTTCTTGAAGCACTGACTCCAGCTGCAGTCCACTCTTAGTGAATCTCCCCCACATTTTTGAATGGGTTTTGTTTCACAATCCTCTCCAGGGTGGGGTTATCCCTATTGCTTGTACACTTTTTTCTACCACATCTTTTCCTTCCCTTCGCCTCTCTATTAATGTGCTTGGACACAGAGCTCTGTGAACAGCCAGCCTCTTTTGCAATGACCTTTTGTGTCTTGCCCTCTTTGTGCAAGGTGTCAATGGTCGTCTTTTGGACAACTGTCAAGTCAACAGTCTTCCCCATGATTGTGTAGCCTACAGAACTAGACTGAGAGACCATTTAAAGGCCTTTGCAGGTGTTTTGAGTTAATTAGCTGATTAGAGTGTGGCACCAGGTGTCTTCAATATTGAACCTTTTCACAATATTCTAATTTTCTGAGATACTGAATTTGGGATTTTCCTTAGTTGTCAGTTATAATCATCAAAATTAAATGAAATAAACATCTGAAATATATCAGTCTGTGTGTAATGAATGAATATAATATATAAGTTTCACTTTTGAATGGAATTAGTGAAATAAATCAACTTTTTGATGATATTCTAATTATATGACCAGCACCTGTAATATCGATTTAAAAAGGGAAAAAAAAAAATGTTTGTGGTTTATCCACGATGTGTGCACGAAATAGAACACAGTCAAAACGTGAGGAGAAGCTCAATTAAACCTCGCTGTTTCAGTTAATGATTTCCGCCCTCCAAAACTATTTCATACGGTGGTGTCCCATATGCCCAATGCACGGCGGAGGATTGTAGCAGGTTTCTTCTACAATGCTCCCTCTATCTGGAAGCCCAGTCTCAGTTGTTCACCACCGAACGAGCCCAGGGCTCACCAGACGAGCACCAGACGAGCGCTACAGTGGGTTCAGCCTCTCTGGGAATCCAACGCTCCAGTTACAGCCTCCATTAACTCGCCCATTTCCGGGAGGTATTCGGACAATGCACCACTGAACTTTCCATACACGACCAACTTTTTTACGCCAAAGCGATGAATCTGTGCTTATTTATGCCCAGCAACCAGATTCTCCAGAAGTTAAATGTACGTCGCAAGCACTGCCAACAGAATCTCCGTATTCACACCATTCAAGGAAAGCCGCTGGGTCGTGGTCACGTTCGACATTTCTCCCCCACACTGATGCTCCCCATTGGCTGTCTACACTCTGAGGAAATCACATTCATGGTGCTGGAAGGTTCCACCGCAGACATCATCCTGGGACACCCCTGGCTCACTCAACACCAACCTTACATCCAATGGAACACCGGTGAGATCCTCAAGTGGAGTGACGAATGTCTTCATAATTTTTTTGTCTCCTATTAGAAAATCTTCCTAAAAGCTACAACCATTTTCCGATTCCAGCGTCCTTCCTGTCCTCTCCACCTCCATTGAAAGTCCTGAAACAGACCTCAAAGTGGAAATTCCTCCTGAATACCGGGCATTCCAGGATGTGTTCAGCAAGCGGTTGGCAACGCAACTACCACCTCACCGGCCATGGGACTGCGCCATTGACCTGCTGCCTGGGGCTACCCTCTGTCCGTCCCGGAACAGAAGGCGATGGAGGAGTACGTCCAGGACTTAAACAACGATTCATCTGACCCTCAACGTCCCCTGCTGCTTCAAGCTTCTTCTCTGTGGCCAAGAAGGACGGAGGCTTGAGGCCGTGCATTGATTACTGACACCTGAACTCCCAGACAAGCTTCTCCAAGCTGGACCTGCGGAGCGCGTATAATCTCATTCGTATACGCTGGGGGGATGAGTGGAAGACTGCCTTCATCACACCATCTGGACACTAAGAATACCGGGTCATGCCGCATGGCCTGTCCAACACTCCCTCCGTGTTCTAGAACTATATGAATGAGGTGTTCCGGGAGTTCCTCAACCGATTCGTGGTGGTCTACATTGACGACATCCTTATTTACTCCTGGAACCAGGCCAAACATCGCCAGCACGTCTCCCAGGTCCTCGAGAAGCTCCGCCAACACCATCTCTACCTGAAGCTGGAGAAGTGCAAGTTCCACACCACCTCTGTACACTTCCTGGGCTACATTATTGACCATACCCACCACTGTCAAGGACCTAAAAAGTTTCCTGGTGTTTGAGAATTTCTACTGTCGCTTCATCCACAACTACATCTCTTCAGTGTACCCCTCACCTCACTCCTCAAAGGCTGGCCCAAGTCTCTGTCCTGGACTCCATCTGCCTGGGAAGCATTCCACCAGCTCCAAGAGGCCTTCCTCACCGCTCCGATCCTGGTCCATCCGAACCCTGATCTTCCGTTTACTGTTGAGGTCGACGCATCATCCACCGGGGTCAGGGCGGTGTTGTCACAGCAGCAGGGTGACCCACCACGACTCCATCCATGTGCCTTCTTCTCCAAGAAGCTATCCCCGGCAGAGCAAAATTATGACATCGGAAACAGAGAGCTTCTCGCCATCAAGTTAGCTATGGAGGAGTGGAGACACTGGCTGGAGGGAGCAAAACATCCATTTGAGGTAATCACTGACCATCGCAACCTGAAATATCTGCGTGATGCCAAACAGCTGAAGCCTCGTCAGGCCCGCTGTGCCCTCTTCTTCACTAGATTCAACTTCACGGTATCCTACCGCCCAGTAACCAAGAACTGCAAAGCCGATGCCCTATCCCGGCTGTATCAACCTGATCCAGATAATCCCGATTCTGAATCTATCCTCCCTCCACCCATGATCGTCAGCCCGATTCAGTGGTCCATCAACCAATGCATTTCTGAAGCTAACCGCCTTGAACTAGCTCCGCTGGGAGGTCCTGAGGGGCTTCTCTACGTCCCACCGATCCACTGTCAGCCCCTCATGGACTTAGCTCACACATCTCCGGGCTCTGGACACCCAGGCAGTGCACGTACCCTCTCGCTTCTGCGGCAACACTATTGGTGGCCCTCCATGTCTCAGGATATCTCCCGCTACATCAGAGGTTGCTCAGTCTGTGCCATTGCTGACACTCCTAGGAGGGTCCCGGAGGGAAAACTGGTTCCACTGCCAATACTCCATAGACCTTGGACACATCTGGGCATAGACTTCATGACAGGCCTACCCTCCTGAAACGGCTTCACCTGTAGTAGTGGACCGATTCTCCAAGGCTTGCAAACTGTCTTACATCATTTCGGCATCCCCGAAGACATCGTTTCCGACCATGGACCTCAGTTTATATCCAGAGTGTGGCAAGCCTTCTTCAAGCTCCTAGGAGTGTCTATCAGCCTGTCTTCTGGTTACCATCCACAGACCAACGGCCAGACTGAGCGCAAGATCCAGGAGGTCGGGAGATACCTGAGAGTCTACTGCCACTGGAACCAGGACAGCTGGAGCCAATTCCTACCCTGGGCGGAGTACGCCCAGAACTCCCTTCGGCAGATGTATAATAAATTACCTTCTGAAAGTAACTGGACTTCAAATAACGACTGTATCAACTGCATTGTTACGCCACTAGGTGGCAACAAATAACTGTTAAAAATGTGTCTATCACTGAATCATTCTTTCAGAAACAAGTCTTTATGAATCCAACTTACAAAAATATTCTGTTTCACCTGTCTGAATCTTATGTATTCAACCATCTTATCTAATTTGTGGTAAAACTTTACAATAAGGTTCATTTATGAACTAACCATGAGTAATACATTTGTTACTGTATTTGTTAATCTTTGTTAATGTTAGTTAATAAAAATACAGCCGTTCATAGTTTGTTCGTGTTACTTCACAGTGCATTAACTAATGTTAATAAATACAACTCTTGATTTTAATAACGTATTAGTATGTTGTAATTAACATTAACAAAGATTAATAAATGCTGTAGAAATGCAGTTCATTATTAGTTCATGTTAATGTAGTTAACTTATGTTAACCAATGAATCTTATTGTAAAGTGTTAGCGAATTTGTTGAGATTAAGTCAAGTTAAATTCATAGAATAATAAACACAAAAAGGACTGTTTGAGTCGAGTATTGTGCATTTTTCCTTTACTACTATTTTTTATTAGTTGTTTAATTATTTTAATGGAACCGGAACCGGAATCGTTAGGCAGAACCGGAATCGGAACCGGAAAATTTCTCACGATTCCCAACCCTAATCATAATTGTGGTTTGCTATTTGTCGATCTCGTTTGAGTGACAGGTTGTTCAAAGAAGAGATGTCTTTACAAGAGGGAGGGGAAATTATTTTGATGAAAGATTATGAGGGCACATGCATTTAAAAAAAATAATAATGATGTGCACTGATAAATCATTTATAATAAAAACTGCAATATTCCATTAAAATTATTCCATGGTGACTTTAACAGAGTTGTTTCAAAGAAATAGTGTCTTGTAATAGTGTTGTTCTGTCAATTAACATAAACCTTGTGACTAAAACACATAAACTGCTAAACAATGAAGGATGTTCCTTTGTGCACACATAGTCCAAGAACATGTAAAAGACAGTAATGTTGGTGATTACGTGTCTGCATGGAAGATGTAGCTCTTTTCCACAGCCTTTTATTTTTCATGCCTAAAAAGTGCGCATAGATTTCGCCTGCACACTCACTAAGCGACTCACTTAGGCCTGGTCAGTACATAAAAGGGAAAGCTAATGTTAGTGCTGAAGAGCCCTTGGCCAGCAGGGGGTGCTCGTCCTGCACTGCAGTCTGTGAGATGATACTGTAAAAAGGCACCTTCTGTGGTTGCTATAAACCTGTCTCAGAAAGACTACCTGTGTAAACCTCGTGTAAAATAGTCTCCACATATGAACTAACCACAATACTAATAATAGCCCCTTCACCTTATGTTATATCCCATGAGGGGGAGACAAACTCCAGCTTTTACCAGAGTCATTTCAGACCTAACTTTGACTGGCTCAGTCTTTGTCAGGCTTAAAGAGTTAGTTCACCCAAAAATTAAATTTCTGTCATTAATTACTCACCCTCATGTCGTCCAAAACCCGTAAGACCTTTGTACTGAGCCGGCGTTCTGATGTAGAACCTGGAAGCGCTGCACTGTTTACAACGTGAAGTGCAGACTAAGAGATTAATAGAAAAATATTCCTAGCAATATATTTCTGATATTTCATTTAAATTATTTGTAAAAGTAATCTTAAATGTCTCACTGTACTTGTTATGGTGGAGCCATTACTTACACATTACATGCACTTAACTAGAGAAAATGTGTCAAAGAGGGCTACATATTAAGTATATGACCTTCGATATTAAAAGAAACCAACCATATTATGATAGTTATATTATGTTAAGACAGTGGATTAGAAATATGCACATTATTGTTACACATGCACATGCATATTTGATATTCTCCAACTGGATGGAAATATTCTGAGGCTAAAAAAATCAATGCACAACAATCTGTGATTTGCTGTGAAATGTCAAATGCCCAAAATCTGCAGACTGGTTCTGGATAAAAAAAAAAAAAAAATTAAGTATATTTTTTCAGTCCTAAGAAGGGCTTGACCACTTTTGCGAAACACTATTTGAAGGGTGCTCATCTTAAACTTGCACTATATGTGGCCCAGATATACTGATGTATATACATCCAACTATTTCCGTAAGATGGCTATACAGCCTTTATTTGCTGACACAGCATAAGTCAGTTTTCAGAAATGAGCACTGAATGAACAATAAAAGCTTTGTGTACAGAATGCATTACAGCAAAGTCACCCTTAGAGACATACAGGCACAGTGTTGTCGCTGTATCTGTCACCAACCACCTAGGATATGTTAACAGATATAGAACCACAGAGTACCTCCACAATCACAGAATCTGTGCCTCATTATGTGTCTACACAACCAAAATAATTAGTTAACAGCTAACATTTGACTTGGTTACTGTGGTAATAATGAGTCAATGGAAGTCTTGAAATCCAATAGTTTAAAGGTTTGCTGCACAGTGGTTTAGAATAACTTCTTCAGATTTACTACTAAAAGGTCCTTGTGTTTTTTCCGCTTTCAGCAAAACTGTGGTGTTAGGCCTAGCTGTGGGAAATCTGATATTTTAAGCCTTTGTTGCCCCTTTGAAATGATTATTTTACTCTTTTTAAATATTTTGAAACCATAAAATGTGATTGCCTACTTACAGTAAAGAAATTGCACTTGAATACTCAATTAATACTCCACATTAAATCTGCCCTTTACTTCTTGTTCAAAGCAATTTCTTTCACCTAAATTTGTATAGGGAGGCTGTAGTGCTATACCACAATTTCATGATCTGACATTATAAACATTAAGATGTCATGATCTTGCCTCTTTCTCAGCTCCAGTTGTATTTAAAGCAACTAGAAGTAGCTACAGTACATGTTGGAACAGTCCCTCTGATGCTAAAGTGAAATGTATTTCTAAAGCACACAATGCTAAGAGAGCAGGAGAGGCACTATACTCTCTGTCCAGTTTCTGGGTCACCCTACCACTCTCAGTTACTTATCAACAAAAGTGTTAGTTTTTTTTTTTTCTAGCTGATGAATGATAAAAACATCAAATCAAAGTACTATGTTTTCATACCACATTCATGCTAGAAATATAGAAAATATTAGAAATATGACAAATATAATAAGTTCTTTAACTAGATCAAAAAAAAAAAAAAAAAAAAAAGAAAAAAAAATTTGTGGGCATAACTTTTATTGACATTCTGGGTGACCAGACGTCCCTTTTTTCTTAGAACAGTCCCGTATTTCAGCTCCATTTTTAGTGTCCCGACTTATTATGAAAAAAATGTTTTGTCCCGTATTTTATCTTTCCTAAAATTTCGTTACAACTGGGTGATCATAGGACGAATAGTAGGCCTAGTGTTCTGTCACACAAGAACAGCCCAGTCAATTCGTCGTAGAACAAAATGACCATCCAATCACAATTCGTTAAAGCAGTGGCGAGGCCAGAAATCTTCAAGTGGGTGGACCTTGGTGAAATAGGGTGAACCTCTATTTTTTGTCTAATATATAAAGCGTGCGCAATATATATGTAGACTATATGCATTAAACTAAACAATATAATGTATGTTACTACAGGTTCTGACAAAATGATAATCGCTGCAGTTTATTTAAAAATTAAAAAAATATGTTTAAATGAATGATTCAATGATTTACTCATAAAGACTTTTATTGTTTCATTACTGGACGAATTAGCGTTTTTGAAGAATCTCGAATTATTTATTATTCAAATTAATTATTTAATTTTTCAAATTATATATAGTCCTTCACAACAGATATGATTATTTCCAGACCAGACCAAAGTAGTGTAGTAAGACCAGACCAGACCAAAGTAGTAATATTTAGTGTCTAAATATTCTGGCACCTTTGATTGGGTGGGCCAGTGCCACCCTGGCCCTTCTGTAGCCTCGCCACTGCGTTAAAGATTAGTGAAGGCGGGATAGGCGTAATCACGCTGAATGACACAGACCAGAAGCGCTCTCTCTCTTGTTTGTAAATTTTTTTTTATATACAATTTTATATATTATATACACATCGTGAAATAAAAATATCATGGTCATATTGCCCACCCCTTGCTCACCCGTCCCGTATTTCACCATGAGAAATCTGGTCACCCTAGTCATGACACATAAGTGCTTCTTGAATTGTGTTTTAGCAACAGCGCTTCTCGTGAGCAATAGGCAAAAAAATGACTCATGAGTTAGTTATAGTTATTTAATGAGTCATTGGTTGCACCCGAAAACTTAAAAATGCTACCTTTGGAGGACACATTCCGAGGTAGGAAGGCATCAAGGCACATCCGAATCCAATGTTAGCTTCATTTCCTGTGTCCTGAGAAACCTTCATCTGATACATTTTTGAAGACAGTATAGATGTTTTTTTCACTGCCTTTGATATCCCACAATCCTATGCGTTCCATTTGGTGACAGTTGAGCCAAAGCCACTGGAAGGCAAGCCTGCAACCTTTAGCCAAAAAAGCCTAACAGCTAGGTACGCAGGGAAGGAGACCAGAGGCTGTTTTTTTGAATGGATGTCAATAGATGAGAGGCTTCACTATGGTGATTAAACCACTTTTGTAGGGAAATAGCTAATCATTTAATTAATTGAAAGCCTGTTTGCTATTCTTCAGCATTCAACACTAAACAATACTTTCGTTGGGAACTATGTAGATTTTAGCTTGATAAAAATGTATTTTTTAAAGAGAAGACAGACTATAGGGAACATTGCATCTGATGTCACTGCCATTACACATAGGCTGAGAGGAGCCGCACGTGATTAAGTTAGCCATTACAGTTTCTCCAATGGTAAGAGATACAGACCCTCTTATCTCCCCATTGTACACAATCTCTGGTTGAGCTGGAAAAAGAAAGATGGCGTCTGAAAGTTGCGGTTTCTACTCAGTTATTGTGTAAATGTACGTTTTTGACCGTTTTCCACATAGGCGGAGTATGAACCAACTCTAGGGTAAGGCTAGATGTGATTCCACCTTAAAAACACTTTTAAATACAATGTTGTGAAATAATTGTGTTGCCTATCAACAACCTACACATCCCAGCATAAACGCTCTTGTTATTAAAGTGGTTATGGTCACAAACCACTATAATTTGAACAGGCAAGCATATGTGCGATTTGCAGTCAGTTTGAAAAATAAGTAGCATACTGCCTTACCTTTACTTAATGCAGCAAAACATCTGTTTTCTTCTAATTCTAAAGAGTTGCTCACTTTATAACCACTGCAGGATATTGTTATTGTGTGCAGCTGCACATGGATGCCCGAGAGGCGTTTCAAAGATGGCCGCCGAGGGAAATGACTTGTCTTAAAGGGACTTTGGCTGTATTCTGTGTCAAAGGGACATGCGCTCAGATGTAAACAAGCCCAACGTGCATGAGAAGCACATTGCGGAACGAGTGAAGGAGACGCGCTGAATGAAAGTGCACGTTCACTCTCTGACAGCAGAGGGCGCTGATGGAACAGCAGAATACAGCGGTTACCCCGGAAACCCTGCAAACAAAGCTACTGCACTAGTGAAGTTTTTAAAATGCTTCAAACAGCCATTCATTTTTTTGTAATCTCAATGTTGTTCATCACAGCACCAAATACTTAATACTTAAAGACTTAATAGGCTATTTCTTTTCAAACTTAAACATGTTTATATTTTAATCTGGACTACAACATGCCCTAATGATTAGAAATGTTCTGATTATTTGTTATTGTTCAGTAAAACTTTGAGACATAGGACTTCATTAGTAAACATGTTAATTCATTATTACCAAACTGACAATGAAGAATACTTATAAAGCATTAATTATTCTTAGTTAATGTTAATTTCTTAGTTACTGTTTAATAACATTACTAAAATTGAAATAACTTATTTAATGATGTCTAATTTAAGATAAAACTAACAATGATCAGTTATATTTCTCAACTAACATTAACAAAAAATAATACTTTCTGTACAAAATGTAGCTATTGCTAAATTTTAGTTAATGCATTAAATAATGAGACCTTATTGTAAAGTGTTACCTGTTGTTCTTTATAGCCCAATTCTTTTGCACTTTAATCTGTTTGAAAATTTTACTTTATATTTTTTGTGTATTGTATTATTGTATTTAAACATACAGAGTTATTTTTGTTATTACAAAAAGAGTTCTTAAACCTGCTATACTATGACAACACTTTTTACTTTTTGCAACTTTTTTTCAATATTGTGATAATACCATATACCATGATAAAAGCTTCAGCAATTAATCGCAACATGAAAATTTGATACCGTCACATGCCTAGCTGTCACTCATCTTAATTCATTGCAATCTCACAAAGTTCTGCTGATTGATTAAGCTGACTGTACAATTAATATCTTATTTAGCCTACATAATGTATACAAATTATAACGAGAGGATTTGAGTGTGCAGATCTCAGTACTGTACAAAAACTCGTTTTGAGTGGTGAGGGGATTCTAACTTAAACACGTCTGATTGGCCATTGCGTTCAAGTAATCACTAGATATGTTTGTGATTGGCTATATTCCACTCTGCAAAAATACATTGTAAATAGAAAAACCTATTTATATTAGTTTCAACGCTCTCAAGAGTACAATTACCAAATCTGTTTATGTTTATCAGTTTATGATCAGTTTATGAGAGTATTCGCAAGAATGCAGAATTCAGTCAGAATTCAGAGTTCAGCTCGCACACTGAACAAAACAACGGTGTTTTAGCAATTAGTAATCTTAACACCTCTGACTGGCCATTGAATTTATAAGCTCAACAGAGTTGTGTGTGATTGGTTAAAGTGCGCAACGCTGTAAAACGTGTGAAAGGTATGATGCAGCATGAGCAGATCTAAATTTAATGCCGCAATCCACACTTTTTATTTAATTTTCATTTTTACTTTATTACTAGATTTAGTTTAAATGTGCAGGTGCATTTTTGGCCAAAGCCCCTGTTCATTTTTGACCCTCCGCATATGGAAACCATTACTGCTGTCAGCATTACTGCTGTACATTTCTAGCAAAAAAAAATAACTACTATAGTTATTAATTATTTGTTATATTAATAAAAAAAACAAGCGCTCAAAGCGCACTCTATTTTGCTGTAGATCAATAAACTGTTACGCTGACTCAGAAGTCTGTGCCAAAATCAGTTTCGTGAGGCACCTTCATCCACAAACGCTGCCTGCAGAGTCAATGCCTGTAAGGCAACGAGGCAACAAGTTAGCTGTTTTCGGATGCAGCCATGAACTCAGAGTGGCTGATGAATCAATGCATAATACAGCCATTAGGCTACTCTTGCTTGCTGTGGGACCAAAAGCAAAAATATATTCTCCAATTATATACCTCGCAGTTAAGGCCCGTTCACACCAAGGACGATAACTTTAATAATAACAATAAAGATAATTCTAAAAATCGTTATAAATATAAAAGGAAGTCCACACCACAAGTATAACAATCATGGCACAGAGAAACAATATCGTTGGAATCACTTTCAGAACTATCTTTTCCAGCTGATAAACGATAAAAACACTCACAGCCTATCCTGCTTTAAGAGCTCGAGCGTTTAAAGTGGCAGATGGCAAAACTGCAGCGTGCATTTAGAATAAACATAACGGTATTGTCTGCTGGTGTGGATGCTAGTATAGTTATTGTTAGAGTTATAGTTATTGTTCTTGGTGTGAACAAACCTTTATGGTAATGCAATTAAATTGAAAAGTAACCTATTTAATACTATGAAAGGAAAAGATGTTAGCAAAAAACCTCATACTCCAATTTTTTTTGTGGATCAGGAGAATAATTATACCAGGTGGGTCCTATAGGATGAATATGTTTGGTAACATTTAATGATCATTGATGTTTGTGTGTCAGCTCCTCAGCTGTGTGAGTTTGTTGCTCTGTGTGAGACTATTCAAACATAGAACCCCCTGAGTCTGTGAATAGTGAATAATGAATTGTTCACGCCCTGACCCCTGCTCAGTCCATGTAGCTGTATAAATAATGACCAAATCCATTTTGTCAAGAAATTAATTGATTAAAATTGGCACATTATACAATGTGTCTTTTATTTTCATAAGTAATTGCAGACCTGTCATAATGATTGTTGAGAGATTTCTATTCAATAGTGATGCAGTACAGGTTGTGGAAACAAGCTCCAGCTCTATTTGTTTATAACAGGTTTCTGTGGAAAAGAAATGTAAGGAAAGAACTGAAAAAGTGGAAAGACAGCTTATGAGTTAAATGGGGGGGAGCCAAAATGAGTAGTTTAATGTTTTGGAGCTGGTTTGTTATGAGAGCAAAGTCCGTGTTAGCATAGGACCCTTGTAGGTAAATTTGTACAGGGCAGGTGGTTGCCAGTTGGATGATGGTGCATATGTGGGTCATTTTACTGAGGGAAGAAGCCAAATGTGGTGGAAGCAGATGCCTCGCAGTCTTACAACACACCACTGACCTCTGCCCCTATACGGCCTCTATCACATAAACACACGCTCTCTCTCTCGCTCTATATAACATATTTAATGTCTTATCTTTTACCCTTCATGTCACTTGAACACATTGGCACTCACACAAACACAAATGCAAGCAAACAACACAACCTTGACACATATGGGGCAATCTTACATAAGAGATGAGTGCTCCGCTGGGTCTGTTTTGGACTTTTTGAAACAAAGACCTAAGGTTTCCATTACAGACTTTGACTCTGACCAGGGTCATGTCCTGATCCTGTACCTTCTGACGTTTCTACATTCAACTTAACAACTCAACAAAATGATAAATTACCATTGTGTGCATTTCATATATATACTGTATATATATATATATATATATATATATATATATATACAGGGCTAAGTATATATATATTGGCGACAGGGCCAAGGCTTATTGATGCACTTCGGGAGCGAAGGCTGGCCCGAGTGGTCCAATCCAACAGATGAGCTACTGTAGCTCAGAAGAAGTTAATGCTGGTTCTGATAGAAAGGTGTCAGAATATACAGTGCAGCGCAGTTTGTTGTGTTTGGGGCTGCATGGCTGCAGACCAGTCAGGGTGCCCATGCTGACCCCTGTCCACCGCCGAAAGCACCAACAGTGGGCACGTGAGCATCAGAACTGGACCACGGAGCAATGGAAGAAGGTGGCCTGATCAGATCAATCACATGTTCTTTTACATCACGTGGATGGCCGGGTGCGTGTGCAGTGCTTACCTGGGGAACACATGGCACCAGGATGCACTATGGGAAGGCAAGCCGGCAGAGACAGTGTGATGCTTTGGGCAATGTTCTGCTGGGAAACCTTGGGTCCTGCCATCCATGTGGATGTTACTTTGACACGTACCACCTACCTAAGCATTGTTGCAGACCATGTACACCCTTTCATGGAAACGTTTTTTTTTCTGGTGGCTGTGGCCTCTTTCAGCAGGATAAAAAAAGATGACTTGACACGTGTTGTTTTCCCATTCAAAAATGACCGGCCTACAAAAAAATTGCTTGTAAATCACTTGTTATACTATATTATCAGCCAATATTGGATTCAGTATTTTTGTCAACTTGTTTTCTTTCAATTAGGATAGGTTTTGTATTTAGGGCCTGAGCACCGATGGTGTGAGGACCCTATTGTAATTGCTCGGTCAATTATTCTTTATCTCCGAAATGAGTCGCATTTTTGAGGGCCTAAACATGCTCGAAAACTCATGAAACTTTGCACACACATCAGAAGTGGTGAAAATTTCTGTCTGATATGGGTTTCAGAATTAGGTGTGGCAAAATGGCTCAATAGCGCCACCTACAAAATTTCAATTAAGCGCCATTCACACTGTTTCACGTACAGGGGTGAAATTCAGGAAAAAACATGAAGTGAGATATTTTTAATTTTCTCTGCAAAATTTTTGCAGTTTTTGCCATTTCCAAACGTTGTACTTTAACAAACTCCTCCTAGAGCTTTGATAAGATCAAGGTCATATTTGGTCAGTCTAATCTAAAGGCCTTTGAGGCGTTAAATTGCAAAGATCTTGAGTTTTCACTGAAGGGCGTGTCCGTGGCGGCCTGATAAGTTTCGATCTGCTCCAAACTTCACATGTGTGATAGGAGTCCTGGCCTGAAGACATCTCTATGCCAATATTCAGTTAGTCATAGCACCACCTGCTGACAACAGGAAATGGCATGCTTTGCACAATAATTCACTCCCAGAAACACATTTAAATATGCCATGAAGTACCAAACATGCTAGAAACACGTTAAATCATGCAACACTTGGCTAAGTGCTAAAGTATGCAATTAATGCCACGAAACAGGAAGTTGTTGTAAATCAGGCAAACAATGTTCGATCTGCTCCAAACTTCACATGTTTGATAATAGTCCTGGCCTGAAGACATCTACATGGCAATATTCAGTTATAGTCAAAGCGCCACCTGCTGACAGCAGGAACTGTGGTGCATCAAAATGACTTTGCCATATTTCTCCTCTATTTATCCGCTTAAATGAATATCGCCCACTGTTCAGTTTTCCTAAGGCCACCGGGTGGCAGTAAGCCCGGGTGCAAGGGCCCTTTCATCGCTGCTTGCAGCTTTAATTTATGGTTAGTTTCTTCATTAGCCAGGAAAGTTTTCTTAAAGCTGCTGTCCATAGGTTTTGCCTCTTTGTCACCATCTCTGTTTGAAACCTGCAACTACAGTTATATGCGGAATTCTCATCTTTACGTGGGTTGTGCTTCGGCACGGCTCCTCAGCGTGGACAAATCTAATGTTTGCTGTCAGTCAACACATCACTGGATACTGTACTTCGGAATCACAGATAATAATAAGAATAATAATTAATAATTCTAATAATAAGAATTTTCACCAGAAAATGTCTGAACAAGTAAATAACATGTCTGCCACTTTTGTTCTGACCAACTGAGGAAAAAAGCATTAGTCTACAATAAATCGCACTTAAAACACTTCCTGTCTCCCTTTTCTCGCCATAAATTCTTGCCTCACCACGGCCAAACCGTTTGAGATATCAAAAATCCGCTGGCAATTTAGCATCATCAGTGTCTTGACTTCATGCTAACATGTCTGCCACTTTTGTTCTGACCAACTGAGGAAAAAAGCATTAGCCTACAATAAATCGCGCCTACAATACATTAGCCTACAATAAATGATCGCTTAGCTCATATCACATCAAACTGTGCAAATTATTATTGCTGTTATACTTTGTTTTCAAATTGTTAATGTTAACAACATAAGCATTGCGTGACTATATGTATTTAGTGTGTATTAGCGTTACCTGTAGATTTCAATTTCTGTAGCCATTCCGCAGTCTGAAGTCTTTTGCTTTTGTCTACGGGTGAAACTCCAGTTGTCACTGATGATTGTCATTTGGACCTTTCTGGATTACAATCCGCCATCAAAATGATACGTTTTATTATTGCAGCTGCTGTGAGAAAAGGCTATAAATGATCCGCTACAGGCAGCATCCTATATGCATAGTTTACTAGCTGGGAATCCTTCCTTTCTGTTAACAGATGTGACGTTAGAAACTGCAGAAACCCACCAGTACCGATTTTATTTTAAAACATTATTACAAGCTTACCATTGTGAATCGGGCTATGGTAAGGAGATAGTTTTGAACATTGGCTGGTTTTGTACTTGCTCTAAAATTGATTTTAGATTATTTTTAACCAAAAAAAGTTATGGACTGCACCTTTAATGTTCCCAGAATGTTAATCTAACGTTCCCAAAACTTTAGATTTTGGTTTGTATAACGTTATTCTAAGGTTATTCTAATGTATTCTAATGTTAATCTAACGTTTCCAAAATGTTAGTTTTTGGTTTGTGTAACGTTATTCTAAAATTAATCTAATGTTCTCATAACGTTAATCTAATGTTAATCTAATGTTCCCAGAATGTTAATCTAATGTTCCCAGAACGTTAGTTTTTGGTTTGTATAACATTATTCTAACATTAATCTAACATTCCCAGAACGTTAGTTTTTGGTTCCCAGAACATTATTCTTACGTTAATCTAACGTTCCCTAAAACGTTAGTTTTTGGTTTGTATAACATTATTCTTAAATTAATCTAACGTTCTCATAACATTATTCTAATGTTAATCTAATGTTCCCAGAATGTTATTCTAATGTTAATCTAACATTCCCAGAATGTTAGTTTTTGGTTTGTATAACGTTATTCTAACATTAATCTAACGTTCCCAGAACATTATTCTAACATTAATCTAACGTTCCCAGAACGTTACTTTTTGGTTTGTATAACCTTATTCTAACGTTAATCTAATGTTCTTATAATGTTATTATAACATTTTTCAGAACGTTAGTTTTTGGTTTGTATAACATTATTCTAACATTAATCTAACATTCCCAGAACGTTAGTTTTTGGTTCCCAGAACATTATTCTTACGTTAATCTAACGTTCCCTAAAACGTTAGTTTTTGGTTTGTATAACATTATTCTTAAATTAATCTAACGTTCTCATAACATTATTCTAATGTTAATCTAATGTTCCCAGAATGTTATTCTAATGTTAATCTAACATTCCCAGAATGTTAGTTTTTGGTTTGTATAACGTTATTCTAACATTAATCTAACGTTCCCAGAACATTATTCTAACATTAATCTAACGTTCCCAGAACGTTACTTTTTGGTTTGTATAACCTTATTCTAACGTTAATCTAATGTTCTTATAATGTTATTATAACATTTTTCAGAACGTTCGTTTTTGGTTCCCAGAAGGTTATTTTTAGGGCCCGAGCACTGATGGTGTGAAGACCCTATAAGGTATATGTCGAACGTCACATGACCACACCGGAAAAGAGGTCTCATTGCATCAGCTTGTCAGAGAAAGTGTTAACTGCAGTATGAACTGACGGCATATCTATGGACTTTTAAGGTAATCAGCGAAACTACCTAGTTCACATTGTTATAGGTGTTTTATTCTATCAAATATCTAAATGTTAGTGTGAAGAAGAAAATTTTTAAAAAGCTTTTAAATATCAATCTGCATATGCGGGGGACATCAGTTATGCTCATCTTTGCTCGCTCCTTTTAAGTTGTATAAAACAGCTAATTTTTCATGAAGCACATACAAAAGACCTAAACCGGAAGCGATCTAATCTGTTTTACAGAAAACGGAAGTTAGATTGTGCATAACCCCTAATGTAATTGCTCAGTCAATTATTCTTCTTCTCCGAAATTAATCGCATTTTTGAGGGCCTAAACATGCTTGAAAACTTTGCATGTCACCCACTATTCACTGTTTTCCTATAAGGCCATCGGGTGGTGGTGACCCTGGGTGTGAGGGTCCTTTCATCGCTGCTTGCAGCTTTAATAATTTTTTAAACTGACTGATTGTAGGCCTCGTTGATCTGAGCTTAAGTTGGTCAAAAATGACCATCCATTGAAAATGAATGGGAGAGATCGAAAACAAGAGAAACATTTAGTGTTCAGGAGCATGTTCAGCAAGTTCGTGTTCACATATGTACGTGTGCTTGCAAAGATAAAGGCCTCTGACCTGTGCTCACGTAGATACATGCACAGTCACGCTACCGCGCACACACACTCATGCACGTTCATGTACTCATACTATTTTGAGTATTACAGGCTTTCTTTTTTCACAGAGATGAACTTTATCCTCAGATCAATTAGGCTCACATCAATGAGACCTACGATCAATCAGTATAAAAAATAAAAACGAAACCTGTCCTAATTGAAAGAAAACAAGCTGACAAAAAGATTGAATCCAATATTAGGTTATAATGTAACAAGAGATTTCTAATTTATTTTTTTGTAGGTAGGTCATTTTTGACCGAAAACACCACAAGTGTGACTTTGTTCCATTTTGTACAAAATAAAAGCATTTCAAAACAAACTTCCAGGTTAAAAAATTAAAGTGCACTAGTGTAATAAACAGTGAACATTTTTTCCATATGTTGTTCAATATTGACATATTTATCCACAAATAATGCTTTGTGCATTAAGGTGCATAAGTTCAGATCAATGAGGCCTATGATCGATCAGATCCCAAAAAAAATGTAAGAAAACAATTTGACAAAAATATTGAATCCAATATTTAGTGATAATATAGCATAACCAGATATTTACAAGCAATGTTTAAAAGACCTGTCATTTTTGACCGGGAACACAAAATGTGTTGCAGGGTTTTCAACACAGCACAAGCATTAATGCTGCCTTCACGTGGTATTGGAAATTTGATAACTCCCAATTCTGAAGTCGTGATTACGAGCTCATCGCGTTCAAGTTTCAAAATGGGAGGGCGTTGATGTGCAATTTTTACCTAGGAAGGTATTTACAATAATTCCGAGAGCATGTGAAGGCAGCATGAGACTAACCAGTTTAGATGGAAAGGACCTTGTGACTAGCTGAAGACGTTACAGTAGCTAAACCCATTAATAGACATGGTACTTCCTCGAAAATAATTCCAGCACAGCGCTACAACAACCTAAAAAAATCGACCCTTCACAATAGATGCTTTACAAGGAACTCTGTTAAAAAACTACATATGGCAATTTATCTGTTCAACAAAATACTTTACTCACTTGTTGCGTAATAAAAATGCCATCTCCATGTCACTTTACAACATTTCAAATCCCTGAGTTCTTGCCACCTCAGAAAAGCCAAGATAAAATATCGATTCTCGTTTTATTACAAGCTCTATCACTTTGTCTTTTTGGCAGCAGACTCTCCTCTGTTAAGCGTTTTTTTTTTTTTAAACGGGTAATTCTTCGGCGGTTTGAGCCATGTTAACCTTTCTCGCTCGTTGTGACAACAACCCTATGCCACTCCCACACTACACACGCGTCAAAGTAGCCAGACTTTTTCTCTATTACGGATATGTCGAGACCTATGGTCGAGACACACACAGGTGAGGAGAAAACCATCATGCTAGGTCTAAAATATAAAAAATTATAACAAGCTTACTATAGTGAATCTGGATAAGAAAAAACACACACACATTCCAAACATTTTGAAAGAAGCATTGATGATGTATTGACTGTATTTCAATTTTCTTTATTCCAAACAAAAAAGGTTACATAGTGTACCTTTAAATACATTTGAACAATTTAAAAAAGTACAATTTAATTTAAATGAAAATTTCATTTAATTTTAAGTCTGGAGGGTTATGGTTAGTCTAATAATTATTAGCCTATTATCGCATGTTAAGAATTGATATGGCACGTTGTTACATAGAAAGATAAAAAAAATCTATTTAAAAAGTTTCTTAGAAATACAGTTGAAGAGAATTAATCAGATTAATCCTATATTTACTAAACTGAATAAATTAATCAGCAGATTAGCGGAATGCAACCATTGAGCGAAAACTTGTAAACAAACATTATGCATATGTGACATTGGTCTGCTGGGGTCATGCCTGACAAAAACAGAAGCCTGTGTGTTCCTCTCAAATATGCTCACCATGCACATGAAACCCCTGAACGTAAGATCACATGTTCCTCTTTGATCTGCATATTAGGGGTGTGTCACTGACAAAGGACCAGAGCCTTCTTATTAAATATGTACTCGCAGATGTGTGCTGACACATCTGATGGGATTGATGATCATATGTAGTTCGGTAAAGTTGCATCAAAGTTTGTTTCATACTGAATGTGCCACTGCAGGAGTGCAGTGTTCTGCCAAAGTATGGTTCCCTATGAAATCTGTCACATGTTGGCCAACAAGTCTCAATCAATAGTCTGTAATTCATATGCTTTTGGCTGTGTGTTTTGAGGGGGTGGAAATGTTTTCTTTTGTACCTGGACTGAGATTTATGATTTCCAGCATGTGAGGGACATGTGTATTGTGTTGTACATGCATAAAAAAAAAGCTATTGTTGTTAATTACACATTGGCATGCCATGTACAATTCCAATGTGTAACTGACAACAACGACAGATTTATTTATTTTATTTGCAGAACGAACCTGGAATAATCCATATATGTGCATTTACAATGAATCCACATTTTTGGAATGTATGTTACCCAATCAAAATCAGGTATTCAACAAAAATGTGGTATAAAGAAAATTGTATATGTCTTTATATGATCAACTTGGACAATACAGACTTATTGCAAAAAAAGAAAGAAAAAAAAACATAAAAAGAAATAAAAGATATAGAATCGAATTTTTGCATTTTGTACAGACCATCAAAAACTTTACCCATAGCTTTTAGTATCTGTAATAATTGTACAAGCTACACAAAGAATACTTATAGCTCTCTGTACAGAGAACACTACATAATACTCACAGATAAACAGACAGAAAAGCTGAGATTATATAAACACAGCTTTTCATTTTAGGTTTTGGCAAAAGCTCATGTTTGAGTTGGTATCTTATCAGCTGTCAATATGTGCAATTACAGCACATTCCGCTCTCTAGCCAGTCATCCTGTTCTGACTCTAAAACTTTTATTTCCACCAATCACACAGAACATATCTTATCTACAAATCACTAATGCCTACTTTTATGAAATTCAGTTCAAATATATAAATCATTGAGAAATAGCTTTTTCTGAAGGAAACAATTTTTAGGTAAGCTTAGTTTTTATGCTTTGCTTCTGTGAAAATGAAAGACCTTGTTTTCTGTTGACTGTGCATGAGAATCTCACATCAAGTCATGTAAAGGTGACAATACATATTTAAATGGCTGTATGGAAGAAAAGACAAATCTCTGAAATGTATGTAAATAAATGCAAGTCTAATAAGAAATTGCATTTTAAAAAGACAGCACACTTAAGGCTGACATTTTCATTTTGAATATAATTTTCACCATTTCAGACAAGAGGTTGTGAATCTTTAAACGGATAGTTGAACCCAAAAATGAAATTATCATCGTTTACTCACTGTCATGTTCCAAACCTGTCTTTCAAGTAATTAGTTAGTCCTAAGTATGTTTGCAATGTTAAACTTGAATGGTGGCCTAATAATTGGTGAGCATGCTTTAGCAATCAGCTCAAACAACACTGCTAAATGAATAATACCTTTTACTAACTGAGGAACTATGGTTTCAATTACTGTCCCTTACCACCATGAATTAGGCCCGTGGCTGCTTAAGGCCTTAAGCAGACATAACTGCAGTGGCCTGACACCTGAAAACATGCCACTGTAAATGTAAACTTAATATAGATAGACTTGAAAGTGCTTGAATGTGAGCAAATAAGATATAGTTTTATCTGTCACATTTACAAAATATAAAGTTGGAATTACAAGAAGTTAAAGTTGCAATTCTTAGTTTTCAGGTGTAATTAAATATAAAGTTATGAAAAATAAAGTCACATTTTAGGTGAAGTAGCAATACAAGATACCACAAGATCTTATTTTCATATTTGTTTTTTTGTTTCCGAGGCTGGTGCCCCGGGACCTTGCAGTACCCTAATCTTTCCTTGCACTCATACACAACACAAGTTCTGCCAATCCCTGCACCTCTAGCTGTACTTTATCCCTGAAAATCATGGTGAACCAAAGTCCTCTGCTACTATGAATAACAGTCGAGAGAACACCATCTGCTCTATCAGTATCCATGTGGATTTTGTCCAGTTTCATAGGTTAGTCCAAAGTTGCTGCGGAACAATCACTCTCTTTACATTGACTCCCTGCTCAGATGTGTCTCTTTCATTGTCATTATATAGCTAGTATATATTTGTATACTTACATGTGTGAACATGAATGAATGGTGTCTGTTATATAATCTTTCATGTATATCATGATATGTGCAGTTCTCTGCCAGATTTTAAAGGTGATACAGCTCAGAGTCAGGAATAGAAGAAGCTCAGGCATTCATATCCAGTATCACAGGCACATTGCTAGTGTGAAATGCCCTTCCTTGGTGCTGAAACACACTCTTAAAGCCACATGCACATAAAGAAAAGAAATAGTACCTTTGAGAAATGTTGTACATTCAAAACAGCTTAATAAAAGCTGCTTTGTTTTGTTTTTGTTTTACATGGAGCCTCATGGGAGCCACCACATGGAGATCACATGACCAAACAAACTTTTCAGTATCCATCAGGACCCTGCTGAAAAATCCAACATTGCTGGTCATCAGCATAAGGTATGTTTTGTACGCTAGGACCAGGATGGGATGGTGGTTGCTGGGACCAGCTTGGGATGCTGGTGGACAGCATATGTTGTCTTTTGGGTGCTGGTATGATCACAGCAAGACCACAACAAAACATATGTGTTACATATCACATTTCTTAGTGTGTGTTCATAGTTAAAGACCAAGACAATTTTCCAAATTAATTTTAATAAATTAATAAAGAAATGTGCAAGCTGCTGGTTACATGTTTACATGGTAAAATCCCCAGTGTTAAACAAACACTGCTCAGTTTTCATATGGTACCAATCTATAGAGAGTAAAAGTAACAGTTAATGAAATAAAGTAGATTCTCTCTACAAGTGATGATTGAGCATTAGTGATGACACCTGCGGTTAACAAGCAGAATCATTGAAGATTAGAGAAAAAAACAAGAACAAAAAAAGAGAAGAGATAAGTAGAAACACAAAAACTACAACTGACTTACAGCCACACAGCCTTAGATGAAAACAAATGCAGTATCTCACCAGAGGATGATTAAACAACTCCAAAAACACCATTACCATATTCACTTATTACAAAAACAGTTGGCTTTATTTATTTCATATGGTACATTTACAAAGGTTGTTGAAGTCTGTTTGAAGTCACCTTTGTGGTGATTAGTGTTCCTGTTAGTTTGGCATTTGGCCATAGACTTTGATAGAATTATATCTCACAATAATTGTTGAAAGTGCATACTATTACTATTTTCAACAATATTTCATGACATACCTTTTACTATGTGCACTTTTTGGAATCGTAGACTGACAGTTGGGCATATGTGACTTCCCAAATAAGTATGAAAGTCTTTAAAAAGAGCATCTTTCATTATCAAGTTGTTATTAACTGTCCCATTGAAAGAGCTCTTCTTACAACCCCTGTTACTGAACAAACTGCTTATGATTATGCTTTTATTAGGCATTTTTCTTGGTTTTCATATCTCTAAATATTTTTGTTATGCAATGTACACAAGCTCTGTTTAACTGGTTTTAACTGATTTGTGTACAGATCTTTTGATTAATAATGTAATCATAACTAAAACTACTAAAATCTTCAGTTCTACTTTCAGCAGTAGGAGCAAAAGAAATGACAATGTTATAATCAATAAATCATTTGTTTTAACCTTATGTTGTTTTTCCCTTACATCATTAATGTGTCAAATATAGAAATATGCAAGAAAAAACAATGCTTGTCCCCAAAACACTCAACCTTGAAAGACCATGGTGAACCAGCTTCACCAGCTCAGTTTCTTCTTAAGAACAGCATGAATATGCTGGTCCACCCGCTAGACTGGCACTATACCAGCATAAACCAGCCTTGACCAGCACTAACCAGCACTAACCAGCCTGAACCAGCATGACATTTTTCAGCAGGGGACTTCTGCAGCACCCCGTTATTGGGCACTTTTGCTTGTGGAATTAATAAATCATGACTGCCTGTGAACAGAGCATTTCTGCAGTAGCATGGGTTAAACAAAGCATTTGTTTTTGCATCATGCTATTCATGCTGTTATAAGTTCAAGATGAGCCACATGTAATGATATCAAATATCTTATTCAGGCATCCCATAGTGAGTGCAGAGTCAGACACACAGCCAACACACATGTATGTACAACACTACAGCTATTTCTGTCTCCATGTGAGTTTTCTCTGTAGGCAATGCAATATTTGGTCCATGACCATGGCAGCCAGTGAACTTCTAGGGATCACGGTGCTTAGTCGTGACTCGTGAAGGTAGAGTGGACAAAGGCATGTCCTGGTCACGTGAGTGACACTGAGAGGATGATTTGTCAGCTTGTTTACCAACTTTACAAAAGTAAATTTAAAAAGTCATCACAGTGAGATATACATACATATAATACAGAGTCACAGATTTGCTAGAATAATTTCTTAATTTTCCTAATATATTAAAATAAATATAAATAATTTAACAATGTTTGACTCTCTATTATAGTAATATAGACTCATGACCCTTCCATAAAACTGAAGTACTAATTATTATAATCAATTATTATTAAATTGTTATTATAAAATAAAAAATAATAATTATAAAAATGTTGATAATATATATCACAAATATATGTTTATATGCATATAAATTAGTGCTATCAGAACAATTAATCGGGATTAATGGAATCTAACATAAAAGTTTGTTTACATAATATATATATATATATATATATATGTGTGTGTGTGTGTGTGTGTGTGTGCGTGTGTGTGACATATATAATATAAATGTAACAATAAATATACACACATATATTATGTAAACAAACTTTTATGTTACATTCAGTTAATCACAATTAATTGATTTGACAGCACTAATATAAATTTAATAAAGGCCTGGATTTAAAACAAAAACATCACACATATACAAATCATAGTCATCAAGAACAATATTCAAATGTCGGTGTACTATATTTGGTAGTCAACCGAAATAAAAGAACTGGTGTTAATTAATTATGTGATTTAAATAGCTGTAGTAAGTTTAAATAGCATGCAAATCTGGGGCTCATTGCATCATGATGCTTTGCAATCTCTACTTATCTTCTGCAAGAGTGAGATTGTGTGTGTGTTAGTGTGGGCGGGCAGGTTTCAAATACTGGAAATGCCCTCAGAGGAATAGCACACACTGGGTCAAAGCAGTCTGCAGGTTGGTTAAATATATCATCTGTATGTCAAGTTCACTGGGTGCATGTATATGGCTGTTGCAGTGAAAGATTGTGTAGGACCCTGAAGGACATGTGAGAGTGGAAAGAAACTCATTACCCCCATGTGTGAATATGACTGTAACTCTGAGATTGCACAGCTCTGAGGTGAAGATGAGATTTGTTTTTATTTCTATTGGCTTGACTTCAGTCCCCAGAACAAAAAATGTTCTTTACTGCTGAATCAGAAAAACTTAAACTCATGTTAAGTATAATATTTACTTTTTATGTCCATCATTTGTTTCTGGAAATATGCTTATATAATAAATTATCAATAAAAGAAATGGAAATAGATGCTAATGCTTTCGAAAACACAAAAGTTCACTTTAATTTAAACAAAACAATAGTTAAATCATATATATACTATAACATTTTTATTACAGACTTTTAAAACTTAGCTGATAAAAATAGGGTTAGAGCAACTCTTGTGATATATCTTAAGGCCTGTTTAACAGTAACTAATAATGATAAGTATGTTAGGGTCCACACCAACAACCAATAACCGCTTATTTTAAGCACACACCACTTATCATCTGCTGTCTTAAGTGCTCAACCTCTTTAAAGCAGGATGGATTCTGATTGACTGTCAGTGTTTTTATAGGTCATCAGCTGGAAAAAATGTGATTCCAATGAAATCGTTCCTCTGTGTCATTATCGTTGTAGTCGTGGAGTGTACTGTGCTATTCTCATTACAGCAATTTATAAAAATGTATGGTTATATAGTTATCGTTATTGGTGTGAACGCCCCTTTAACCCAACTTTTTTCTAAGTAAATATCTAATATACGGTAAAATGTCATTTATGAAACATCAAATCAAATATATTTTTAAAACTATAGTTCAAACTACATCATTTTTTTTTCAACATTTTCCAACACTTAAAAAGTCACCATAAAATCTAAATTATTTTTTTAAATGTTCTATTTCATGTGTAATTCAATGTGTCACTTGCTGTTTTCTTTGTAATTGTTTGTGAAATTTACTAGCAACTTCTGAGTGAAAATTGTTTATACACCATTTTTATTTTCAGTGCAGTGACATCTCTTCTGATGACATTTACTGGCGCAAGGGTGGGGCAACCTGTCATTCACGTGAGATCACAGCATTAGCAAATGCTAACGATGGACAAAATCCCACCCTATATTTTTTCTTGTTCGAGAAGCTGTTACACTCTGATATAAGTCACAATAGGGAAGAAAAGTCTATCACAACTTCCATTTCTGTCATGATAACTCTCAAAAGTGTTTGGCATGGTAATGTGTATGACAATGTTGTATGTTTAGTCTTGGCAGAATAGATCTGCTACGCTGCTGCTGCTTTTATTGCTGCTGATGCTGTAGGTTATTGCTGCTGCTGCAGAGCAAGTACAGGACTTTCTACTGCCAATACATACACAACATGCTGCTATGAGCAAGTAAGACATGCTGCTGCTGTACAATATAGCGTACATGAATTACCCGTTGCAGATCTATACAGGTGGAGCTGGGGAAGGAGGAGGGTTTCTGAAAGCGCGCTGCACTGCTAAGGCAATGCTACCAAAGTATTTTGAAGGTTGAGCACTTTAAACAAAACACTGTTCTCTTTCTTGTTCTATAGTACTGAGGATTACATTTACAAAAACACAAGAAGGTAGCAAGTTAGGATGAGATGTGTGAATGTTGCTGTAATACCTGATTCACCACTAAAATTGTGACTCATGCTTATTCTCTTCATAAAAGCAAAGCTCTGAGGAGTTATATACACATATACACACTGTGATTGGGAGTTTCAGCAAAAATTACTTTTTTCAGCGAAATGGAGCAAAATAAATAATATTTTCCAGTAGCGACAGCTTATAAAATGAGATGTAAATTGCCAGTCATCAAGCCATTCCTGCTGCTGGATGACTTCATACCAGACTCAAACAATGGCTCATTGACCAAGTACTGGCAAAAGCAAACTGTAAACAGGGTGGTGTCCACCCACTGAACTAGAATTAATGAAATGCAGATCCAGAATCAGTTTTTGAAGGAGAGTAGTCTAATATCTGTGCCATAGACTGCTGGCTCTGTTTGTGGTCAGTTTCAACAGCTGTAGAATATGCCTCTTTAAAAATTATGACAAATGATGCTGTACAAAGGTACTATATCAGATATCACATAATGTAAACTGCTATGTCAGAATAGCAGGATAAAGTAACAATGTAAGACAAGAATTTATGTTTGCATAGAATTTGGATCCAGCAAAACTGTGTGCATGTATCTTCAACCACATGTTTGCAATTCGTGCACAGGAAATAAAAAACCAAATGAAATCTTTGAGTTTGTAAAGCCAGTACCTGGGGAAAAACACATTTTCTGTGCCCTGTATGGTTTCAGAGTGCTTTGCAGAGCAGGAAATCACAGCTGTATGAACAAATCCAATCCATGCTTTGCTCCAGTTCCCCCCTCACTCAGTAAGAGAGCCCTTGTTCTTGACTGATTGTGAATGCTGCACTGTTCTCCTGCCATCTCTTAGGCCTGTTTATGGCTCCTGCCCCAGACCAGTTCACTTTCTCTCGGCCCTCTAATGTTTGCATAACTTCAATTTTAGAATCGGAAAAAAAAATTGGAGACCAAGGCAAACGTCCTGCTTTTGGCGTAAGGTTTGGAGACTAAAAAAGGATTGCTTATACAGTATAAGTCGTTAGACACCGGAGGATACTTATATAGCTCACAATTAAGTTTAAATAGCCTATAACTCTAAATGAGTTTTTACAAAACTGGTGCACATATCACTCAGAATGAATTTTACACATATGGTTTCAGAAATCAATATGTCATTTTTGCTATGACATATAAACATTTTTTCTACAAGAAACTATTATCTTTGTAAGCAACTGCAGTTAAAGGGATAGTTCACCCAAAAATGAAAATTTGATGTTTATCTGTTTACCCCCAGGGCATCCAAGATGTAGGTGACTTTGTTTCTTCAGTAGAACACAAATGATGATTTTTAACTCCAACCATTGCAGTCTGTCAGTCGTATAATGCATGTCAATGGTAACAAATCTTGGTAACAAAATCTATGAGAGTAAAAATAACATGCACAGACAAATCCAAATTAAACCCGGCGGCTTGTGACAACACATTGATGTCCTAAGACACGAAACGATCAGTTTGTGCAAGAAACCAAACAGTATTTATATAATTTTTTACCTCTAATACACCACTATCCCACGTAGAAGGCGACGTTCTCAGAACCTTGCGCAACGTTCCCTAAAAGGTCTCTAAAGGTGACGAAAATTCCGAACCTTTACAAAACATTCAGGATGTTCCTAAAACATCCTCTTTTGGTAATGAAAGTGCTGCAGTTTAAGGTTCCTTATATGACTTATATATATATGAAATGGGGGACGTTCCATTTTGGTTAATTTGTGGTCAAAAAAGAACGTTACAAAGAGGACATTTGGGACATTAACAGAACGTTCCCACGCGGTCCTCTGTTGGTCATTTAACAACGTTCCCGATATGAGTTTAAGGGGACGTTCTATTTTGGTTATTTTATGGTCACGTGAGAACATTAAAAAGAGGACATTTGGGAAGTTAACATAACGTCCTATAGTAATAATCCCCTAAACATTCCCAGAATGTCCTAAATGTTACCTGAAGCTCCACCAAATAATGTTCCCCAACCCAGACGTTCAGGTAATGTCCTAAATATCCTCTTTGTAACGTTCTTATGTGACCATAAATTTAACCAAATTGTAATGTCCTAAACTCATATAAGGAACCTTGAACTGCAGCACTTTCATTACCAAAAGAGGATGTTTTAGGAATGTCCCAAATGTTCTGTAAAGGTTCCTAATTTTCGTCACCTTTAGAGAACTTTTAGGCAATGTTGCGCAAGGTCACAAGAACGTTGCCTTCTACGTGGGTGTTTTATAGAAAATAATAAAGTTTGAAGTCACCGTTATGGAGGTGAGCATTTGCTTTAGATGGGCTCTTAATTCTTGATATTTTAACATTAGATTTTCTTTGGTTGCTTTAACTGTGTTTCTAAAACATGCTTGTTATAGCAAAAATGCAAGAGAAAGTCTGATCAGATGAATTTGGTTATTTAGTGATGATGATTCAATCATCATGGAGTGTTCTGTTTCACTGATCCTCTCCAGAGAATAAAGTGTATTAACTGTTAGTTTTTCTTTTTTTGTGAGATTTTTATTTTTTATTCATTATACTGACAGAGTTTTGAGGAGTCTTTTAGATTCACACAGACATCATGAATCAGCGTATGTGACAATAAACAAAAATATATTTGTGACTTTAGTAGCTTGTTTTGTGATGCTCAGAACTGATCTGTTTATCTGAAAATTTTGTCACCATTCATACGCAGAATCTTGGTGTCTGTGTGAGTCTACATGACCCTGTCTGAATAATTTCTGAACAATGATAAAAAACTTTCAAAATATCAAAGCAGGACTGGATTTTATACAATATCATAGGACGACAACATGAAAGAAATACAATATTCAGGGATCAGTGAATAAGACCACTGTATGATAAAATCATCAACAATAAACAACCAAATCCATTAGATTATTTTTTTTTTTTTTGTAATAAATGTGCTTTAGAAACACAGTTACAACAACTGGAAAAAAAAAAAGTAAAACATCAAGGGTCAGGAGCCCAACAAAAGCAAGCGCTTACCTCAGTAACGGTGACATTTATACATTTTGATAAAACATCAACACCTCATTAAGAAGATTTGTATAAAAGAAATAAAGTCAGAGTGGTTTGTAATAAGTGAAGATGCTGAGATCTAGAGAGATCTGTTAGTGTTTAATGTTCTGTTTCTGTTATCTGAGTTTTGTGAGGTTATCATTGTGCTGGAGAGTAGAGCCTGTGCTTCAGTCAGTGATGAGCCAGAAACACTGATATTATGCTGCGTGTTGCTTTATTTAAAGACAGTAACTGTGTAGTTGCTGATGCAGTGATACAGCAGTTACATTAGCTCATGCATGTGCTGTTGTCAGCTAATGACTTACTACAAGAGATTTGCATTTTAAAGAAAAGGTTTCATAATAATCCAAGAAATAACTGTAAAGAACTCTTTTTTTTTTTTTTTTTTTTTAAGACATTTAAGAAAAATTAGTTTTTGTTTGAACAGCCACTTTTGTTAGTCAATTTAGCTCTAAGCAGGGACGTTCTGGGAAAATTTCCAAATAAAATATGGTTCCCTAAACGTTCAGAGAACGTCCTGAATGTTCTGTGAAGGTCTGCCAAATAATGTCCCCCAAACCTTAAAAGATCGTGAGCACATTGTGAACGTATCTGAATGTACTGGGAACATTATTAGGCAACGTCCTTAACACCAGTGGGGACATTCTGAGAATGTTCTGGGAATGTAAAATTTCTAGCGGGGTATGTCCAACTGCCTTGAGCGCGCGCACGGCATCCGGTGCGTGAGGTGTGTACGCACTCTGCCATAGTTTAAACATGGTGCCTGTAGTACAACAGTTGTTATACAAATGGAAGTAAACCACTAAAAAACATGGTTTTATTACATCAAAACTTCATTTATTTTGTTTAATAAACTTTATAACAAATAAACCTTACTTTTCGTAAGGGCAGCTTTACAAATAAAAAGGACACATACAAAGATCTTGTTCACATACCTCATTTGGATGTGGAAAAACCATAGGCACAGCTGATGGTTTAAGTCGTACGTGATCCTCTCCTGGATATGCAGACCCTCAACAACTTTAGTACGTTAATGGGTGTGTTGATATCCAGCCGAAGAGCAATCAACCATAACTTCAGGCGAGCAGGCTCAGAAGTTGGGAATACGTGGATAGTCACCACTCCTGAATGAGTTCGCGCGAGAGAACGTAATCTTTTAGTTCTTAGTCGGTTTGAACAATCCGGATAAGCGCAAGTAAATACCATTTTGATTAGCCATCGTACCTACAATGTTTGTGCTCTGTGTAAACAATGAGTGACATATACACGTGAGAGATCACTTCTGGCGCATATGTAAACTACGCCAGAGCGCGTACACACCTCATGCACCGGATGCCGTGCGCGCGCTCAAGGCAGTTGGACATAGTGGTGTATTAGAGGTAAAAAATTATATAAATACTATTCGGTTTCTCACACAAACCGATCGTTTCGTGTCTTAGGACATCAATGTGTCGTTACGAGCTGCAGGGTTTAATTTGGATTTGTCTGTGCATGTTTTTTTTACTCTCATAGATTTTGTTACCATTGACATTCATTATACGACTGACAGACTGCAACGGTTAAAAATCATAATTTGTGTTCTGCTGAAGAAACAAAGTCACATACATTTTAGATGTCCTAGGGGTAAGCAGATAAACATCAAATTTTCATTTTTGGGTGAACTATCCCTTTAAGGTGCATTGCAAGCCTGCTATAGGAAAGAACAGAGTCATTTTCCCAAAAGTATTTCATATTTGAAATATCATCAGTTTGAGCCAATAAAGCATATTTCAAAAGTCAAGCTGTCCCCTTGACAGACAAACACATAAAAAATGATTTGGGCCTATCTCTATTTGGTTTTCCATTCAGAATTGATACACAAGAACTGGGGAAGAGGTGCAAAATATTTGGTGGCCACTTGATATGCAGTTTGAGTGGATGTATGTGTGATTGTGCCTGTGTGACCTTTTACCATTCCATTTTACCCAGAAGTATAAAAGGAGCACCTAGAGTAGCAGTCTCTTATCGTCTTTTGTTTGATTGCGATTCTTCAAATCAGGTAAGGAATTTACTATGTCTAACAAATGTATTAGGAAGTGTGTGGATCTGTGTCCTAGGTTTTTGACACCTGATGACACACAATCTGTGCGTTTACTGTCTGGGAGAGGAGCATGCACGAACAGTGCTCAAGGGTGCTGTCTGTGTAAACTGTCAGCGTCTGCCTAATAGGATGCTCCGCTCTCGTTTGGCCCTCTTCTTGAGGGAAGAGCGAACGACATCTGTGCCCGGTGGTTCTGGTCCCGCCCGTGCTGAGGCGGAGTGGCGACTGAAATCATGAGGCTCACAGTTGGAGCTTGCTGAGGAGTTAAGAGAGAGGTGTAATCTCTCGTAACCCCCAGCGGCTGATGAGGGTAGGCTGCTGTATGATGATGATGTTCTTTCTTTGTCATTATCTGATTCGGCAGCGAGTGCTCTTCTGGTTTTTAGCCCAAGAGAGCAAGAGATGGCTGTTAAAAAGGAAGAAGGCGAGCCTTCTGTAACTTCAAAGCCTCCCTGCCCCGCGTATGCGGAGCTGCTTAGGTCATGGAGCGCGCCTCTGGCAGGCTGCAGCTGCCATGAGAGTGCGTTAAGAAAGGGACTGCACGCAGACGGCTCGACGTACGATTCCTTTCCGACCATAATCTGCCAGCCCCCCGTGAGCCTTCCATTCCTTCCTGATCTACATGTGGTGATCGAGAAGGCATGGAAAAACCTGTATTCGGCTCATATTCACCGACGTCATCCAGCTAATTTCGTTGATGTTGAGGGAATGAGCCAGCATGAGAATGTGTCGATGCCCCCTATTGACGAGATGTTTGCTAACTATCTCGTCACAGAGCGTGCACAGATATCATAAGCTCTGGTCCTGCCTTTGAAGCTCTTTAAAGTGACATCTCGCTTGAATGGCAGGGCATATGCGGCAGCGGGTCAGACGATGGAAAGTGTTACACACGATGGCAGTGTTACAGGCTTACCAGTCTGATCTGCTGAAGGATCTGGGTCAGCAGCGTTTTAAACCTGCTTACCGCTCAGATCCGATTCTGGGCCCAGACAGACAGGAGGTCCTGGCCCGTCCCGATCCGGAGATTGTCTAAGGTGGTAGGCCCCTTATAAAAAATGTGAATAAAAAATGCTAGTGTTACTGTGGCCCCACTTTTCTAGAGCTATTCATTCTATACTTTGTTTAGTCTTTTCCCCTGAACCCCTTGAATTAAGATTCAAGCTTGAGTGAAACAGTGTTAGCTTTCTTTTAGCTCTTGTTCCCTAGGGTTCAGTACAGATGTCTCTGTCTTTGGTTAAAAGCGCCCACCCTTGAAATTCACATTTTCAGGGTAGTATGAATGAAAAGTGAAGCATTCCCCTGTTTCTCAGGGTTGTTAACGATCTAGTTCTATTTTGCCCTACACAGTGTGAGCCCTATAACTCTATTGCTGCCACAGGTTAGCACCTGTTTTCTGTAGTAGTAGGCTTTGTGCTGGCCTCCTTCAGAGCATGGTGACTAAGGTTGTACTCCCCTTGCTAATAAGGGTAAAAAGTGTTTTTTACTGAGTATATGGCCTGTTGGAATGCATAGCTCAGGTTAAGTTTGTTTAGTGAACCTCACTATTCAGTTTGGTTCTTATGTAGCTCCCTTTAGAGTTTGAACACTGCCATAAGATGTTGATTGTGTTGTTTGAAGTAGAAGGCTTTGTTTGCGCCTCCTTCAGAGCACAATAGCTTGGTGTATTATAAGTTTTGTTGGCAGATGTTTAGTCAGAGTTTTGCTTAGAACTAGCACTGCCACAGGTTTATGCCCATGATCATTTGAAGTAGTAGGCCGGTTTTTGGCCTCCTTCAGAACATGGCAGCATATATTCTTTGTACTCCCCTTACTGTAAGGGTAAAGAGTGTTTTTACTGAGTACATTGCCTGTTGGAATGTGTAAATTTTAAGCTCAGTTTGAGTTAAGCTAGGTAACCTCACTTGGTAGTTTGGTTCTCAGATTAGGCTCACTTAGAGCTTAGACACTGCCACTGGCTGACGCCCGTGTCTTTCTGGAGTAGTAGGCCCCGTTTGGGCCTCTTTCGGAGCATGTTGGCATAGTTTGTACTCCTCTTGCTCAAAGAGTTTAGAGTGTTTTACTGAGTACATTGCCTGTTGGAATGTGTTGAATAGAATCAAGCTCAGGTTGAGCTAAATAGTTAACCTCACTGGATAGTTTGGTTCTAATTATGGTTCCCTTAGAGCTTGGAAACTGCCACTAGCTGACGCCACGTGTTGCAGGCCCCGTTTGGGCCTCCTTCAAGAACATGATGGTGTAGGTTTGTACTCCTCTTGCTTTAAGAGTAAAAGGTGTTTTTACTGAGTATATTGCCTGGTGGAATGGTGGCTCAGGTCGAGTTAAATTAGTTAACCTCACCGGAGAGTTTGGTTATCATATTTGGCTCCCTAGAGCTTAGAACACTGCCACAAGCTGACGCTACGTGTCTTTCTGGAAGTCGTAGGCCCTTCGTGGGCCTCCTGCAGAGCGTGATGGCATATGTTTGTACTCCTCTTACTTTAAGAGTGTTTTTACTGAGTACACTGCTTGTCGGATTGTGTTAAAGTAGTGTGGAACCCCCCTGTGTTGGGTTCCTTTAGAGTGCACAGCCTCCTCAGTGCAAATAATCAAGCGCATAGAAGATCCTAGGATTGAGCAGAGTGTTACTCTCCTCATTGGTAAGGGTAAAAAGTGCTAAGCTGAGTCCTGCTCTCCAGGATGCCCGTCTCTACGCTCTGGTCTGAATTGGTTACTGACCTCTTACTGGATATCTTCTCTGAAGAATGTGATTTGAGACTCTGTGATCAGACAGGTTGTTGGCCAAGACTAGGTTACTTTAATTAGACCTGGTGGCATTCAGGGTTGACTTTGTTACCCTGACAAGTGACTGGCTAGGGTTCCTTCGGGCCCCCTGGCTACATTCCCTTAGAGGTACCCTTTTTTCTTTGGAAAAGAAGTTTGGTCCAAGAAGCCTTTGAGCGGCCTTGGTAGGCCTTCTGTAGAAGGCCTCTTTGAGGCTTATAGCTTGGGCTGTTGGCCACAGGGAGTGCTGTCACTGATAGCCTATGTATGACCCGTAGGGGGAGTGGTTCTGGCATTTCAGTTGAAGCTGCTAGTTCTGATGTTTGTCTAGCCATTTTTTGGCATGCACTCCTCTCAAGCATGGCGGCGTGGGTATATTGTTTTCCCATATGCGTTCAAATGCAGTGTAGAATTCCCTTTCGAAAGGGAACGTCTCAGGTTACGTATGTAACCATGGTTCCCTGAGAACAGGGAACGAGACACTGCATTACCTGCCATGCATCAGGGCTGACTGCTTCTCTAGGCGCTCCTTTTATACTTCCGGGTCGCATCTATAATGGCGTCATAGGCTGTCGCTGGCCAATAGGATTGGTTGAGATTTGATAATTGCTTTCAGACACCGATTCACGTGATGGCGTTCCCTATATACGTTCAAACGCAGTGTCTCGTTCCCTGTTCTCAGGGAACCATGGTTACATACGTAACCTGAAACGTTTTAGCTCGAAATACCCTACAGATAATTTAAGAAGTGACAACATGTAGAATGCAACAGGACGTTTCTGAACAGTTAGTTGATGATTTTATGTTGCTGATGTGGAGTTAACTATCTTAAAGTCATTCATATAAAGCATATTCTGTTATGATAATCTATAAATCGCTTGTGTGGGAACTGTTGTAAGATCCTACAGAGCCAGAGAATATATGCTGCATGAAGATAGAACAGGTATAGTTTAGTTTAATTACGGTTATAACTTGTCATTTTGTCATCTTTTTTGTCATACATACTGTAATGAAATAACATGGCCTCATCCCCTTTGTTGCGTGTTCTCAGGGTCAGGGTTTATGTAAATTCTAGAGTTAATGATGTCACCAACCCGGGAAGAAGCTCGCTGTAGTCCCTATCAGCTGTTTGTTGTAGTCCTTAAACAGAGAATTCTTTAAAAGACAATATCTCCGACTGCATTTAACTTTCAGCTCTGTAACTTTGCAGATGTTGTTTATGCTCAAACAGCAACATTACACACTAACTAAAGTTAAAAAAGTGAAATTGCAATGAACCACCCCTTTAAAATTAAATTGCATTGCCCTACAATGGTATGTCATGTTCTCTATATCTTTCTTAACTCATACAGTGCTTTTTTTTTTTAGGTTTGTTATATGGCTATTTAAGGTTATTACGGTCTGTACACTAAAATTGATAATGAAATAACCTGAAAGAACCTCTGCTATCAACATGATGTTCCTCTTTTTACTGGTTTAATAAATAATGACCAGCTGAAATAAGACTGGCTGAGGGTAGGTATTTTTGAACTGTGTGTTCATGATCTGGCAGAGGGTGTTGATATCCAGGGTTATCAGAGGTCTTCAGTGTAAGTCAGCTATCCTTTCTCTGTGTTAAAGAGTTGTTTCATAAATGTATATGAGTGCTTTTAAAAATGTCAGAAAAGTAGGAAAGTGGAAATGGAGCTCTCTACATTCTCTGCATTCCTCATTGAGCAGAGAATACCCGGAGCTAACATTGAACCTTTGGATGCTTCAAGTGGAACTACTTTATGATTTTAAAGAGAGCTTTATATGTAGAGAAAAGCAATTTATAAGGCCTTGATTCACATCTATGTATTCATAAAACCCAGGTGTCAGGCTCTAGCAATCTATCTTCTAAGTCCTCAGTATTACACATTCAAATCTGTATTATTATTCACATTTTTGCTGGTGCTTGAGGGTTTAACTTGAATACTTTACAACATTGCACTCAACTTGTTTACAGCTCTACAAGAGTAAAGGAAATCAGGTCTCACTGTCACCTGTGTTTTGTCCTAATGTTTTTGTTTTTTTTTGGTTTTGTTTTTTGAGAGACATTACCTGCTAAACTGTCACCAAACCAATACAATATTTTTTAAGCCTATACACCGTGCAGATCAGACGTATTCTCATGGACTCCAAAGTTACAGAGAAACAGAATCTGACGATGTGAATTTTTATTAATTTTATTTTAGAAAAATCACATCAAATACATACTCATTTCCCAAGGAATCCATTCTTTCTTATCATCACATCTGATTCATACATGACATCACAACCAATTCCACTCATATTTACTGAATTGCACTTAAAACATAAAAAAAAAGGCCGATAAACAAACACTTCCTGACATTTGCTCAGATACTAAGGCATTTCTTTAGCTTATTGCATTCAATTGCATTAAATTCAGCACATTACATTTCTAACACACCCCAAACAAACATGAATAAAAGAGACACCTAAACATATGCACATCTTGCAAATAAAAAGCTTGATAAACAAAATGATCTAAACCAAATTGATTTTAAGGCTGATTTATTCAAGAAGTACTTATTAAATATGATAAATATTAATATTTCTTACTTTTTCCTCCAAAAAAGTAACCAGTTAAAGTTTACCCCTTCAATATGAAGGATAATCTCACTGGTTGCACACCAACAGTTAATCTCTTCCATAATAAACTCTTCAACTGGAAATCTGCTAAAATTATGGAGCCCCTAAAGGGACATGATACTTTTAAGAGAATGTTAATCTTCTGCTTTCATACAGAGAGAAATATCGTTTTCTAAAAGCTTTCAACACTTTTGGATAGTTAATTATGTCCGCTCAAGTCACCAGTAGGGCCCGCTGATTGCAATGTTCCCCCAACTCTGCCACTTTGGAAAAATGCCATTGGATTGTGTAGGACTTTTACATTTATAAACTTCATTGTCTTGTGTTTTCCTGACAAACTTCCTGGATTCATTTGGTTTCTTCCCCTGCGTTGAGGAATTCCATTTATTGTTTTGTTGCCAAGATGTTGAAACCAGTCCATAGTTTTTGCCATCGTTGTTGTCCCAGTAGGTCTGCTTTCCAGTTCTGTAGCTGATGCAGAATTCTACCTTATTCTGAGGTGCCACATACCCAGGTAATTCAATGGCAAACGAGAATGTGTCTGTATCCTGGCAACCATAGACATTATTCATAAATGTGCATTCCACATCCTGGAAGCTTTTCCAGGTGTCGAAAGTGATCCGCACATGAACCGACTTCTCGTAGGCCAGGTTACGCACTTTGATCGTGCCGGTGAGGGCCCGCTCCTGTAGAGTACAGTTCTCCAAGCAAACCAAATTCTTCAGCAACCGACTACGGAAATCCAGATAGTCTGCCGCTGGTTGCGGGAAGTCTAGAATTCTGCTCTGGACTGAATTTATATGGAGAGTGGCTGTGACGTCCTGTAGGTCTTCCAGGTCAAACTGCAGTTCGGATGTAACAGGTTCTCTATTATCGAAAGTAGAGAAGACATGCACCGCTGTTAACGACATACCCTTTGAATCGGCAAACACAACCTTCTTCTTGGCCTTGGATTTTGGATTCTGCCAGCCCAGACAGGGGGGCTCCAGGTGGGCTCTGGAGCTCAAGCAGGGTCGCAGGGGTTTGTAGCAGGTTTTGACCAGGTTGCGAGTCCTGTAGTCTTCATAAGAGCTCAGGAAGCTGCGTAGTGGGGGAGAATGAGTAATGTACAGCTGCATAGCCACCTCCGCGGGCATAACTGGACCTGGCATTGGGGGACTGAGGATATGAAGAACTCTAAACAAAGAAATACAAAAGACAACCCAGATGTGTGAGTACGAAGCCTTAAAATGTATCTTAAGATATTATGCTTTTAATTTTTAAAAAAACAGTGTGCTTTTATGAAACAACATGAGTATAAAAATTAGACATGAGTGGAAATTATTATGACAGTGGCCCTTGTACCTCCCAAAGGATGTCAAAGCAAAAGGTTGTAGGATTTAGGTGAAAATATGTGCTTCACTTAGGGTTTCAAACATTACAGTAACCACAAAAGTTGTTGACAAAAGTTGAAAAAACAAACATTGTCGTTACTCATCACTTATCTAGATTTACATCACAGAAGATTACAAACCGGTTTGTGAGCTCAAAATAAAGCATTTTCCCTCTGTACATGACTGTGGGAACGAGCACTTCTGTGGTGTTTGGAATTTATATAATTAATTAAAAAACAAATATTCCCACATTGATGGCTCAAGAAGGTTTAATTGTTCAAATAACATTGTTTCATATTAATATATTAAAAAAATTGTAATCCTAAAGTGTTTTTCAAGTGTAATATTTCTGTAAAGTCTAGGGACAGAAAAGTGGACGTTTCTGTAGAATGACCCATATCACTAAAAAGTGTTTTTGTTGAACTGCAATAGAGTCACCAGAAGGCATTGAAACTATATTAAAAAAAACGTTCTTACCTTGTGGAACTCATGGAGAAAGTGCTTCAGTTTAAAGCGCACATTACAGGAGAGACAAACGATTTGTAAGCAATTCCAGAGCGCTGATTTTAATGTAAAATTCGTGATTTCAAGATTTCACCTCCAGGTATACAGCCTATCTGCTGTGCTCTGCCAACACACCCCCTCCACGCGGCACACAGTGCGAGTCCTTAAATAAAGCCTCGTCCCGCTTATTTGCATATTTCACACCCCGGCCAGTAACTGAGCCGCAGATTTTTGTCTCGACCAATCATCAATGGGATAGATTTAGTAGTTGTGGTCCCTTGTCGGTGCAAATTGTATCGCACTCGCGTGTGAATATACTGCCAATTGCCGTGGTTTTGTTAAAAAATGACACCCTCTCGAGTGTAGTAATGGCTGTAGTTAATTTGATCTTTAATTTCAAGACTTGTAAATGCTAACTGTTATCTTCATTCAGATGGAGCGAAGGTGTCGCAGCGCGGTAATCTTTATTCCACTGACCGTGGTCGTTTGCCCAGTGGATGTAGGTCATGGGTAAAGTTAATCTTTATTTTCTGAAGGTTGTAATAAACCATGAATCTAAACTTAGCACTGAAACTAACAACATTTGCAAATGTATATAAAACCACCATAAAGACCCAACAGTGTGTTTACCATGGTCCAAAGGTCCAGAAGGCGCGTCTTTGGCCCCATCCCATACATGACTGAAACATCAGGTCATTTAATATATGCAAAGGTTCTCCACACAGATCAACCCAATCAGTATCAGTTTTTCCTTATTTCTTTCAGATTTGCAAAGCTGGCATGCTGAATGATGGTTCTGTGTGATTTTATCACCATTTTTACTAATCACTATTTGATTGACGATTAAGTGACGGAACACTGATTGATTGATTGATGTGCATGGCTAAATGTATATCTAGATGATCAATACCATAGCACCTTTCTTACTGATGTGCAAATGTTGACGTTGTTTCAAAGGTATGTTTTTGCTGATTGTATTAGAGGTTATCAGTCTACTGATGCACCACAACCTGCCCAACCCTGGGTTGACCTGCTGCCATAGGTCCAAACAACTGCAAATATAACACCTAAGACCTCTCTTTCTCTCTCAAAAGGTAGAACACAGCTCTCGAAAAAAAAAAAAAAAAAAATTACCATAGTTGATCCCAGGGAACAAGATTAGGTAGGTTATTCATTTAATATAAGATACATCTCATATTTTCTCGGTGATTAAAATGGGAGATGAGAAGGGGGGATTATATTCCAACACCTTTACGTTCCCACGAGAAACATTGCGCTCGCTCCCAAAACTTTTGCCTTCCACCGAGAAACTTTGCGTTCGTTAACAAAACTTTTTATTAGCTCCGAAAACTTTTTATTTCTTTGCGAGCGGACGCAAAGTGTCTCGGGGAACGAAAGTGTTGCTAGAGAAAGCAAAAGCCTTGAAATATTATTCTTCCTCCAATCTCATATGTCATCATGTCCCCTCCAGGGCTCTGTAACATCGGGATGAAATGTAAGCTATAGCTTAAAATGTAATTGTAAAAGAATATTAGTGTAGTTATGTACTAGTATATTAATAAGCTACTACTTGAAAAATGCATTTATAGACATTTTTGAGCCATTAGTGGTAGAAGAACATCTGCCAAAATTTATACTGACCTCATCCAAAAACATTGTTGCTTCTGTGTCAAAAGGATATGATAAGCAGACTTACAATTGCATAATAAGCCCCGTGTCACGCTGCCAAACCCCACACAAGCCTGGAATAAAAAGAGTGCTTGGCTATGTCACAAAACTTCAATGTCTCATTCAGTGCAAGTTACCGATTGGAATAGCAATGGTGGAGAGGGACATCTAGTGGACACTGTAAGAAATTATTCATTTTAAATTTAAAATCTTATATGTTTGCTGGGCTGCCATGTCTCATAGAATACTATTAAAAGACACACATTTAGATAGATAGATAAAACAGTGTGGAACAAGTCACATAATGCAGTTTCATGTGTATTTCAACACTCCTCAAGCACAGACATTTCACGGGACCGTCTCGTGGCACAGCCAGATTTCCAAACACATGACCTAATTCAGCCAATCAGGGAGCCAGAAGCTGTCCTGACTACCTAGGGTTAGGTCAATGCACCACGCCAACCAGCTGTCTAATAAAAGCCTGGAATACAGGGTTATTTGGCAACTTCACAAATTTAAAGGGACAAATGCAAAGGATTTTTCATGAGAAGCTGTACTATATAATCACCTTTTACCATATGTTCAGCTGTGATTATGTTGTATAGAAATGTCTGTCATTTTTGGTTTTAAGTCAAATATTTTTACAGAACTGAACAGTTTGATCTGAACCTGTTCAAACAAAACAACTGTGAAAAGGGATAACCTCTGGGACTACAAAATAGCCAAGGACCTACGCTGAGTCGCTGACCCATCAAAACCAACAGCTGATAATGCCCAGTTATCTATATCACAAATTATTTTGATACAAACACTAAAGTACCTTATCTAATTAATATGGGTTTTCACTCTAGAATAACCTTCTTAAATGGCAAAAACAATGCAATAAAAGGACACTATGAATAATTAATTATTAATATTATTTAATATTTTTTTATTTTATAATATAATATTTAAGTATTTAATAATTAATAAAATATTAGGTATACTCTTAAAAATAAAGGTTCCAAAAAGGTGGGTTTTCGCAGCAATGCCATAGAAATAACATTTTTGGTTCCCGAAAGAAACTTTAATTGAACAGTTTCTTAAAATAACCTTCTTTTTTTTCTTAGTGTGAAGAACAATTATCTAAAGAACCTTTTTCACCCATAAAGAACCTTTTGTGCAATGGAAAGGTTTCATGGATATTTAAGGTTCTTTATGGAACCTTTGATGCCAGTAAAAAACAAACAAAAAAACAACAACTTTATTTTTAAGAGTGTAGAGATTTAAGTAGGCTTGTTGAGAAAACTCACACAATGATTTGCATTCAGATCCCAGATAAATATACTTTGTTTTTCGATAAATAAATATATATTCAATATTTTTTTTCCTTTCACTTTTTTCAGTTAAAATGTTGTTAACTTGGTTGCAACAGCTAGCTCACAGGTCTACGTCCCTCCAGGAATAGCACTGGTTTTAGAGGTCTCAGGTTTGGAGATCTGCATTAATATCTCTCATCCAGAAGGGGGTGCTGTTGTTCTAATTACAGTTTTCAGGCATTGAATTAGACTTCATGACTAGCCCTTCTGTACAAATGTGTTGCAGTTGTTAGTGTGCGCATATTGTCAATATTTTACTGTAAGGGTTGGCTACTTAATCAGTTTCTATAAATCATCTTTAAAAAATAAGCTTGCTGCTTCCACTAATGAAGCAATTTGGTGATGTGTGCCAAAATGCTGGCTGACACAAGAAATATGTGTGTGTTTTAATCTTCGTAAAGTTTTTTTTCAGTTCTTAAAGCTGAAGTCTAAATGAGGCAGCAGAAATTCTGATACAGTGAACAAATAAATGCTTCGTAAACAGTCACTGGTGTCTTATTATTTTCTTTTTGACCAAATTACCCATGAGTCCTGTGTTTCCAAATGGCACAGCTTCCAACCTTTACTATGTCAGTACTAATTCTGTGTCTTATGTCATTCTTTGCAGTTTTTCACTGGATCGGTATAAAGCTTAAGAGGGTGAATGTGGCGTAAGGCCAGGTTGGAGAATAGAACATTGCAAGGGTTTCTGAATAGGTCACTTTTCCACTTTGTACAAAACTGTTCTGATGTGGGAAGCGCCTTGAGCCCCTTTGCATGATTCTCAGGAGTCCCAATTGGGTTTTGGGGGAGGCTGGTAGTGTTTTTTCCCTTTAGATCAGGATGGGAAAGGGGGCCTTAAAAGGGGCATCTGGCTGAATGCCTGTTTTAAACACTTGATTTATGTGCACTGACTAAGAGTCTGCTAGTGCCAGTCTGTTTAGTAAGTGATGTGTCTGTGTAAGAGAGTGTGTGTTTGAGTGTGTATTTGTTTGATAGACTGGGCTGAAGCAACTCATTGAGATTCTGTCTCCAAACACAGTGTGTAATGAACAACAGTTCACTGTCTATAAAATACACACACAACCCCTTAAGTATCTGATAAGATTAAAAAAAAAAAAAAAAAAAAGTCATTTCCAATTTATATCTGAGTGAACTGAACAAAGTGCTGACAGCATCATTTATGTAATTTGCTTATTAATATAAAGTAACTCAAAGAACAATAAGTCAGAGCCTAATAGTTCGACATTAGGCAAATATTTAATTTATTTTCTCATTTTCATGTATTTTCTCATTTTATGTATTTTGTGTTTTTTTCTTGTTTTACCCCACAGATAATTTTTCATAGCATGTTAAATTTGTCACTTTTTGAGAGTGACAAAAAACGCTCAATTTTAGTGTGTGTCCCTTTAAATGCTAATGAGCTGCTGCTCCTTCTAAGAGGGCAAGGTTTCATGAGCTCATGTTAGCAGCGCCATTAGCAGTAGGCTATCATTAGTTTTGTCCTGCTAATTTTTATTTTATAAAGCCCACATTTAACGTTACAGAAAAAAAAGCTCAGTGATCCATCAGATCCTGTAGGTCGGTTAGTTTACTGCTGAACAACTTATTTTGTCTGTGTGAAATAACACAGAAATCGAAAATTAATAGTTAGTTATATATCTTCAATCTCCCCTCGAAGCTCCGACAGTTCTCAGAGAAGCTGTCAATCATAACGACACGCCCCGTTTCTATAGCATTAAATTGCTAGCTAAAATCAAACTTATCACAAAAACGAACAATTGAACATATTTCAGCGTGAAAACAACTACCTTAAATGACCAAAACCATCTTTCGGAAAATTTTACTGGAAGTGTAATTTATTTTTTTATTTTGACGAAGTCTCGTTCGTTTGCATGAAGAGTGCGGGGTTTATGACTTGTACTGCATCCAGCCACCAGGGGGCGATCACCGTGACGCAAAAGCTTGGTGGTCACTCTTTAGCTCCGCCCACAGCACGCCTCCAGGAGCTCGAGTGTTTTCGGAAAGAAGCGTTAAGTACAGCTGTATCTGTCTTTTATAAATCTGATAAAAGTAAAGACTCTTCAGAGATATGGAGGATGTAACACTACTCTAGTAGGGCTGTACAATATAGACAAAAAAAAAAAAAAAAAAAAAAAAAACCTCACGATTTCTTTTAACAATATTGCGATTTCGATTTTATTCACGATTCGAATCACGAATGCATTCAGCGTGATTTGAAAGATTTTTCCAAAGGAAACCAATTAGAGCTTTATCAAAAAGCTGTAACATGTCTCTAGAACAGACATATGGCAAAACAAATATTAATGTGGGTAATCAAACCATCATAACAATAATAAAACCATAATAATAATAATAATAAAAAAACAACCCAGATTAAAGTCTCTCAAATAACTAAAATTAGAACAGTGGCAGAAACTAGCTACTTTAAATGTTTAAAAGTTTTTTGCTAGGAAAACCAGCATGTCCACCATTTCTGTAAATAATTGTATGATTTAAATAATTGGAAAGGTTTAAGGATTTATTATAAAGTATTATATTATTATGATAAAAATCTGACTATAATTTCTTTATTTTTGTCAGGGGGTATGCAAAAGATATGTACAGGTTGTTAGATGTGAACAGATATGTACAGGTTGTATGTCACTGAAAACACTAATAGCATAAAGTTGATCAATAAGTGGAAATTGGTTATTTTTGCATTTTTTCAGAGCAATTTCGTACTAACAATTTCGACAAAGTCAAAGCTACGTCACAAAATCTGATGTAGATTCAGGCCTCGAGTGTGTAGATAGGCTTGCAGGGGCGAATACGTCACCCAGTTCTGAGCGCTTCTCTGCATTTATTCATGAGAAAGAGCTTATACAATCCAATCACTGCGCCATAGAATGCATAAGATTATAATTGCGGTATTATGCATGAGGAAGTATCACTTCTGTTGCTTCTGTCTCATTGCCTATTGTTGTCCTCAGTTCTACAACACAAAATGCATTTCCCTTGCGACGCAACCAGAGCTTAAGTTTTGGTGCAAGCGGTTTGTTTTGCTGTTGTTCACCATGCGTGTTTAAAGTTTTTATAGACGTATTTCACAAACTCCTTTGCACCAAACATGAACCAGCACGGTGTACGCACACATATTTCATCATGTCTTCTTCAAATGAAATATATGTGCAAATATGGACACTGATACAATATCTGAACGCGATGACATGATGGAATATTCTGATACACAAAAGATAATGATTTACACTGAAAATTCAAAGAAGAATGGACAAAAAAGTAACTATGCCTTTATTCTTTCTGTGTTAAACTGACGTGTCATTTATCATGAGACTGTAGTGCTCGTAAACATAATGAAAATATTATTAGACCATATAAATAATTCTTCCACATTTCTATCTTGTGCTTGGGAGGTTGTTGTTATTTTTCTCCATGCTCATATATTTAGGGCCTGAGCACCGATGGTGTGAGGACCCTATTGTAATTGCTCAGTCAATTATTCTTCTTTTCCGAAATGAGTCACATTTTTTGAGGGCCTAAACTTGCTCGAAAACTCACAAAACTTTGCACACGCATCAGAAGTGGTGAAAATTTACATCTGATATGGGTTTCAGAATTAGGTGTAGCAAAATGGCTCGATAGCGCCACCTACAAAATTTAAATACAAGTATGACATTTGGTAGACACATGTAACAGCCCAATACCTACAAAAAATTCCACGGGTCCAAAATCTGTAAACCCAACAGGAAGTGAGATCTTTTGAATTTTCTCTGCAAAATGTTTGTAGTTTTTGCCATATACAGACGTTGTACTTTAACAAACTCCTCCTAGAGCTTTAATCAGATCAACATCATATTTGGTCAGTCTAATCTTAAGGTCTTTGCAACATTAAATTGAAGACATCTACATGCCAATATTCAGTTACAGTCATAGCACCACCTGTGGGCAACAGGAAATTACATGTTTTACACTGTGATTAACTCCTCGTAGACATTTAACCAGATCAACATCCATATTTGGTCTTTCTAATCTTAAGGCCTTAGTGATGTTACATTCCAAAGATCTTGAGTTTTCATTGAAGGGCGTGTCTGTGGCGGCCTGACAAAGTCTGATGTTAAGCCATGAAGAGGAAGCTGTTGTCACTCAGGCATACAGTGTCTGATCTGCCCCAAACTTCACATGTGTGATAAGAGTCCTGGCCTAAAGACATCTACATGCCAATATTCAGTTAGTCATAGAGCCACCTGCTGGCAACAGGAAATGGCATGCTTTGCACTGTAATTCACTCCCAGAAACACATTTGTATGCCACGAAGTACCAAACATGCTAAAAAAAAAAAAACCCATTAAATTATGCAACACTGGCTAAGTGCTAATGTGTGCGATTAACACCACGAAACAGGAAGTTGTTGTAAATCAGGCAAACAATGTCCGATCTGCTCCAAACTTCACATGTTTGATAATAGTCCTGGCCTGAAGACATCTACATGGCAATATTCAGTTATAGTTAAAGCGCCACCTGCTGGCAGCAGGAACTGTGGTGCATCAAAATGACTTATTTTGCCATATTTCTTCTCTATTTATCCGCTTAAATGACTATGGCCCACTGTTCACAGTTTTCCTAAGGCCACTGGGTGGCGGTGAGCCCAGGTGCGAGGGCCCTTTCATCGCTGCTTGCAGCTTTAATACTATTTATTATTCTATATAATGAGTCTGTTGTAGGTCTGTGTTTTATTGGTTGTTTTTTGCCCTCTTCACCCCCCTACACTTCCACTTTTCCAGAGCTTTACACGCCAATTTTCTCAGACTTTTCCAGCTTTGAGGTGTGAACAACCAAGCTAAAACAGGAGGGATTTCATGACACTTTATTATGAAATATGTGCCTAATGGTGCCTTCACACGGGGCGTCGGTGTTAACGCTTCTCATTTACTTTGAATGGGTGACGTTGTGTGTTGTCAAACTGAATTGTGGATTCCGTCGCCTCGCTTCACTCGCATTAGGCCCTGTCCCAAATGGCACCATAAACCCTCACGGTCTGAGTCCATACTTTCATGACGTAATGCCGCTTTGACTGCCGGCTAGAAGTCCTCTGCGTGGCTTGCAGACTTGCGGGCTCAGCAGAAGTGTGCATCGAGAGCACATAGTGGCAAAGGGGAGCTCGCGAGCACCCTTCTGAAAACTAAAATGACGAATGGGACATCCTAAAGGGTTAGTTCACCAAAAAATGAAAACAATATAATTTATTACTCACCCTCATGTCGTTCTACACCCGTAAGAGCTTCGTTCATCTTCGGAACACAAATTAAGATGTTTTTGATGAAATCCGATGGCTCAGTGAGGTCTCTATTGCCAGCAATGTTACTGTACCCATAAAGGTACTAAGACTATTAGGCTAAGACTATTATCAATCATGTGAAGTTTGGAGCAGATCGGACATTGTTTGCCTGATTTACAACAACTTGCTGTTTCGTGGCATTAATTGCATACTTTAGCACTTAGCCAAGTGTTGCATGATTTAACGTGTTTCTAGCATGTTTGGTACTTCATGGCATATTTAAATGTGTTTCTGGGAGTGAATTATTGTGCAGAACATGCAATTTCCTGTTGTCAGCAGGTGGCGCTATGACTAACTGAATATTGGCATATAGATGTCTTTAGGCCAGGACTCTTATCACACATGTGTAGTTTGGGGCAGATCGGACACTGTATGCCTGAGTTACAACAGCTTCCTCTTCATGGCGAAACATCCGACTTTGTCAGGCCACCACAGACACGCCCTTCAGTGAAAACTCAAGATCTTTGCAATGTAACATTACTAAGGACTTAAGATTAGATTGACCAAATATTATGTTGATCTGATTAAAGCTCTAAGAGGAGTTTGTTAAAGTATAACGTCTGGAAATGGCAAAAACTGCAAAAATTTTGCAGAGAAAATTCAAAATATCTCACTTCCTGTTGGGTTTTCAGATTTTGCACCCAGGGACTTTTTTGTAGGTATTGGGCCATTATATCTGTCTACCGAATTTCATACCTGTACGTGAAATGTAGTTTGGCGCTATCGAGCCATTTTGCCATACCTAATTCTGAATCCCATATCAGACATAAATTTTCACCACTTCTGATGCGTGTGCAAAGTTTCATGAGTTTTCGATCATTTTTAGGCCCTCAAAAATGCGATTCATTTCAGAGAAGAAGAATAATTGACTGAGCAATTACAATAGGGTCCTCACACCATCGGTACTCAGGCCCTAAATACTTAACATTCATAAACGTCCTTTAAAAGCCGGGCTTGCAGAGGTTCTACTTTTCATCATTACTGCTATCTGGGTCTGATTGGGGCTCAAATTGATACGGCAATATTGAAGCCATTATTTACATTTCCACTGAAGCAAAGACTGGACTTTGACCGAAGCACAAGCAACGTTTGCCCGTAATGGTAAGGGGCGTGGCGTTTCCAGACAACGTGAATCGTGACAACATATTCCGGACAGCGATTTACAATACACAGGGCCAGCTAACCAATCTCAGTCCATTGCGTATTTCTGAGGGAGGGGCTTCATAGAACCAGGAACTCAACAGAGCGTTTTTAGGAGAAGGGAAACAGCGGTGTAAAATAAAGGTAAAACATGAAAAATATGGCGTTTTTTTTAAAACGAAGCATTAAGACATGTTAAACTGCGCACCATTAACACAATCAAGCCTAGACAAAAAAGAACTGATTTACTAAAATAAATCATTTTTCAACAGATGGGGACCATTTAGGACAAATTGATTCACCAAAATAAATCGGATTTTCTAATGCTACTTATGATAAAGATCCGTGTAGGATGAACCAAATAAAAAAGAAGAAGACAAGAAGAAGGATGAAGCGAATGAGACTTTTCGACGCTATGCGAGGAAGGAGCGTGTTTGGTTTTTCCCTCTGCGGACATTAAAATTCCATTTGGTCTAGCAACACTGCTATATTTGAAAATGTAACTTGTTACTGGAAAATCTCCACAAGCATATTAAGAAAACAGTTAAAATTCTGCAGCACTCTAAACTGACAAATTATGTGCATTCGGCTATACGCTTTGTATAATCACCTTTTTACTGGGCCATGGAAAAGCGCTTAATATGCAGATGATGTAGGCTAGTTGTGTGTGTTTGCTTGGGGTTTGTACAAATTATTGGGAGTCTGACGACCATTGATAAACAACCACGCAACACGCATATCAATATGTTTAATTTAATGTTTGAATACCTTTAAATTCCACATTAATAATCGCATTCTCAACAAACATTACGTTTTAATTCAATGAGTGATGATGACGTAGTCTCTGGCAGTGTGAAAAGGAATAGGCTAATAGAGCTGTTACTTTTTAGTTAGTTATTGTCTACCCCAGCACTGTTTTCCTCCCCTATCCCTGAAGAGATTCTTATGGCCACTTTTAACCCAAAGTGTTATATATTCTCTGCATGCAGCAAATTAACAAAACAAATACAGCCTATACAGGGTTTAATCCAAAGTCAAAGCTCTATGAATCTAAAAAGAGGACTATATATAAGATTAAAGCTCTTGCCTCAGGCATTCTTCGCACATGTGTGCTGAGAACACAAAGCTGATTATTATTATTGTGGAATTTAAAGGTATTTGTACATATCAAACAATTTATATGTGGGTTGCATGGCTGTTTACCAATAGTTGTACATCTTCCAGTAATTTGTCCAAACCCCCTTCAAACACACAACTAAATCATATAAATATTTAGTGCTTTTTCATGACTGAGTAAATAAGTGATTAGTTCCTTTAAATAAAGATTACTTTTTTTCTCTCTTGGTGAGATAACAGTTTGGATATAGTGAGAGAACAGAATAGCTGAAAACTCTTTGTCTGATCATGGTTGTGTTGGCCTTGACAGTAAATGCACTGTCAACATTATATATATATATATAAGGCTCATTGATGCACGATGGCAATGAAGGCTATCACATCGGGTCCAAGCCAACAGAAGGTCTACTGTGGCACAAGTCACAAAATTTTAATGATGGTTATGGGAGGAATCGCACTCTGCTGCGTATGGGACTGCAGACCAATCAAGGTGCCTATGATGATCCCCTGTCCACCATCGAAAGCGCCTAATGGGCATGCGAGTGTCGGAACTGGACCTTGGAGCAGTGGAAGAAGGTCTCCTGGTCGGATGAGTCCAATTTTCTTTTACATCACGTGGATTGGTCATGTACATGTGTGCCGTTTCCTGGGGAAGCGATGGCAGCAGGATGTCCTCTGGGACAACAACAAGCCGGTGGAGGGAGTGTGATGCTCTGTGCAATGTTCTGCTGGGAAACACTGGTTCCGGCCATTCATGGACATAAATTTGACATGTGCCACCTACCTACCTAAACATTGTTGCAGACCAGGTACACCCCTTCATGACAGTGGTGTTACCTCTTTCAGCAGGATAAGCATTTTTCAGGAATGGTTTGAGGAACATGACAAAGAGTTCAAAATGTTGCCTGGTTTATTACAGAAAAATTCTATCTTAGGTCTTAACTTAAGATATGATAAGCTAATTTAGGATTTTTCACAAATTCGTATTACAGAAGCAAATCTTAACTTAATTTAGGATTCTTATCCTTTCCTACAAAATCTCATCTTATCTGTAGTTAGGAAATCTTAAACCGCTCCATCGAGTGCGGTAATCAACTGTCAGGTCCGTTACCAAGCAAGCAAAGACGTGCAAACTGCTTCTGAGGTAAACCTAAAATCAAAATGGAGAAACAACGGCGCACTTTTAATTTTAATGCGGCAGAGACTCAAAGTTCCGTTGAAAGGGTAACGTTAATGTGACGAGCAGGGTGGGCGAGAGACGTGAGAGAATGGCACGAGACCGGTGCAACGCGCAGCTGACGCTCATTATCACTCGCGCCACCAGCCTCGCGACGTTCCCTCACGCGCGCCCTGCTTGTCACAGTTAAAGCCTGTTTTATTCAGCAAGTTTTCACCTTCGCTCACTTACGAAGATAAGGAAATATTTTATCATCAAAGCACAGCACATCCTCTGGGTCCTCTAAAAGTCTCTCTACCATCAAACGTCACTGATATTTGTCTTGTATAATTAATAATTGTAACGCCATTCTCAAAAAGGCTTTGGTACTGTGATTTTTTAACCTTTTGATTTCAAAAAGGTTTGAAGTTAGGACACCAGTGGGGTTGTCCTAAAGTTAAGACAGCTTTTGGGATTTTTTGTCGAGTTATGATGCTTCTGTAATACCCGTTTCCTGTCCACAGTTAAGATAAGGTTATGCACTTAAGAAATGACAGTCTGTAATAGTGTGTGTCCTAAATGAGGTCCTAACTGAAATTGTCTTGGTTACCAAACAGATAAGATAGGATTCTCCAGTTAAGATCTTTCTGTAATACGCCCCCTGTGGCCTCCAAATTCCCCCAGATCTCAATCCAATTGAGTATCTGTGGGATGTGCTGGACCCACAAGTTCAATCCAAGAAGGCTCCACCTCGCAACCTACAGGACTTTAGAATTTAGCAGAGCAACCACAGGGAATCCACTCCGGAGTCTTTAGATATCTATGTAATCTACTTTCTTCCAACATGAGGAGAAAATATGAATCTGCCGTATTAACCCTGACACTGAGTCTATTGACAAAATCCATTTGTGACAATAAGCATAATATTGTAATCTTTCACTGCTTACTTGAATGACTCAGAATGTTCTGTCTCTGAATCTAACCTCTTTGTCTAACAATTTAGCTGCACAGCTTGCTGACACTTAAATGTGTTGCTGCAGGCAGTTGTGATACTATAGAAAACGCCTGAACAGTAATTTACTGCATATTGGGTCATCAGGGGAAGGCGAATGCCACTTAAATGACAAATTTATCGATTTGGACTATTATGTGTGCTGTTATATTTTCTGTGATTGTCATTTTAGAACACTGACATGACAAGCTGACTATTGATGCACAATGGAGAAAGCTATTGCTGTCTGAATACAACATACTTACTGGCAAACACTTACACACACACACACACACACACACACACACAAATACACTATATATATAGTTGATGAGAATGTAAGGTTTTTTTCATCTTGTGTGAGGTCTGAAGGACTTTTAATCTTGTCATAAAATGATTTTCTGCCATATATCTATACAATTTTGGTTTAAAAAAATATGCATATGTAATTAAATTAGGTTTTATTTGATTTGAGTATTATTTGCAAAAATCATATACACCAATTTTCATAATGAATAAAAAAGGTCATGTGTGGAATACAAATTACAATTAGTCATATCTACAAAAAGTTAAATCAGGTTTAGTTACAATATACACAAGTAATACATTTTGTTTAAGATAATAAGCAATGTGATTAGTGTGTTTGGTAAATATTACACATAACTACTTTTTCTGTCTATTTATCTTCCTCTTCACCACAGGACTCTGTTTATCCATGATGTTTTCAGGGTGCAGACTAGCTGGTAAGTCGTTTTTTGTCTTTCCGTCTTTTTCTCATGCAACAACATTCTTATCCTCCACTGGGTCCTAAAAAAGCATTGTTAGCAGATGTTTCTCTTTTTTAACCATCAAAAAACTTGACAAAAAAGCTGCATACAGAATGCCATCCCTCTCCGCAGTAGCTCACAGCAGGCTCCATGTCTGAGACTCCATCATTCAGTAGTTCTCCGAACCCCTCATCCTCTTCTTTCTTCACCTCCTCTTCCTTATCTTTCTGTACTTCTTTTTCTTTCCTCACGGGCGCCTCTGTTTTGAGCTTGCTCTCTTCTTGCTTTTCTTCGCTAATGTGTGTGGTCGTCTCTTCTCCACTTCTCTCTGTTAGTTTCATGTGAGATGCGCTGGGCGCTTTCTTACACAGGCGTGTTTTCAGGACTTTCTCCCCCTCACAAGCGTTCTTTCGCTTCTTCAGTTTGCTCACCACTTGTTTCCAGTACTGGGAGGACTGGGTGCTGTATACGGAGCATTCCTGAGGTTTTCCAGCAAACTGGCATGTGTAGGGAGGTCTGAGCCCCTCCTCCGCAGGGGCAGAGCAGCTCACCTGGAGCAGGATGTTAGCTCCTCTCTCTAGCGTCTCCCAGGTGCAGCGATGCCCATCCTTAGTGCTTAGTTGACCTGACCCTAGTAAGGGATTTATGGCCGTACTTTCTGATCCAGCCACTGCATCTGATGGTTGCTTGGACTTCTTTTTTGCCTCAGAGAATGACAGGAGGAGGGAAAGGAGGGAAAAGGTGAACAGAAGACTCTGCCCTCGCATGGCTGTGTGGATAAGGATTATGGAAAAGAAAAAAATCTCTGGTTCAGGGCACAAACAGCACCCACAGAACAGAGAGAAATCACAGCACCTGCAAAATTAGAGAGAAAAAAATTAATGCACGATGAAGGGTTATTATAGTTAACTAAAACTAAAACCATAAATAAACGTTAACTGAAATAACATTTAAAAAACAACTAATTTTATTTCCGACAGTTGCCAAGACAACATTTCTTATTTTCACTTGGTTTAACTGTACTAAAAAAACTAAAACTAAAATAAAAATACGAACAATCTATATAGACATAAAAAATGACAAAACACGAGGCAAAATAGCTAAAACTTTAATTAAAATTAAAATGAAAAATAAATAAAATGAAAACTCATTCAAAATATTAACTAAAATAACATCTCAATGATACTAAAATAACACTGACATGATGCAAACTACATACTTGAGTCTTAAAATGTTTTGTATAATTTTAATAATTTAATAAGTTTATGTAATTTTTAAGTTTAAAAATGAAAACGATTAAATTTCATCTTTATAACTGGTTATTTATATAATTAAAATTTTATTCATTAAACTGGAATAGAACTATGAGTCTGTATATATCAATTTAATATAACAACAGCCTGATGCATCAAATCACATCCCATCCTCACCTTCTTAATAAACCAAACTAGCACAGATATGATGCATTTCCCCTCTTTATATGCCACCCAAGCACCTGTATTCTAGAAAACAGAGCTGTAAAGTTTCATATTTAGCATTTCTCTCAGAGCTTTTTACTTACCGAGCTGAGTTCTCCTTCAGGACTGTGAGTGAGAGAAGCTTGTGGAAGGATAAGAAAGGAGGGGGGAGAAATAAAGGATGGAATCAAGGGATAAAAGAAAAAAAGTGGGGGAAAGGGGGACTGGATGGTGGATGTTTTTTGGGGGGCATCAATAGGGTATCCAAACCTCCCAGAATCTGGCACCTCCCTCCTCGTCTCAAGACAAATGGACACCCCTCACCCCATCCCTTCTCTTCACTCCTTTGTCTCCTTTCACCCAATCTTTCAGTTTCTCTCTCGTCTGTCCTTCTTTCCTAAGCATTTGGTGTTGTGTACTTTCTTGCCATTAAATAAATAAATAAAAAATAATTGAAGCCATTTCAGAAGGGAGACTGCTAATTACTTGAATGTTAAAGAACATCAAACAACATTTCTTGTTGTTTGTGCTTGTTTTTTTTTTTAAATGTACTTGTCCTTGGATCAGCAGTCAGTTTCCCTAAGGGGCCTTTTTTCATTTTTGTTCTTTTATCCAGTTAAAAATAGTGCTGTAGACTTGGAGACAATCTAATGTGTGTGTGTGTGTGTGTGTGTGTGTGTGCAATGTTGTGTTTAGTCTGTCAGAGTACTTGTGTGCATTTGCATTTCCGTCTATGCCTACGTATATGGCAACACTTTCTAAAAACCTAAACCATCCCCGTGGCCGGGTCGTGCTCTGCTCTTTTTCCGTTTAGTTGATGCAGATTCTTGATAGTCAGTTGTGTCTCCATACCAACCAAACCCAGCTGCTGACCCACAGCAGACACTGCTAAAGTCATACATGACTGTTGTCTTGCTTGGGGCCTCACAGGCAGTTTGGATTTATTCCAAACCCTGAGTGTGTTTCTTGTTATTACATGTTGATCTCTGACTCTGAGGCAATTTCTCAGGGCAGTGCAAGCTTTGCTTTATTTGTAATTTATTTTTATTTATATATATATATATATATATATATATATATATTTTTTTTTTTCAGTTTTCACTTAAAAAAAAAAAAGACAAATATATCAGTGTTTTTGCTGTCTGCATCTGCTTTATCTTTATCTAGTGACTCATGTACTGACTAATGAGTGCCACTGAGCAAAAGCAATTTGGGTATTAAATACGGCCCTGAGATGCTCCACATATTTCTTCATTTTGAAGATTAATGGATTGGTTTTAAATTGAACATAAGAAGAATGTGTGGCATGTGTGTGGGTTTTTTCAGCTCAAAGAATGTGTTCTTGTAAAGATTCAGAATTAATTCCACTCAAGGTAAATTCTCAGTAGTTTGTCTGGATCATAGAAGCAACATCTCCCTCTGCTGGTGGTGGTGATGTGCTTGGGGGGTAGGTTTCTTCAAGAGTTTTAGATTTAGGAGACCAATTGGCTAAAAATGTATGCATGTACTATACACTTAAAATATTTAGATTTCAATTGATAGTAAAATTCCATCCAATTGAACTGAATAATCCATATTATTCATATTATGAATTAAGAATTTTAAATTAGTTAAAAAAAAAAAAAAGAGCTTAATAAAACATTTTGTATAAATCTTAATGGAACAACAGAATGGACTATTTAGTTAATGTAATTCGTATTCATAAATTAAAAAAAAAAAATAAAGTATGTTTAAATTTTAAGTTTAAGATTTATACAAAATGTTCTATTAGGCTCTAATTTTTAATAAGTTTGATGGAATTTTACTATGAATTAAAATGTGTAAATCTTAAAAAAAGCCCCCCCCCCCCCTTTTTTTTTTTTTTTGGAAAAGTTCCCTTTAAAAACATAAAAAGTAAATTTTCCTTATCTTTAGCCCTGTTGTACCCTACATTGCTACAACGAAAGTTAATAATATCATTTGTTACTCACCCTCATGCCGTTCCACACCCGTAAGACCTTTGTTCATCTTCGGAATATAAATTAAGATATTTTTGTTGAAATCTGATGGCTCATTGAGGCCTGCATAGCCAGCAATGACATTTCTTCTCTCAAGATCCATTAATGTACTAAAAACATATTTAAATCAGTTCATGTGAGTACAATGGTTCAATATTAATATTATAAAGCTACGAGAATATTTTTGGTGCACCCAAAAAACAAAATAACGACTTATATAGTGATGGCCGATTTCAAAACACTGCTTCATGAAGCTTCGGAGCGTTATGAATCAGCGTGTCGAATCAGCGGTGCAGCGAAGCAGTGTTTTGAAATCGGCCATCACTATATAAGACGTTTTAAGTTGGGGTTTTTTGGCGCACCAAAAATATTCTCGTTGCTTTATAATATTAATATTGAACCACTGTACTCAAATTAACTGATTTAAATATGTTTTTAGTACATTAATGGATCTTGAGAGAGGAAATGTCATTGCTGGCTATGCAGGTCTCACTGAGCCATCGGATTTCAACAAAAATATCTTAATTTGTGTTCCGAAGATGAACGAAGGTCTTACGGGTGTGGAACGGCATGAGGGTGAATAACAAATGACATTATTTTCATTTTTGGGTGAACTAACTCTTTAAGGTCAGATCAGAAATCTTTTACATATTTTAACGATTAAAACGTTGTGGAAGTGCAACAGCTGAATTCATGTAATGGTTGCAGTCATTGAGAGGGCGTAAGATGTGTGAAGTGCTCCCAGCACCTGTCAACAGACATATCATCCAAAGTCGCAGTCCAGCCACTCTGCCTTTTTCATTTTAATGACATTCAGACACTTTTCTCCTCTCTCGTGTAATGCCGAAGTCCTTGCGTCTGTTATGTTCCCCTAATGACTGATGATTTGTGAGATAATCTTCTTCAGCGAGCGGCTGATGACACTACACGAGTCCTTGATGAGGAACAGCATTTCTTTAACACCCAGTCCCAGCTTGTCTGCTGAGCAGTTCTGCAATCAGCGAGCACAGTGGCCATCCAGCCCCATCGACTGTGATTACCGAGCAGGCGAGATGCACCCTGTGTCGACCTTGCGGGCCTTTAATGATGGGGGGAGAATCTAATTGTGAATCAGACGGAGGCCGAGGCACTCTGGACAGCTGCAGACCCATCAAATGGGATCTGAATGCATGGAATTCAGATTTCTCCATCCTATGCTATGTAAATGAACAAACAATCACATTATGAATGTGGTCACCATGACAACACCCCACTTACCGGAACTTCACATGGAAGTGAGAGACGGAGATGTGTGGAGTCAGCTAAAGTGCTTAAGGCCATCACCTAGTCAAGATACAGTAGTGAATATTGTTTGTTTTTTTTTGTAGCACAGGCTGCACTCACCCTTTCCACCCCAGAGAGAGGTTCAGCATCTCTAGCAGATGCTGTCAATACCTCCTCTGACCTCTGATGGTTCTATAATTGATCTCTTTGTGACTGCCTGTTTTGGATTGGGATTTGGAAGCAAATGATTGGTATGCTATAAGGAGAGGGTTATATTATTTCTGATTACATTATAATTATTCTTTTGCAATAAATTACTGTAGTCAGAAATTTACAGCAAAAATTAATGCATGCTGGGTAATTTTCTTACTGTCAATCAACAGCAAAATGATACTTAATGTCACAGTAATTTACTGCTCTTGTTTTACTGTCAATTCACATTATAAAGTTGTCCTTAACCATGCCACTGCAAGAAAATATATTGATTACCACTGTACTTGTTTTAAAGTCACCGTAATGGTGACTAGTGTTCCATTTGCTTGGGATCTTGACCTTGTATATTCATATTCAAATTTCTGATCTAGCCAAGTCAGAAGTGTGACAAATGAAATCATTTGTTAAAACAATGACAAGCTTAAATATAAAATAAGCTAATTGGCTGATTTTAAGTTAGTCAGACTAATCTTAGCATGAATATGATGATTTCGTTTTAGCGTTATTTTAGCATGAAGATTTATCAATATCTAATTTCAAATTCATAACTGTTTGTAGACTGATCTTTTACAATAGTGAAGCAACTGCTGAGATTTGTCTTTGAAAGCTGTGACATCATCTTGCAACACAAGACTTTTTTTCTTACAAGCATCACTTATGCAGACATCAATACATCAGTACTAAAAAACACAACATTGTTGAGACTAAACAAATAATAATAAAAAAGATAAACTCTTAAGATTACAAAATAAACCAACAACACAAACTGCTAAAAGTAAACCAAAAATAAGTTCAGTAGCACAGATAAATCCAACAAGTATCAGTATTGTTTTACAATACTGTAAACTCAAAGTAAAGCCAAGCTTTTTTACAGTACAATTGTAAAAACTTGACTGAAATTGGCAGTAAATTATTGTAGATTTTACAATACATTTCTGAGAGTGCAGTTAGATACAAGAAAAATTCCTACTGTGAAAGTAATGCATTTATTAACCTGGAATATACTGTAATTTCACACTAAAATTTTTAACAATGTGGATTTTCACTTTCATGTTGTTTATGCCAAATTCTGACCCTACCATCTGAATGTCACAGCAGAAATCGAGACTCATCAGACCAGGCAATGCTTTTCTAATCTTCTATTGTTTGACTATGGTGAGCCTTTGTGAATTGTACCCTCAGTTTACTGTTCTTTTGCACACCCAGTGTGATATTCTGCTGCTGTAGCCCATTTGCTTCAAGGTTCGCTGTGTTGTGTGTTCAGAGATGCTCTTCTGCATGCCTCAGTTTTAACGAATGGCTATTTGACTGACTGTTGCCTTTTTATCAGCTCAAACCAGCCTGGCCATTCTTTATCTGGCTCTATCCAGACAGGATTTAAACTTTGTCGGCTGAAGACACAAGTTTGCTTTGAAGACGGACAGTGTACCAAGCTCAGTGTTCTTTCACCATTCTTGATTTCTAACACGCACTCACAACGTTCAGCAGGGTTATGCAGCTATCAGAGCAGAAACGAAAGCTGCTGCTCTCTGTATGTTGTTTTCACTGTGCTCGCTGTTTCCGTTGTCTCCAGGCACGTTCATATGTAAATTGCACAAGCTTATTTTGTCTGATCTGAAAAATGAAAGACCCATACATTTTCCCGCCCATAGACCCCCCTGTCAAAGAAATCAGGACAGAAGTGGTTGAAAGTGGACAAAAGAAACGTGTTCACCTGGTGTTTTTAATCAAAACACCAGGTGAAAATGGATATGTGTCTCCCTTATCTACTTGTGATCCGATCGACCAAAACGCATCTTAACACCAGGTGTAAACAGGGCCTAAGACACCTAAGACAGTGCTATGGGGAAACAGGAAGGAAAGCTAACTGTGCCAAACCACGTGTAACCATATGTCCCCTCAGACGTGTTTGGAAGTGCCTTAGTGGAAGAGTGGAGTAAGATCTCACAGCAAGAACTGATAAATCTGGTGCCGCCCATAAGGATGAGATGCATTGTAGAACTTAAAGCAGCTAGTGATACAACTTTTGACATTGACTTTTTAGATTGGATGAGGGGAAAGATTTTTCTTAGGGAATAACATCTCACAACTGGTCTGTGTATCTAACAAAACAATTGTAGATTCAACAGCAGTAAACGCAGTATTGGCAGTTTTGATGTTTTAGAAACTTTTTTGCCCATTCTAGAGCCTGTAGTCACTATAAACTCTATTTTCTCTATTTGAGAGTCATATAGTTTGGAACACCATGACAAAACAACTTTAATTATTGGGTGAAATACTCCTTTATATTATGTAGCTTGTTAAAAATAAGTTCTTTATCATCTTTACATTGAATACCTGCCAATTCCACTTTTCCTTTACGGAGAGTTCTTTGCTTTTATGTAGAATAAGGACATTTATATATATATATATATATATATATATATATATATATAGAAGCTATTGTTGAGAGTCAGCCGACACATTGACAGAATAAATTTTAAAATGTTCTACATTCTCTGTGCAGATTTATTGAGTTCTAAACGTCCAGCATTCTCACACTGCTCTAGAGTACATTCATCTCCTTGAACTTCTTTGATTTGTTCTGGTCCTCTTTCTTACTCAGAGGTAAACAAGGTACTTTATCACTTCTGAGGGGGGAAAAATTACTTTCCTTAAACTAACGGATATGACTTCCTCTCTTTTCACACTAGGGGACAAAACGATCAGAAGAAAAAAAGAAAAGAAAAAGGAAAAAAAAGAAAAGAAAAGAAAAACAGCAGCAAGTTTAAAGTGCCGAGAACACCAAGTGATCATTATAGGAAAAACCTTGGTGCTGATGTGATGTGTGTGGACTTTTCTGACTAGTATCTCTTCACGAGTGCCTGCCCATCCAACCTTAATAGTTAATGGTAAACGAACTTGGCTTGCTGTCCTCCCCAGGTGAAAAACAATGTACACTTCCATAATGTACTTAAAGTACTCTATTTTCGCATACAAAGTTTGTACTTAATATACTAAAAAAATGTTCTTTAGTACTTCTTAAGATAATCTTACGAATATATAACTGTGTACTTTGTGGTAACTAAATACATTTTTTAAATACAGAGATAGTATGTTAAAACCACATTTTAGTTCATATTCATGGAGTCTCAAAATAGCACAGTTGAATACACTTAGATGTTCTTAGAGGGATACCAAAAGAATTGATGCTGGGACGGTGCAATGACTGCTGCTTATATACTCTTGTAATGATGATTGACAAAACTGAATGATTAGGCTCCTCCAAAACCTACATTTTGAACATTTTTGAACATTTAATGATTTGGTGGGTAACACTTCATAAATCGTATTAAAGGCGCAGTAAGCAATTTCTGAGAAACACTGTTGATATTTAAAAATCAACCCAAACAAACACACCCCTCCCTTCATTGCTCCTCCCCCAAATGCTGAAGCAAAGCAAAATAATGTTTCTTGAAAATAAAGCGAAGATGAAGAACAAACATCAAGGAAGAACAAAAAATGAACATACAATACTCAAGAGTATATACAAGCACAAGTTTGTTGTTATAGCAGCACACCAGCTATCAGGAATAAAAGTAAATTTTATTACGGTTACTTTTCTTAAATAAGTTATCCTTGATGACGTATGCATCCTTCAAATGCGACCTCCAGGGGACGCAGCCTCCGAAATGAGACGCAGCTCTTGGGTGCTTCTCATTTCTTATTTGTGCATCCTCATTTCCTTTCCTCGTTTCCTTTCCTTGTGTCTTAGCTCCACCCCCTTAGGATGCGAGGTAAGTATATACCTGTTTATCCTCGCTCATGACTCCCCAGGAAGCTTCCTTGTTCCTCGTTCCTTGCCCACTCGCAGTGCAATTAGAGAATTGAGATGTCCTTCAAGATGGCTGGTGTATAAACACAGGTGTATAAACCATTATTTACAGTTAACCTGTAGGGTTTGTTTTGTGATAATGATTGGTTGACTGTGCATTATCCCTTATATTGAAAGTATTTGATTTATTGTGATTAAAAGTCACTCCTAAATACCATACTCGTTCATTTGAAACATCATTCTACTTTCATTTGAAACATCATTCTTATTCACATAAGTACACACTTAAATATGAGGTGTATGTTTTTGTGTAATTAGGAATAATGGCCTTAGGGTAAATCTTTTGCACACCAAATTGCCAAAATCTGTAGCTTAGTTGTGCTGTTGATAAAACTCAATTGTCATCAGTCTCTTGAATGTGAGATTGATGTTGCAAGTAATTATTGACTGGCTCAGTTGAAAGAATTGATTTTCTTCCTGAAGCTATAGCCTCTGACACCACATTTTCTAGAAGATAGATCGTTTTAAAAACTATCATAAACAGCAGCCAAATTTAAGAAATATATAGAGTTATGAAAAATATGCCTTGTGATTTCAGTTTGCTATTATTCTGTGCACAGTGGGCTTATTATTATATTCTCTAAACTCTAAATTACTCTAAGTCCTATTCTCCATTTCTGTCTACATATAGAACCCTTCTTGACTCAATTTTAAAGAACCCTTTATGCCACAATGGTTCTAAAGAGAAATTACTGCATAATAGGCTACTTTCATGTTTAACATGTTTTTTTTTGTGTTTTTTTTTTAGTAATAAAGAATGTTTACGAACAATTTAATTAAAATTAAAATTGAGTTAAAACAAAATTTATTAAACTAAATAACATAAAATCATAAAAAACAGCAGTAGATAGAGCGCACGAACTCTTTCCGCGCTCAAGGCCAAAGGAGTATAGGCTACTTCGAAAGGCTCGCGCGCTCAACTGTGCACGAGACGGAGCGGGACGTGGAAAATCAAGTAAGGCCTATACCGTGACGTAAGACAACTTTTATTTTCTCTCACACACAGCACATAGAAACAACTTTCTAAGAAAGCGACCAAACTGCCTGTAAAGTGATTAAAGAAACTGACAATGTCTTTTTTTTTTTTTTAAACTGAAATGAAAGGCAATGAGGAAAAAAAATTCACAGTCACGGTACAGAACACCACACAAAGATACAAAAGAAAATAAATAAAAACATTTCGGATTAATAAACCTCAAAAAATATATAAATAACTGCAGAAAGGCCACACTGCAGATAGGTATGCATTTCACATTTCGACAAATAAAATTAAATCGGCTAAATTGTCTGCATTTAACTAATCTACAGCGCAACATCGATGCACCAAAAAACAATCACAAATTAATTTACAGAACTGAATTAGAACAGAATATACCGTTCTAATAAATAAAAATAAAAAAATAAATAAAAAAATGAAATAGCCATAATCAAGTGCAGTGTAACATATATTCAAAACACAAGCCACAAATAGGTAAATTATGTAACCCGGGGTGATAAATAAAGAAATTAAAATGAAAGAAATTATTAAAATAACGAAAGTAGCCTATATATAGCCAGAATTGTCAACTTTGTCTTTTTAACTGCAGAGACAATAAACGCTACTGGAACTGCAGTCTTTTTAGCTAAACATTTACAGCATACAAAACTCAAATTAGAACCGGCTGAAATGTTTTGAACTCACTTGTACCTGACCTGATTGAGAGAAAAAAATCCAGTCTTTCACACGATCTGCCTGTGTCCGTTTGAGTCTTTTCAAATAGCGCGCTAGTCAGCTCGTTAACGTTGGCCGGCAGAAGCGCGCCGCAGTGTTTGTCGTTGTTGAGTGGTAGGACATGAGCTGTTGGCACAACTTGCATATACGTTTTTTGGAAGCAAGATTTAAAAAAGAAATAAATAAAACAAGACAAAAAAACAAGATAAAAAATAATAACAAGAAAGAAAGAAAAAGAAAATAATAATAGAAACAAGAGAGAAAGTAAATAGAGAAGTATTAAAATCCCAGGAATCCCATGGAGTAATGGCAGCAGCAGCCCCTGATCTTGATCAACCTCCAGAGTTGGTGAAAGTGATGCTCGAATGTCAGAAAAAGAATAATGAGCACCTGCAAACGATGGCTCCAATATTGAACCACATTGCGAGTAATACCCAAGCCCCGCAAACATCCATGTCCACTGCACCCAAGTGGGACACCCGTGAGAGCTCACAGCCTACTGTCAGAGAGAGGCGGATGCCTTACTGTGATTCACCATTTCCATCAGAGAATCCAGAGAGGTCACGCAACATTACAAGTGGGCCATTTGCTGCTGAGCTGGAAGTCATACAACAGAGAGCACGTACTTCAGGCCCCACCAGGGCTACCCCCTCCATAGAGACAAGTGTTAGACATCGAAGTAGTGAGTGTGGCTCTCAGCTACTGCCACCTACATACACCGTTGAACAAAGACACAGTATTCTTCCTCATCAAGGCCAAGCCATCCCTCAAGAGAGTCCCAGAGCAAAGCTCTCTATTTTTGATGGTAGTGGAGACTGGGAATCGTTTCTAGTAACATTTGAACGACAGGCCAGGAAGTATGGTTGGAGTGGAGCCCACAAGGTGGATTATTTGCATGAATGTCTGAGGGGGTAGTATGTCTGTTCACTTCCTGAGCATATTCGAGAAGACTACATTCTTCTTAAAGAGCAGCTAACTCAATGTTTTGGTCAGCGAGACCCCCCCAACCACAATTAGAAGGAAGCTGGGAGAACTCCGCCAGTTTAAAGAGTCGGTAGCAGCATTTGCAGAAGAGGTACAATGCTTAGTCACCTTAGCATACCCTGATGTGGAGCTTGATATGCAAGATCAACTTGCCACAGATTTCTTCCTCAAGGGGCTTCGTAACCAAAAGGTGGCTGATGAAGTAATGAACAGAGATCCTCATTCATTAGTAGAGGCTCAAAGACTTGTAGAGGCCCATGAGCACAATTATCGAGCCACCATGGGACGTGATGTTGATGCAAAAAGCAGAGCCAGGCGTATTTCCTGGGCAGATGATGATGAAGTGTCCAGTGAAACTCCAGCAGCATCACACAGGGTGCAGAGTCTGACTTACTTCACTGCAGACCAGCTAGCTCTTCTTTCGCAGAAAGCTGCATTCCTAACAGAAACAGTGGAGAGAATTAGTAAGAACTATGTGACTGCTGACCAGTTTCACCTCCTGATGGAAAAGATGGAGCAGCTGCAATCAAAACTAGATAATGCTGTGGTAAGGAGCAGAACCGCAGTACTGCTCCAAGGGACCTAGTAAGCTGGAGAAGCCAGTCCCCTACACCACAGGTGGGACGCACTATAAGTAGAGGCCCAAGCTTGCTCATCAATGCAACTGTGAACAGCATTCCAGTGAAAGCCGTTGTAGACACAGGAGCTGAAGTGACGGTTATCTCAGAAACCTTGTATCAGCAGTTTCCCTTAAATAAGCAGACAGCTTTAACACAGACATGTCTCCATAATGCAGAATCAGGGAAAGACATGAGCGCCAAAGGTCAACTAAAAGTTAAATTCCAAATCGGTACATGGAGTGCAGAATGGGAAGTCTTTGTGGCTCCGATACATGACCTTCTGCAGGCTGCAAACATCATAATCCATTCTAGTGGCAGAGTATTCATTGAGGAAGAGCTGGTTCCCACTAAGATCGTCGGAGGTGATGGAACAGACTACCATGTTGCACGAGTGGTCCTGGAGACAGACACAATGTTACCTCCAGAAAGTGAATGTCTTGTCTGGGGTGAAGTTGACAGTCCAAAACCTGGTGTCTGTGCAGTTTTGGAACCCTATCTGATAACAGAATCTGTGGCTTCTGGAAGTGTTGTCACAACCATGGAACAATGGGTGATTGTAAGGTTTTGCAATCTTTCCAGCAATAAGACCACCTTGCTGAAAGGAGCCTGTCTCTTGGTCAAAACCTTTCCAGATGAGAGCTCATCACATTACACAGAGCAAGAAGAGGACTGTAGCATTCAAGAGCAAAGTGATGACACTATTTATTCTGAACTAAGAAGACTGTCAACTGCCACTGACTTACCTGAGCACCTCCAAGCCCTTTATGCTGCTTCAAGTGGAACATTAAATGAAGAACAACAACAGTGATTTGTTGAGCTCTTGCTCTCATACAGATTTCTTTTTGCCATTTCAGATGCTGACCTTGGTTTCCTAACAGCTGTCACACACAAAATAAATACTGGAGCTGCTGGGCCAGTACGCCAGCCAGTAAGACGGACTCCACTCGGATTTCAAGGGGAAGAGGAGAGGCATCTCAAAGCTATGCTGGAAGCAGGAGTTGTTACACCTTCCTCCTCAGAGTGGGCGTCCCCTGTCGTGTTAGTCCGTAAAAAGGATGGTGGAGTCCGCTGGTGTACTCTCGGCGCCTAAACAGCCTGACAACTAAGGATGCTTATCCTCTCCTCAAGATTGAGGAATGCCTGGATGTCCTTGGTGGCGCTTGTGTCTTCTCTACCCTAGACCTCCAGTCTGGGTACTGGCAAATTGCAGTAGATGAAATGGACAGACCAAAGACAGCCTTCATTACTCGCTATGGCCTGTATGAATACACCCATATGCCCTTTGGATGGTGCAATGCTCCAAGCACTTTCCAAAGGGCAATGGAGTTTGTTCTTTGAGGACTTCAGTGGGAAACCCTTTCTGATTTACTTGGATGACATCATAATCCTGGGTAAAGGAGTAGACGAGAGCCTTGATCGCCTTGCACTCGTATTCTAATGCCTTGACAGTTATGGGTTGAAGCTTAAGTTGTCCAAGTGTCATCTACTCAAAGACAAAGTCCTTTTTCTGGGCCATGTGGTCAGTGGTGAGGGTATACGCCCCAACCCAGCTTTGATTAAGGATGTAGACGCTTGGAAAACCCCCACAAGTGTGCATGAGCTAAAGGCCTTCCTTGGACTGTGTAACTACTACAGGAAGTTTGTTCTGGCATTTTCTGAGCTGGCCAGCCTTCTAAACGAACTCACCAAAATGCCTTCACACAGCTCAAGGAAAGATTGACTTCTGCACCAATAGTGGGGTATCCTTCAACAGAAGGGAAATACATTCTGGACACAGATGCGTCAAATCACAGCATCGGAGCAGTGTTATCACAATTTCAGTGGGGAGTGGAAAGAGTTATCACCTACGCAAGTACCCACCTTACCCCAGCTCAGAAAAGATACTGTGTAACGAGACGAGAGTTGCTAACTGTTGTCTGCTACACACGCCAATTTCAACACTACCTGCTTGGTAAGAAGTTTCTTTTACGCACTGATCACAACAGCTTTACCTGGTTGTTCCGTTTCAAACACCCTGAGATTACAGGGTGAGAACCTTACACCTTGAGAATTACATCAAGGTGTTCTCTTCTATTGTTGGGAAAAACCTGGAGGACTCAGCCCTTCCCTGCTGTTACTAGTATCAGCTTCAATGCAAAAGTGTTGCAAGCCTGCCATAACCCGCCCCAGTCTGGCCATTTGGGGGAAGGCAAAACATTAGAGCGACTCCGTCGGAGTTTTCACTGGTATGGCATGGGTGGAGATGTATATTTGTACATACAACGGTGCAAACACTGCAATGCCCATAAATCTGCAGGACCTACTAAGAGAGCCAAACTTCAAAGTTACCAAGCAGGGGCCCCAATGGATCGGATCCACATTGATATATTGGGTCCATTTCCTGTGTCCAGTTCTGGAAACAAGTATGTTCTCATCATCATTGACCAATTCACTCGATGGGTGGAGGCATTTCCCATTTCAGACCAAGGCGCAGAAACAACAGCTAGGACATTAGTTTATGAGTTCATTTCCCGTTTTAATGCACCACTCGATTTTGAAAGTTCACTATTCAAGAATGTTTGCAGTCTATTGCAGATCACAAAAACAAGGACAACCCCTTACCACCCTGCCTCAAATGGGCAAGTTGAGCGGTTCAACCGCACACTCCTTCAGATGATTCGCTGCTATGTGAACCAGAATCGGAAAAACTGGGATGAGCATCTTCCTCTTCCTCCTACATCAGCATATCGTAGCTCCTAACATGCAGTCACGGGATTCACACCAAATAGGCTGACGCTCGGAAGAGAAGTCTACCAACCTCAGGATCTATGGTCTGGCATAGCTGAGCAGAGGTCAGATAGTTTGGCAGTTCCCAACTTCCTGTACAACTTGGAAAAGGGCTTAAGAGAAGCACATGATGCTGCCAGAGAGCACCTGCAAACAGCTCAACAATGTCAAAAGAAGACGTATGATCTCAGGTCTCAAGAGAGGACGTATAATGTGGGAGATCTTGTGTACGTGAGGGACAGCACCAAAAAGAAGGGACAAAGTCCAAAACTCCAAGCACCTTGGAAAGGGCCCTTTGTGATATCTGCCTGCTGTGGCCGGTGCTTAATGAGGTCCAGGGGCTACGACACAAGAGAATCATGCATCATGACTGTCTTAAGCCTTATGACTGTGAGGTGATTCCAGAGAAATTCGTAAGCCTGCAAGATACAATAATTAATAAAAAATTTTTAAAAAATGACTGTGTTCCAGACTTTCAGTTTAGTATTAGTACTTATGGATTATTAATTCAGAGTTAATGCCTTGAAGGACTTTTCCAGACTAAAGATACTGTTTATTATTACATGCACTATTTCTTAGTTACTGTTATTATGCTATTTTTACTGAAGGGACTCGGTACTGTTAAAAGACAGGGGATAGTGTAGAAAAGAGAACATGGCCCCTTGAAGTATTTTAGTTACCCTTTCTGTGATCTAGTCTCCTATTGGTTGTTCAGTTATGCACTCTTTTGTATAGAGCGTAAGGTTACGTTTTTCTTTAGTTAGTTTTTGGTGTCGCTCGCATGCTCATTGCACGTCGGAAAACTGCTGTCCTGTGCCGGAGCAAGAGCGCCTTTCAGTCGCATCAATTTCATATAAAGTGTGTGTTCATGAACGATACTGTTGGTGAGTGCGCTGAACTGACTTACATCTGTGCAGAAATTCAGTAAACTCTGTGAACCAATCCCCTTGTCGTGGCTCATTTCACCCGCATTTCCCACTGCATCGCAGTGTATATGTATGTTTTATACCGCTATTGTGCCTGTTATGTGCTATTCACTTCCACACAGTTACTAAAATGTTACTTTGCACACTCTTCATACCACAGTCCTGCAAAGATGACAGAAAATGTACTCGCAGTTGCTGTCCTGCAGCAAAACATGATAGCAGTTGCGTTTTAGATCTAATATATAATGGTGAGTGAATTCGACCTGGACGCATCAGTGCATGGTGAGATATTTTAGAAACTTTTTGACCAATTTACCAATTTACTCATGGAACTGCATTTTAATCCACATATTTCTAAAAAATGAATCGTACTATTTATTATACCAAAAGAAAAGTTTAAGAATCTAAAAGGATATTAAGAGATCTTTAGTACTTTTATTGAGTTACAGGCATGAAAACTTCAGGCAAAAAACACAAGAAGTTTTTCCCATTTTTGAACTGTCATCATTGGCATATAATGCAACAAAAATTGCTTAAGTGAACAAAATTTTACTAATAGACCTACCAATCTCTGTGTAAAAATACAATAATGGTGCAGCCATCTTTCTAAAGTCATTTTACCCCCCTGTAATGTGGCTCCAAATGTCAGGTAAAAATTGTCATTTTGACCCCCCTCTACAAAATAGTGAATTACTCAGTAAATATACAGTGCTCAGCATAAATGAGTACACCCCCTTTGAAAAGTAACAGCATGGAGTGTTGGTATCATCTTCTCTTTCAGTATAGAGCAGTACATCTGTGAATTCATGATGCCATCAATGAAATGCAGCTCCCCGACACCAGCAGCACTCATGCAGCCCCACATAAGGACACTGCCACCACCATGTTTCACTGTAGGCACCATGCATTTTTCTTTGTATTTCTCACCTTTGCAACGCCATAGTTTTGAAGCCATCAGTTCCAAAATCATTTATCTCTTATCACTCCAGAGTATAGAGTCCCAGTAGTCTTAATCTATGTCAGCATGGGCCCTGGCAAACTCTAGGCGGGGGTTTTTTTGCCTGGGCTTTAGGAGTGTCACAGACACACCAGGCTCCAACACCATCCAATCACTGCGCACTCCCTCACCGGAATACTGATCACACACACCTGTACCTCAACAGCTCACCAATCAGCCACTGGTTAAAAGACACTCACACACACTTAGTCACTGTCCGGTCTGGTTCGCATCAAGACGTACCTTCATGCTTACCTTAAGGACTCCCAACGATCTACTTACCTGTCTCCAGCGTTCCCAAGTCTCCTCCTGTGTTCCCAGTCTGTGTGTGAGTGTCTACCGTCTTCTGTACAGCTCCTCATCTGCCTCATCTTGGATCTCCATCTCGACAAACCACAAGGACCGTATCACTCATCTTACATTCACCTTGCACCACAAGACACTTCGTTCATTCATCTGCACCCCTGTGTGTCAATAAACATCGTCTGCTGTTACCTCCTGTCTCTGACCCTTCTGTACTGTAACAAGGAGAGGCTTTTTTCGTGGACTTTGCTGATCTTCTTGTAATTAGAAATTATTTTCTTTCTCAGGTCTTGTGACATTTCTCTTTCATGTGGTGCCATTGCTGACAGCATGAAATGGGAAGGGGTTTTAACACCCTTTTATAGTCAACTGTCTACTGGACACCTGTGTAATGAATAATTAGACTTACCTGTGGTTGAATTCTTGTTAAATTAGACATTTGTAGTCTTTCAGTGGGGTGTACTAATTTTTGCATCACCCTAATTTGAGTAAAACTGAAAATTTTGTTCTCTAAGTTATATTATAAACCTTACTTTCATGTTATAAGTTAAACAGATGTTATATAAAACTTAATCTTGTCAACATTTTGGAAATTGTTTTTGTGTTCATTGAGATATTGTTTAAAATGGTACTTTTCAAAGGGGGTGTACTCATTTACGCTGAGCACTGTATATCCATGACTTTTAATATTTTGGATTTATTTGTCATATATGTATTTCTTTCAACACACACACACACAGGTTTGTTTTGCTATCAAAGTGAGGATATTCCATAGACGTAATGGTTTTTATACTGTACAAACTGTACATTTTATCCCCCTACACACACACACACACACAAAAAGGGTTTAAAATTTTACCTTTAGGGGTACAACAGTCGCTGGGGCAGTACCTTAAAAGGGACATTTTTGTACCTTTTTTACTCCAAAAAGGTACTAATATCAGAGTTGTAAAGTCCAGGTTCAGAAAGTAAAAGTCCTCCTCAGTATTTTGTTCCAGTCACCTGGATTTGCTAATTAGCACACTTTTTCAACCAGAAAGTACACAGCAAAAGGCTTGTTCGAGATGCATTGGCTCTGCGCAGACTGATTGGCGTATGACATCAAAGTACCACGAGAGCATTTGGAAAGCATATGACTCGTTATGCTTTTGAAACGCTCTTGCGGTACTTTGATACACCGATCGGTCTGCACAGCACCGATGCATCTTAAACAAGCCTATTAACTCCAGTGTTAAATTAACTCTTCTGGCAGTACATGTGAGACCATACTCAAGAGTGTTAAAGTGTTAAAATAAGAGTGTTAACACTCTTAAGTTAATGAGATAATTAAGTGATTAATTGAGTGATAATTGACCATTATTAAAGATAGTGATGTGATAGTGACAAGTAGAATCACCAAAGGAGAAAATCACAACTTGTAGATCAGTATTTGCTTTAGTTGGGCTCTTGACCCTTGACTTTTTTTTTTAGATTTTGTTTGGGATGTTGTAACCGAGTTGTATCAGCCAGACAAGTAAAGAGAAAAGATGATCAGGTTATGTTGGTTATGTTTTCACATAATCATTATTTGACATGAATCACCAAACCCATTCAGAGCCCACTCTCTGAGTTACATTATTGATTACAACAGCACTGTGATTCTACAGCAGAAGATCAGCTTTTTCAATATAATCCAAAGAATTTCTTTAAAGTTGTTCTGATTTAAAAAAAAAAAAAAAAAAAAAAAAAATCGCACTTTTAGGCACACACAGACATCAAGAATCAGCGTATGAATTCCAACAACGGCGACAATCAACATATTCTGATTAACAGATCAACTCTCAACATTAGAAAACAAGCTACTAAAAAGTCACATTAAAAGCAAAAAATAAAATGGTGAGGATAAAGGAAATTACTAAAACAATTCAGCTCGTAATTTATTCATGCAGCAATGCATGATGAGAGCCATGGATGAATTTTGATTGGTGGCACCTAGAATGCACTGCAACATGCTTTTGATGATCACCACTGTTGAGATTCACAGGCTGATTCTTGATGTCTGTCTCCAAATGAGAGTTTTCTTGTTTAAAACAACTAAGAAATCCTTTGGATTATATTAAAAAAGCTGGATCTTCTGCTGTTGAATCACAGTGCTGCTGTAATCAATAATGTAAATCTAACTCAGAGATTGGGCTCTAAATGAGTTCAGTGATTCAGATCAAATAATGATTATGTGAAAACATAACGAACACCATCTGATCATCTTTTTTCTTTGCTTGTTTGGCTGTTACAGCTCAGTTATAACAGCCAAACAAAATCTAATATTAAAAAGTCAAGGGTCAAGAGCTCAACTAAAGCATTAGTGGCATGATCTCTATGATGGTGACTAAAATAATGTATTAGTAAATGTTGAAATTTACATTAACAAAGATTAATGCTGTAGAAGTACAGTTCATTCTTAGTTAATGTTAACTAATGTAGTTAACTATGTTAACTAATGAAACTTTATTGTAAAGTGTTACTGAGTCATTTCATTATGGTTGTTGTAGTGCTCTGCGGAAATTAGTTTTCAAGGAAGTAGTCTATTAATGGGTATAGCTACAGTAATAGTGATTTTCTCCTTTGGCGATTCTGCTTGTTAACATCAGGTATCTTCAATAATGGTCAATCATCACTCAGTTAATCACTGAATTAATGTTCATTTAACACACTTATTTTAACACTTTAACACTCTTGAGTGTGGACTCACATATACTCCCAGGAGAGTTAATTTAACACTGGAGTTTTTGCTGTGTACCTCCTGGTTGAAAAACTGTGCTAATTAGCAAATCCAGGGGACTGACATTTCATGTTTACGTCGTAATACCAGTGTAAAACACGTGTCATTATACAAATTTGTGTCCTCATGAATCACAAAAACGCGCGCACACACACACACACACACACACACAGACACAAATCAAAATTTTTAGATTTTCAATCTTTTCTTATTTGCAATTTATGTATTAAAATATATACATAATAGTGTTTGCTAGTGTTTTGTAGCTTTTCTCCAAACTTTGTAGCATGTAAGTTATGGCACAGTATGCAAAATAGCCACCAAATGTTGGTGGGAAGTTGGTGTTCCAGCTGTCATAACAAAATTTAAAGAAATTAAGCAAGATTGGAAAAAAAATAAAGCTGCATCTTAAAAGTACTTAAAAGTAACATCACTAAATGACAAGAAAAAGTCAAGCAAAGTGTTTGCTCAGCGTCTGGAACAGTCACTGGCACGAAGATACAAGATAAAGTTTTATAAAAACAATGTCTTGAAGAGGAGATATGAATTATTTTTCAAAAGAGCAAGTCTACATCTTCTGCGGCCTGTGATGATTATAGGAAAAATGTATTACAAGACTTTCAAAGCAGTGTACCAAAGTAATTAAATAAATAAAGGTGTTTAAACAGCAAAACACATCCACTTGCACACATTTGTCAATCAGAATATCAGATCTTTCATGCTATAGTTAACACATTTGTAAATATATTTCAAATAAAAAAGGAAAAATGTAATAAAAGTAGATCATCAGTCATACAGCGCTATTGTGACTGCAGTGTGTCACGTAACAAGCAATGACGCGTCACTATGGAAACAATAAAGTGATACGTTCTAAATAACGGTCGCCTTGAAAAACTCACGCTGGGGGCTCAGCCAGAATATTTTAAACTTAACGTTACGTGTGAAAGGGTTAAGAGATATAACCAGTTTAGATGGAAAGAATCTCATGACTAGCTGAAGACATTACTGTAGCTATACCCATTAATAGACTACTTCCTTGAAAACAAATTTCCGCAGAGCGCTACAACAACCGTAATGAAATGACTCAGTAACACTTTACAATAAAGTTTCATTAGTTAACATAGTTAACTACATTAGTTAACATTAACTAAGAATGAACTGTACTTCTACAGCATTTACTAATCTTTGTTAATGTAAAAATGTATTGCTCATGGTTAGTTCATGTTAGTTAATACAAACAAATGAAACCTTATTGTATAAAGGCACACTGCCCAAATTAACAATTCTAGACATTTTTTTTTCTGAGTGGCTTTAGACTGTAAATTAAAACCACATTAACCCAAAAGTCTGATGAGGTTAAGAAAGCTTTTCTGCAGATTTCTCTATGATGCACCTGAAGACACTTAAATGCCAAACTGATGACTACTTAAAGAGCAAAGAGAGTGAGAGCAAGTGTGCTGCTAAGAAAAGTTGAATGGTGATAATTACACACCCCCATACACACACACACACACACACACACAAACATGACTTGATTTATTACGCCAACAACAGTCTACTGGGACCAACGCTGCTGTTGCCGTGGTTACACAGCTAATTAGTGAATAAAGCTGTGCTTGGTGTTGCCTACTGGAAAGCTGCGCTACATACTTAGATAGTTGTATGACTACATACAGTGTGTGTATATGTAATTGTATGCGTGTTTAACAGCCTTTATTATGTGTGCAGATTTATTTACATGCTAAAACTCATCGTGCTTGAAACAATCGTGCTTGCGGTGACATGGTCACTGTGCTATATCGATCATCTGTAGGTCTAGGAGGGCAGCTAGACTGACTTGTTGATAGAGCCTGCTGTGACTGAGTGATTGAGTTACTTGTTCTCTCAGACAGCCATATAATGATGAGTCTCAATAGAGAAAGGGTCATTATGGTTGTTGAAATGACCTAGTATTAACACAGAGTGGCACGCCTCTGGATCTAGTGCACATATGTCCCAAGGATAATGTGAAAAAAGTCTCAGCATGACACATTGCGATATCAAGTTTAGTTTCAGTACAAAAAAGTTTTTTTTTGTTTTTTAGAGCAAAACCTGTTTTGCAGGCACCATCGTGATCACACAGAGGGTTTCGATTTTTAACACACACAGGGTTTCAATCCTGTGCCAAAATTAGACTACAATGTAAAATGAAATGATAGAGAATTCCTCACTTGATGTGTTGCAGAGAATGTAAGGAATAACCTTGAATGAATTATGTATTAATTATTAATTTTTAGACTTTCTGCTTTTAACCCCCTTTATGTGCTTTAGTAAATAAAGTTGAAGCCCTGCTATGAGATATTATAGAAAATTGCACTTGGAATAATACTTAGTTCTTTTATTTATGAATGTTTCAATATTAAAAACATATTTTGTATTACACGTAATGCAGTGCAGGCCTATTCATTACTTCATGAAAACCTATTACCATATCTCTTTGCTGGACTGATATATCTTTGTATTTTTAACTAGACTATTCCTTTTACTTCTTTTCCACTTCACTTCATATTAAAAATAGCAATGATGAGCTTTTGCAGTATCATTCATTCTATATTGAAGAAAAAAATGCTGTAGTTTTCAACACTGTTTTTGATTATATAGGAGACACCACATTTAATCTCAGCATGAAGTCACTTTGAAGCCTGACTTTTGTCATGTGTCTTGAGAGTTTTGACCTTAAACTGTCAGTTTGATTTAACCACATGGCCACATTGATTAAATGTTGAAAAGCCCTTATAATCAAGCAAACCCTAGATCCAGTTTTGCTGTAACACTTCCAGCAGTGTAATACGTTGTAATTACATGTGGAACACTTTTCTCACAGTGTGTATTTAGATAATAACAACTCTACTGGCCAATTGGCTATGCTTGCTCCATTGTAGGGAAGAATGCAGACACCCCCTCAAAGTTTCAACAATAGCAGGCATTATCCTAAAAGTGTAGGAGGCAAACTTGAATTGACTGCCAATCAGTTCAGGTGCAAGAATTGATAAAGCAGTTTCTCAATTAGTAGAACATAGACTTCAATGCAATACACACACAAACACACAAAACATGGTTTCCAGGTGAAAGGTATACAAAATGGACCCTTTTGATGACAAATCTATTTTAGTTAACATCTTAAATCCAGAATTTTACTGACTAGCCAACTAGCCAGCACTGCTGCAAGGAACTTTCTAATACAACTGCTTTAAGAGTGACTATGACATCCATCTCTTCCTCTTCTTTTTTCCCCTCTTTTTGAAAGTCATGGAAATGCAAGAGGTTTTTATTTTTTATTTTGTTGGAGCAAATGGAAAGGCAAAAATAATATCTACAGGCTCCTCAAAAGAAATGTATTCTACTCTTACTTCCGTATTACAAAATTTGAATTGTGAATAGGTCTATATGTAATAAAGAGCACACGCAATGTGGTGGTGGTGCACCTGTAACAGAGCCGAGCAGAGTGATCGCAAAAAACATAGCTGACTAGTAGGTAACCATTTCAGGTTATTTAAAGTGCATTTCCGTTTGAATGTAAGTGTTGAAGTCGGATTGGGTGAGCTGTTTGCTTTGTTTTTAGTCTGTCCATTTGTCCTGTTCATTGTGATTGTGGACGGATTGGACGGACATGATTTCCCCCCCCCAAACTAGTTCACACAAACCCTGCCCTGCAGCCGATTCTAAAGATTGAATTGGTCATGTGAATCACAATGCTGAATGCCAGATACTAACCCCTATAGTATAGGGTTGATCACACACTCTGATAGATAGCATTACTTTTTGATGTGATCGAATCCAAACATAATTTCCCTGAACTCTGAACTTAATAGACAGCCATTATTCAACTGACAGGATATCAGCCATTCACAGTGGCGCGGAGGTACCACCTACTTTTACATGACTTCACCTCAATTTTGCCTTATGTGAATTGACTGTTATGAGTTTAAGGAAAGATAACAACTCTGAATCTTTTTCCGTTGTTGTGGGGATTTTTAAATAAAAGAGTGCTTTTTAAATTCTCATTGAAAATGTACTAGCTCACCTTTGGATAAGCGCCCCTACTTGCATGCTCTCACTGGATCATTTAAAGCCTTGGAAAATATGTGATGGTTATTTCAATAAAGCCATTTCAATTGAACTAAATGGGTCTGAGGTGGGGTTGGAATTAAGGGAGGAAAGAAAGGGTGAAAGATACTAATAAAAAGAAACAAATTTTCCTCTAAAGTTCTGATCTACACCCTGATGAAAAGACAGAGACTGTTGAATGATTGGAATTTTGATGAGGCTTTTGAGGAGAACAGACCCAGAGGACTAAAAGCTCCCTGGCTATTTTAAGCTTTCTCCTCAACCCCTCGCTTCCCCTTTTTTACATCTCAATAACATAACTCTATCTGGCCTGAATTGCTATCTTGAACTCAGAACTTTTAAGAGGTTAGATATAATGGACTGCCTAATATAAAAGTATTGAAAACATTCTTTTGTAATTGATTGTATAACATCCCATACATCCATTGATGAAAAGAAAATTGGATTTTACTCTTTTGATCAATTGGTCAGTTCAAAATTTAACTGAAATGCTTCCTGCATTACAAAAATATTTTAGAAATGGAATTTTCCACCTCCTAGAAGAAGTATGGAGGAATTTGGAGGTATGGAGGAAAACATTTCTAGCATTAAATACTCATAGTATATGGGTTGACACAAGGAAAGCGCTTGTTTTCAAAGAGATGAAAGAGAAATAGATGGTTTCAAAAAAAAGCTATAAATCTTGTGTATGCATTAGATTAAATAGTTCCTTCTAACTTTAAATAAGGTTAAATGAGTTTGCTGTTTCATACCACGTATTCTACTAAATGGTACAAAAACTGTACTGTCTTTAATGCTAAAATTACTGATCCTGCACTTTAAAATGCTCTGTCAGGTAACCAAAAATGTGCATCACAAAGAAACATCTAAACCGTGTTCAAATAATGTTGTTACTACTAAAATACACATTTTCTTTCATTGTTATAATATATTGAATAAACAGTGTTAATGTAATAAAACACTACTGCCATTATTGCATTTCCATCCGTTGTTTGTCATAAAATAACTCTGGGATAGCTTTGCATATTTGTGCTTGCCATCTGTTCATCGCTGTGCTGAGTCCAATGCAGTTTAGTATTTTATTCACAAACATTTGTTTATGTACAGGGGTTGGACAATGAAACTGGCTAATATACGTAGTGTTGGAGGTTTCACGCTTATATATGTGCAGCCTGGTGGTCAGTCTTCACTGATTTTACGCTCCATCAGTAAGAGCAGAGTGTGAAGTTTGAATTAGCAGAGCAATAGGACAGCTGTATAAAATATTGCAATCCACACAAAATAATGGAAGAAGTAAAAAAGAGGACACTATGTTGGTGCATGTCTCACTAGCTCATGTGGGTAATGTCTGCATACCACCATGTAGGACAAACCACATCCAACAGGAGTAACTGTCAATGCAAGAGGAAGCTGTCTGAAAGGGATTGATGTCCAGTACTAACCCTGATTGTGTCCAAAAACCATTAAAACCACATCTGCCTAACTCACTGCAGAATTAAATGCGCACCTCAACTCTTCTTTTTCCATCAAAATTGTTCGTTAAGAGCTCCACAGAATCAGTATTCATGGTCGGCCTGCTATATCCAAATCTTTGGTCACTCGTGCCAGTGCCAAATGTCGGCTTCACTGGTGCCAACAGTGCAAATCATGAAACATGTATTGTTCTGATGAGTCCACCTTCACTGTCTTTCCCACATTCATGGGAGTTACGGTGTGGAGAAGCCCCAAAGAGGCTTAAAGGGTTAGTTCACCCAAAATTTTCTGTCATTAATTACTCACCCTCGTGTCATTCCACACCCATCTTCGGAACACAAATTAAGATATTTAAAAAGAAAAAAGTTAATGTGACTACAGTGGTTCAACCTTAATGTTATGAAGTGACCAGAATACTTTTTTGTGTGCCAAAAAAACTAAATAATGACTTTATTCAACAATATCTAGTGATGGGCGATTACAAAACACTACTTCATGGAGCTTCGAAGCTTTACAAATCTTTTGTTTCGAATCAGTGGTTCGTAGTGCGTATCAAACTGCCAAAGTCACGTGAACCATTGAATTTTCGAAACGTCGACTTATGAAGTAACAAAGCCTCGTTTACTGAAATCACATAACTTTGGCACGCCGAACCACTGATTCAAAACAAAAGATTTGTAAATCTTCGAAGCTTCATGAAGCAGTGTTTTGAAATCGGCCATCACTAGATTGAAAGTCGTTATTTTGTTTTTTTGGCGCACAAAATGTATTCTCGTCACTTCATAACATTAAGGTTGAACCACTGTAGTCACATGAACTGTTACAAATATGTTTTTACTACCTTTCTGGGCATTTGCTATCAATCCAGGCCTCACTGAGCCATCAGATTTTATCAAAAATATCTTAATTTGTGTTTTGAAGATGAACGAAGGTCTTGAGGGTGTGGAATGACTGAATTTTCATTTTTGGGTGATTTCATTTCCTTTAACATCCGGACTGCTGCTGCCCAGAGTAGATCAGCGATGGTTTGTGCTGCAATATCATTGCATTCCAAAGGACTACCGAACATTGTGCCCTGAAAGAGGTGCCATGTCAGCATGATAATGCACCAATACACACATGTAGCAAGACTTGTGACAGAATGGTTTGATGAACATGATAGTGAAGTTGAACATCTCCCATGGCCTGCACAGTCACCAGATCTGTTTTTGAGTCAGAAATCGTTTTCCTCCACCTGACCATTGTTCTGGAATGGCTCAAAATCCCTCTGGCTGTGAAGGACTTGTATATGTCATTCTCAAGATGAATCGATGCAGTATTGACTGCAAAAGGACACCATACTAATAAATTATTGTGGTCTAAAACCAGGTGTTTCAGTTTCATTGTCCAACCCCTGTAGTTTCCATTTTTAGAGAAATCATTTGCTACAGATTTCTTTCTTCAGTGTTTCAAAGGCACTTTTTAACGTGTTGCTCTGTGTGAGAATGGATACAATTTTGTGCAGCAGCAATGTCATGCTGTTTCCTAAAGCACTCTGACCCTATGCAGACATTCTGCGCATTTCACGCCTCCAAAAACTACAAATGCATTGTTTGTATCCTCAACAAACACTGCAGAATTCATAGAAAACGAATCAGGAATGTGTCTCTTTTTGACAACTTGATTAAAAAAATGCCTTGAGACAATAGCATGCAGTTTTACTTTGCTCGATCGTGCATAAGCTCTTTGGGAAAAGGTGGTTTAAGAAAGGTGTTTGTTTATGTGCACTGCATTTCGAGTTAAATAAACAGCAAGGTTGTGTGTCTTTACGATAGGGAAAAGAGCAGCTTTTATTTAACACATGGAGCAGGAATACGGATCTGCTGCAGATGCTGTGTAGTGGCCTCTTGCAGAAAAACTGACTGAAATGGGGCATGATATTGAATTTTAAATCAAACTCTTCTATTTGCAGCAAAACACACTGGGTGGTTTGAATATCTGTGCCACTCATCTTTCATTCATAAAGTCACATCCAGTTTAAATAACAAAGGTGAAATCCTTTTCCACCTTTGTGTTGGTCTAAATTGATTTCAGAACATTCCAGGTCCATGAGGCACGACTCAAGTCTGTGGGTGAGTGTTAGAGGCATTTCAACATGACTTCACTGGCTGCATAAATACATTTATATTTTTATAGGTCAGTGGTATCAAGTTATGTTTTAGTAACCCTGGATTTCCCCTTTACAACCACATGACTCCCTCAGAATGCAACACTTGTCATTCACCTTTTATTTTTATAGACTGTCTATAAGGCCTTTTTAAATATTGATATGTGACATTATTTCTCTCGAGAATTGACAAAAGCTGTTTGAAATATTGACTCTAAAGTACATAAGAATCCTTGGTGAGTGGGGCTGTCATCTTTAGGCAGATTTCTTTTCTGTCTCTGTTTTAAGAAGAGTCTCTCACATGGAATTGCTAGTGCAGATTCTGCCTCTTTCCTCCTTTTCTTGATTTGAAAGCGCATCTTCATTGGTAATAAGCTTCTTAGGACCACAGCTGCAGAAAGAAATCACATTGCCACTATATCCTTATTTTTTTGGCATTCATTATATTTATTTTCATGTTTTGTGAAGGAACGTGACAAGCAAATCACATTTAATGAAAGTATATTAGGATTCTGTCTCTGTCTCTTGCACTATATTTCCTTTCTCTGGCCTGCGACCTCTACCTTCATAACCTGTCTATGATTCATGTGGCATTTTAACTTCTAATTATTCAGCTGTCTCCTCTCTTTTTTTTCCTTATTCATTTCATCTGTTGTTCCTGCATGTCCGAGCACTCTGTGCATGAGAGCTGGAAATTGTACAAGCTAATTAGAAGCACTATAAACTGCAGTGTACTGTTGCACTAATGACAGATCAGAACTGAAATATCAGTAAGATCATAACATTTTCATAAAATCTTAGAACAGGTGTTTGTTTCTTTGCATCAAAAGCAGATGTTTGCCAGTCCTTAGATGGCTTAACATCTAAATACACATTTATCTATAGGGACATTCCATAGACTTGCTTTTATATACAGCTAATTATAAATACTATGACCTAACCTTAAAGGGATTGTTCACCCAAAAATGAAAATTCTGTCATCATTTACTCATCCTCAGGTTGTTCTAAACCTGTATAAATGTCTTTGTTTTGTTGAACACAAAAGAAGACATTTTGAAGATTATGGGAAACTGAACAGTTTTGGAGTACCATTGACTTCCATAGTATTTTTTTTTTCCTACTATGGAAGTCAATGGTGCCCCAAAGCGGCCTGGTTACAAACTTTCTTCAAAATATCTTCTTTTGTGTTCAGCAGAACAAAGAAATGTATACAGATTTGGAACAACTTGAGGGTAAGTAAAGGATGACAGAATTTGTCTGATTTAGCTCACTTCTGGGTACAAATTTGGTATGGTTACACACACATAGTCACATACACACACTGTAAAAAGGGATTTAATTAATAATAATTATATATATATGTTTACTGAATGCAACATGTCTTATTTAGCCAATAAATTCTTATCAAATCAACTTCAAAGACTTTTTGTGCAGAAAAAATGGTACACACTAAAAATGGTAATTTTCTATCTTTTCACTTAAATATAGGCATCGATTTGGTTTCTAAGGGGGAAAAAAATATTTTAAATCAATAAAGAGTCAAAAAGGGTCACAGCATGATTAAAGTCAAAGCAAAACAACCCTATAGCAGTAATGGAAAAATGTATTCATGCTGGAATGCATGCTGGGAACTTGCTTAACAAATCAGCAACATTCAATATGAATAGTTCACTCAGAAAACTAGTCTCTTGTTGGTCTGACATGTTTAAATTAAAGATTCACGGATTCTTTTATAGTGCCTGTGAAAAGCAAGCTATATGCTGGATAAATTGTAATTGCAGTCTGTCGTGTCTACTCACAGCTGTGTGTTCTGGCCAGTTGGTAGAGCCATTGTTTTTTTTTTTTTTTCGGTGGGTCTCGGTGGGTCAGGCCAGATTGAGGTTGCAGTGTGACTCAAAGGCTTTGTTGTGAGAAGATGAAACACTTCCTGAGCCAGGTGAGGTTTAGAGCAGTATCTTTTTATCAATATTTTTTTTCTCCTTTCAATTTGTTTTGAAGAGCTTTTGAATACTCTCACAAGACCGAAGAATTTTTGAGTGAAAGCAGGATAACAGTGAAAAGCAAAGCAACAGAAATGGCTTTATCTCTGCACAGCTTGACTCTCTTACTCTGACATATAAAAACAAGTTGCTGGAAAATTGCTCAAAATTAGGAAGTATTACCATGAGTCTGATATCTTCCATCAGTTCTCTGCATGTGATTCTTGAGATTTATTTTTTTAATAATAAAACATGTTATTGACCGTACTGATAATAAGGAGACAGACAGTGGCCCAAATAAATATTCATCATTATAGATTTTATGATTTATTGATATGCTGATGTTGTTTGTTCATTTTTTATTTAATTTCTGAGCTGTCCATACATTTCATGATCATGTATCCTTGCTTGATCAAGGAGGCTGTGCTGAATAGATCAACTCTGCAAAAACTATAAACTTAATAACCCCATGCAATGTTTATACAACATGATCAGATTTACAGAACATGATCTAGGGATGAGATTTCGACTGCTACTGTCTTAATACCCATTCCTGGTTGTGGTATTCTGCATTTTACCATAAGAAACCCCATGCCTATTCATCACCATAATGCAATCTGGCATGAAGTAGGTTAGAAACAGGGAGGAGTTGAGACATAAATCACTCTACCTTTGGAAGGAATGACCTAGTTGTCCTGTTAACAATCACATTCAACCAGTAAAAAATCTTATTACATGACCTCAAAATATATCACCTCTAAATGTACTTAATGAATACAAATGATTGCAAGTGATTAAAATGATATTTAAGGGAAAAAATGCAAAGGTGTTCAGTAACCTTAACCTGGATATGTCAGTTCAGAAAAGTATTGTAGGAATTTCAGATCTCTGTGTGATCATTAACCCTAGAATGCATGATTAGACATTTGACAAAATGTCCCTGCTTTCTAATGCTTGAGACAATTCTGTAGATTTATGGACTGGTGACTGGGGAAGGAAAAGCAAACAAAAAGTCTCCAGCATGGATCTCAATTTAGTAGGCTATTAAAAGCATTCCAGGTGGCACCTCATGAAGTTTACCGAGAGAATGCCAATAGAGTGCCAGAGCTGTAATGGAGGTGGCTACTATGACAAATCTAGAATATAAGAGACTTGTGTAAAAAGCAGTGGAGGGAAACGTGCAAATGTGCTAATCCCTTCTGCAACGATTATAGCTACATAACCGGCATAAGTTGGCAGCAAATTGCAATTTCTCACATTAAAACACATGTAATATATAACATAACAACATACAACTGGTTATACTGAAATTCATATTTTATATATACATGGCAAGTGAACAAAAACATTTGCTTAATCAGATTAAGTTATTTAATTACGCTTAAAATAAAGATAAAACAGGATCTGTATTTTCTTTTAAGAAAGCCACTGAGGTCAATAAGGGTCATGTGACCCACTTCAGGATTTGAGTTTATCATTCCACCAGCATCAATCAAAGAGTGAATTGTCACTCTAAAAGCCTTTAGTGTGCTGAATACACCTTAAAAAATAATTGTTGGTTTAACTTAAAAAAGTAAGTTACCTGGTTGCCTTAAAATGTTGAGTTTGTTGAAATTAAAAAATTGAGTTAATACAATGAAGGTGATTGGTTTATTCAACAGAAACTCAAATATTATGTTATCTGAACCACATTAATTATTTAAGTTGATTTGACAAAAGAAAAAAAATGTTGTGATAACAAATCATGAAAAAAAAAAATCTTTTTACAGTGTATGCGTGACTTTCAGGGGATCACTTAAGTCATTTATAACAATAAGTCTTGGGCTAGGTTTGTCTCGAGCAAATCTTAACGTCTCCAAGTTTGTTTTATGTTTGTAAAAAAAAATGTGTTATGAAGTAAACAATGACAGAAGGCTATTTATATTTTGTCAGTGTACCGTTTAATATTGTAAGCGCTCGAGCAAATGTATTTTTGTGGCAGGCTAAAATGCTTTTTGGTTACCGAAAAGCTGTTTGAAATGTTTTTTTCTGTGTGATATGTAGAATTAAACTTGTTCAGTGTACTCTGTAAGACTCCAACCGTTTGTTTTGGCTTTCTTTGGGGCGGTAAAAACCTTGGCAACCTCAAAAAACTCCCTGAGTCATTCAGTGATAATTTGACCTGGGATTCCCTCGCACTCCATGAGTCCCGTTGAGGTGAATGGTGTGATAGTGTCCAGGGAAATCTCCCCGTCGCATTCAAACTGTACGATGTTGGGCAAGTGCATGTTTTTGTGATTCCGGGACACATTCGAGGAAACTGAATCCTTATCGAACGGGAGACCCGGCTCCTCTCGAGGGTTCGGGATCTGGACGGCCAGCGGCTGCGCTTCCTTCTGAAGTGTCGTGTCGTGGTGATAGGAGACCAGCTCGTTACTGAAATTCACCGTCTCCACGTTTGTGCTGGGGAAAATTTTATTGCAACCTAGAATCGAGGAGAACGCCTTCCTAAAGTCCGCGTTAAACGCGTAGATGACGGGATTGAGGGAGGAATTGGCCCATCCGAACCACACAAAGATAGTAAAGGTAGTGTCACTCACGCACTGGCAGAAGGGCACCATGCAGTTGAGCACGAAAAACGGCAGCCAGCAGAACACAAAGACCCCCATAATGATCGAGAGTGTTTTTAAAACTTTGGTCTCTTTCTTGAAAGTGGTTTTCAGTGAGTTCTCGTTGGAACAGTCGTTGGACTGGTGGTGGTTTTGCGCGTGCTCCGCTGCCCTCTCCAAAGAGGAGATCCTGCGGATCTGTGTTTGTGCAATACGGAATATCCTCGTGTACGTGGCGATCATGATGATCACAGGGATGTAGAAACTTATCAGCGAGGACGAGATTGCATACGTCCGGTTTAGGTTGGCTTTGCAGTTGTCGCTGTAGTCAGTGCCGTTACCCGCTGTGCCCTCCTCATCTTCCTCAGCCATGTGCCAGTTGAGCTGAACTGGGATGAAGGAGATGAGGATGGACAAGGTCCACGCCACCCCGATCATCATGAAAGCCACCCGGTGGGTCATCTTGCGCTCGTATCGGAACGGGCTCGCGATGGCCCAGTAGCGGTCCACACTGATGATGCACAGGTTAAGGATGGACGCGGTGGAGCACATGATGTCAAAGGCGATCCAGATGGCGCAAAACCGGCCGAAGAGCCACGTGCCCGCCACCGCGGATATCGCCTCCCACGGCATCACCAGAACGGCCACGAAGAGATCCGAAACCGCTAAAGAAATAACGAAAAAGTTGGTCACTTTGGAGCGCAGGTGCCTGAATTTGACCACGGCGGCGCACACGAGCGTATTCCCGAGCAGCGTGGAGACGATGAGGAGGAAGAGCACGAAACCCAGCAGAGCTCGCACGCTGTTCTGCCCGTCTCCATCCTCTCGCTCCTGCGCTCCGTGCGCGCGGTCCTGCGTGTGATTTGTGCCGTTCTCCATCTCTAAGAACATGTCCGTTAATATCGCACCTCACCAAAGCTCTTCATAATGGCCATTTGCCTTGTTTTATGATATTCTTTGGGAATGACCTGTCCGATGTCCAGCTCTGTCCCATGTTGGCAAGTTGGGAAACCTGCGTCCGTTCCCGGTGCTGAGCGCGTGGAATGACCCACATTCACGCGCTGGTGCGCCTCGCTCGAGAAGTTCTCGCTTTGTGATTGGTTTATGTCCACACCGCTGAGTCTGTGTGATCATCACCAACATTCATTCCCTCCGAATGACTTGCCAATTAACCTCAAATCTCATTTCTCGAGGTCTGCAAAAATTACGGACAGAAAATACTGTAAACACGTTGCAAACGATAAATGACAAATGGTAACAAATGACAACTGAATTATTATTATTATTAAAGTTGCAAAGTTCTGCTGTTGAATCATCCAAATGTGTCAGTGACATTTGGAATTCAGTGACACTCCTAATTTAACTTTTGGGACAAGTCACTTGTAATAATGTTTAAATTATTTAGTCTACAGTATAGGCCTAGTACAAGACTTTAGGTCCAATAGGTTTTAAAAGTCTGAAAAGCTGCACTATTCTGTCTTGAGAAACACATGTGCACATACAGTGTACGTGTCGAACTATATCTCTAGATTTGGTTTTGGTTTTAAGTTTCCACAGTCTATTCACTGAGGAACTCCTCTTTATTCACCTGTCAAACACATTACTGCATACTGCAATATTTTTCTGTAGTAATGGCATAGGGAATTGTGAGTCTCAAGGATTGTTCATACAAAGAAAATTCTTGTGAGTTCTCCACAGTTTTTTTTTTCTTCTGGAACCAAGTGAGCACATCATCTGTTTTATATGAATTTGAAGAGTGTGGTTAATAATTTACTTTCTTCCCCAAACGTTTTCCTTTTCATCACTTAGACATTGGGAGAATTTAGCTCATTAATGTTAATGCAATGTCTAAGACTAATGCATCTTAATGAATATCATCTGGCCTTCATGATATAGCCTATCCAGAAAATAACAGCAGATTTTTTATTTATTTATGAATGCTCAGACATGAAAAGCCAGGAGTCTACATTTTCTAAATATATGAATTCAAAGTGTGAAATGCATCCTTTTTTGAACAAAAGAAATCTTACACAAGAAGGTCTCGTATGGAATTTAACAATGCACCATAGTCTATAGTGTCATATTACATTCCTTGTGTAAATTTAGGGGAAATCCAGCAACCTACAAAAACAAACCTGTTTAAAAAAAGCTGTGGAATACTGGGAATTTATATAAAATTAGTGAAATCCCAAACATACATGATAAGTGTTTATCACTACAACTAACTACAAATACTACTGCAGATCTTTAGACGTTTTATATTGATATATTCATGTTACATACAGTAGTGGTCGAATAAATCCCTGCTAAAACCCATAAGGCTTGTGTATTGCCGCCCTCTAGTGGTCATTTTTTTTATTTTGATAGATAGATAGATAGATAGATAGATAGATAGATAGATAGATAGATAGATAGATAGATAGATAGATAGATAGATAGATAGATAGATAGATTTTTATTTACTATAAAATACAGTATAGAATATTTATGTAATTCTCTAATATTTTTTAATAGGTTATGCTTATTATGCTGACTCAAATAATATAAAACTTCTTGTGCGTGTTGAGTACTGAATTATAAAAAATACAGAGCGCCTGCATTTGCTTCAACTGTCCTGTAGATGTCGCGTTAACTCCTGGAAAACCCACTTCCAACCTTTTGCTTGGGAGAGACACGCCGACACCACATTCAAAATGGCCTCTATCAGCAACTGCGCTGGACGTGGATCAAAATGTGCATAAACAACACCCAGCCGTGGCTTCACTCTTCATACTTAACGGTAAAGGCTTCGGAGGCGCGATGTCATAAATGTACTGGACTGACAGAATCGGTAGGGTACATAAGATGAGAGCTTGTTTTGCAGAAAGCCCAGCCGAACCGGGGCGCCGCCGCTGCAGCAGGGCTTCATCTGCCTTTCTGAACCACCGACACCTCCAGTGAGATGGAAAGAGTGGAGGATGCTGATGAGCCGGGACTCGTACCGTCCATCGATGTCAACGACAACCGGGAGGAGTACAAAGCACGCGTTTGCGTTTCAGACCCCGAAAAAGCACGGGAGGGTTGTGTTTACAGTTTGGCATACGCGAATCCGGGCAGTGCTGGACTGCCGGTGGTGGGGGGGTGCAGGGCCGGAGTATTTAACGGGTTTCCCGAAGAGCTAGAGTTGGATATGGTGTGTCCGGATGGAGAAGGAGAGGGGGGAACCCTGTCCAGCCCCGATCGGGTAACAGGGACTTCCGAGCCCGAGTGTGTGGAAAAGCGCGACAAGGGTTATTTAAATTCCCAGCTGAAGTCTGCTGTGTCATTTATGGGTAAAAGCTCGCCGGATATGAAGTTGCCTAATGGAGATGTTACCCATGAACACATGGATCACGATCAGACTCATTTAAAGTGTTTGGATTATACGCATGCAAAAGAATTAAACAGGAAGGTGTCTGCTTTAGACAGAGGTGTGAAAGTGGGCAATGGGGGGTTGTTGATTGTGAACAGTTATGACACCCTGTCTCAAGTCCCATTTGGAGCCTTGGGTGGCCTTTCTGCTCCAGAAAGCCGTGTCTTTGTTCATCAAAGCGACGGTGTCCTCTCCACTGGGAGGTCATGTGAAAGGATCAGTCGAGCCAGCACAGAGAGCTCAGTAGAGGCCCGGCCCTGTGACCTGGATCCTGCGGACACCCTGTCAGAGCTCAGTGCCAAGCTGTCCTTTTCCCCCCTGGCAGAAAACACCAGTGATTACACAGAGACTGACCCGAGCCCAGAAGAGGATTTCAGTGACACAGGCCCGCCGCTGAGGCCCCAGAATCTCCGGACTAACCCTGGTCACATAGTGTCTCTCAGCTGTGATGCCACTCCTCTGAGCCCCGTGGATGATGGGTATTTTGGAGCAGAGGGCGGTGTGGATGAATGTCCCAGCTCTGGCGGTCGGCGACAGAGCGCCCCAGACAGGGTAGCTGCTGACCCTGATCCCTCATCTGACCAGACACTTGGCATTAAGAGACACGGCATCGCTGAGTTCTTGACCAGGTAGACGGCAGTTGTGTGCAGACAAGTCTCTTGAGTTGCAGTAAACCTCTTTTTGTCTTTTTTTACAGCTGCTACATTCAGATTATTACAGTTACAGCTTTCTATTTCCTTAAAGCTTTTATTAAAGTTTTTTTGTTTGTTTGTTTTTTTGCTTTTATTTATAGGGCAGGATGATATCGGTTATTGGTTGTTGTTGTTAGTGTTTATTTATTGGTATTAGTTGATGCACACTATTGTTCAAAAATGTGTTGGTGAGGTTTTTACTTTAAAAAAAAAAAAGTTATCTTATGTTCATAAATACTGCATTTATTTGAACAAAAATACATTAAAACAGTAATATTGTGAAATATTACAATTAAAAAAAAAAAACATTTCCTATTTTCATATTTTTTTTTTTTTTTTTTTTTTTTTTTGTAATTTATGGCAAAGCTGAATTTTTTTAGCAGTCATTACTCCACTCTTCAGTGACACATGATCATTCAGAAATCATTCTAATATAATATTGGTGCTCAAAAAACATTTCTTATTATTATCAATGTTGAAAATAGTTGTACTGATTCTGAATAATTATTTGTGTAAACTAAACTGATACATTTTGTTTCAGGATCATTTGATAAATCGAAAGTTCAAAAGAACAGGATTTATTAAATAGAAATCTTTTGTAACATTATTAATGTAATTACTGTCACTTTTGATCAATTTAATGCATCCTTGATAAATAAAAATGCTAATTTCTAGTTATTATTAAACGGTTATTAATTGCCTGATATAGGATGTTTCAGCAATTTTTAGATTTTAAGTAACTTTTTAAAAATCATCTAGTGCACAACTAGATGCAAATTTTAAGTGATAGTACTAGATTGTCAAAATTATAGTTCTTTAAAAGAGCTAAGTTATCATTTTACTGCTAGCTGTATTTCATACTCTATATTATAATGTTGTGATGCTCACATTAAGTATTCCAATATTGATTTGACATTGGCTGAAACTCTATATTTTCTGCATTTATTTATATATTTATTTTAGACAAAAAATGCTATGTATTAAAAAAAACAAAAAACTATTGTTTATCACCCATAACAATAAAATTGTCTACTCGCTTAGCATTAATGCATCTTTACAGAAATCATTTTTATATGTTTTATTTAAAGTGTTCATCTGTCATGTGAGGAAGCTCTGTATTGTTTCAAAGCAGAAGTCACACTGTTGGCACGTATGATCAGGTAATGAGTGACAGGTAATAACTGATGCTTTACTACCATTCACAGGTGGCTTTTCTCTTCAAAGACATGCTTCACAGAAGGTCTGAGATGTGCTGTTTACTTTGAACACCGTTCTTGTGTTTTGTTGTGTTCAGATGTTTGTTCGAGAGAGTTGTTTGCTTTATCAAAGTAAAAAAAATAACATTTTTCATCCTAGTCTAACATGGAGTCGAAATATTGCATCAGAACCGGATCACATGACGTTGGCCTGCATATCTGACTTGCATCTGCTCCATTTCCATTATGTTTAAGTTGAAAGGGCCTTACTGGCCCAGTAATGCAATACCAGAATTCAGAGGGAGTCCTCTACCCGTGAGCTTTGGTCTCTACAAAGAACTTCATAGACTTTGCCTTTAGTCTGGAAAAAAACACACTCACTCACCCACATACACACACACGGACACTGAGGAATTTTAATGTCAGCTTTTATGAGTTGGACTTCATGGTGTTCTGCTGCCTTGACCTTGTTTCTGCGTGCACTGTGTCTTCAGTTCCCTATTCTGCTGGAACAAACTTCTCCTTTTCCACTGTACCATACCATTTCATCCTTTGTCACACTTTCTCTTTGTCCATCTCAGTATTGTGTCTGCCATCTTATCTGTCTCTCTCAGGAGTCAGGACAGTATTGACTTGCCTCAACGGTTTTATAATGTAATTAAGACAGCATTAGGTCGATTGTCTCATCAGAAAGCATGCTCGGAAATTTAATGAGCTCATCTCCACAGCAGGGCCTGCTCATATCTGTGTGTTTGTGTAAAGGGCACCTGTTACTGTGACTCAAGGCTTTATTTGCAGGATGCTGGTGCTTCTGCATCACCATGAGTGCATTGAAATCCCCCGTATTAAGCTCATTTAAACCTGAGACCTGCTCTGCTGAGCTGTTCAAGATCTTAATTCCCATATAGCCATACTCTGAACTTAATGAGTTTGAATATGAATGACTGTCATATTTTGGCCTTTTTATATCAAAGACTATGAAGACTTAACTATTTGGTAATCTCTGAGTTCTTATGACAAACTTATGTTGCATATGTTTTCGAATATTCACTCTTGGTCCCTCTTCCTGTCTGTCAAAGGAGTTTGTTTTCCTGGAAGCACAAGGAGTCAAGGACCGCAACATCCCAAAGTGCTCCAGGATGGAAGCTGTTTGGGAAAATTCCACTGCGGGACAACCCTCCAAAAGACTCTAGAACCATCCAGCAGGTAAGAGAGGCGTTTTAAAGAATGTCATTCCTAAAAATGAGAATTCTGTCTTTATTTACTCGTCCTCATGTTGTTTCAAACCTGTCTGATTTTCTGTTCTGTAGAAAATATATTTAAAAAAATATTTCCAACTATTTTCACACACAGATCACTTTTACCATCTTCTAATGCTCACTTGAGTTAATATTTAAAACAAGTAATTTATTAAAACTGTAAAATGCAATATCAAAATTCAAAATTAATATAATTTTCATTATAATGAACATTATAATGTTATGATGCCTAAATTTACTTTTAGAATTTTAAATGAGAAATTAGATTTTATTTGATCAAAATGCAGCAATAAAAGACACAGCAATATTGTGAAATATAATTACAAATTAAAATAATGATTTCCTATTTTAAAATCTGTTTTAAAATGAATTAATTTATTACTGTAATGGCAACTGCATTTTCACCAGCCACTGCTCCAGTCTTAAAGGGATAGTTCACTCAAAAAAGAAAATTCTGTCATCATTTGTCATCAAGTGTCGGTAACTGGACAGTTGATGGGCCCCATTGACTTCCATAGTATTTTTCTTTCCATACTATGGAAGTCAGTGGGGCCCATTAACTGTTTGGTTACCCACATTCTTCAAAATATCATCTTTTGTGTTCAGCAAAAGAAAGAAATTCAGTCAGGTTTGGATCAACTAAAGGGCGACTAAGTTCATTTTTGGGTGAACTAAGTGTCACATGGTCTTTCAGAAATCATTCTAATATGCTGATTTGTATATGTATATTTGAAATGGCCACATTGGCCACAATTATTGGCACCCCTAGAAATTCTTATGAGTAAAATATCTCTAAAGTATATTCCCATTCATATTTAAATTTTTTAGCACACCAGGGTGACTAGGAGCATGAAATTGTCCAGCCATGTCTTCCTTTTCCACAGGAGTATAAACATGAGGAAACACAAAGGCCAAATTCCCGTAATCATTCATCACAATGAGTAAAACCAAAGAATATAGTTCTGATGTGCAGCAAAAGATTATTGATCTTCACAAAATAGAAAGTGGCTGTAAGAAAACAGCTAAAGCATTGAAAATCCCCATTTTCACTATCAGGGCAATAATTAAGTTCCAATTAACTAAAGATGTTACAAATCTGCCTGGAAAAGGACGTGTGTCTAAATCGTCCTAATGTGTGGTGAGGAGGAAAGTTTGAGTGGCCAAAGACTCCAAGGATCACAGCTGGAGAATTGCAGAGATTAGTTGAGTCTTGAGTCTCAGAAAGCCTAAAAAAAAAAAGATCAAACAGCACCTACATCCCCACAAGTTGTTCGGGAGGGTTTCAAGAAAAATCCTCAGCTCTCATCCTGAAACAATCTCCAGCATATTCAGTTGTCAGACAAGACTGGAACTTCAAAAGGGACCGGCTTCTATGGTCAGATGAAACTAAAAAAGAGCTTTTTGGCAGCAAACCCACCAGATGGGTTTGGTGCACACATGGATAAAAAGTACTCCATGCCCATGGTTAAATATACTGCTGGATTTTTAATGTTGTGGGCCTATTTTTCTGCTGGAGGTCCTGGACATCTTGTTCAGATACATGGTATCATGGATTCTAGCAAATGGGCCGTGGTTGGATCTTCCATCAGGACAATGATCCAAAACAAACATCAAAACCAACACAAAAATGTGTCACTGAGCACAAAATGACGCTTCTGCCATGGCCATCCCAGTCCGCTGACCTAAACCCTAAAGAAAATGAGTGAAGTGAACTGAAGAGAAGAAGCACCAACATGGAGCTGGGAATCTGAAGGATCTGGAGAGATTCTGCATGAAGGAATGGTCTCTGATCTCTTGTCAGGTGTTCTCCAAACTCATCAGGCATTATAGGTGAAGACTCAGAGCTGTTATCTTGGCAAAAGGAGGTTGCAAAAAGTTTTGAATAAAAGGGTGCCAATAATTATGGCCAACGTGTTTTGGAGAAAAACGTGTATTTCATTATGTGATTTTGCCCCCACTTTCAATATTTTCCTTCAATGAAAGGTTATAATTTTGTGAATTTTTTGAATGAAAGATCAAAAGGATAAACAATGCAGATTTATTTTCACAGCGCCTTTGCTCATAATTACTAAGAGTGCCAATAATTGTGGAGGGTGTACTGTATATTGATATGACAATGATATATATATATATAAATGACATAATATTCCATTTTGGGTGGACTATTCCTTGAAGGGTGTATAACCCAAGAAATAGTGCCTCCATTTCTGTGACTAGAAACGTGGAAGTTAATAATCTTACTTGTTCAGAGAAAAGGTAGCAAGGGACAGTGGTATTAGCAGATGAGAGAGCGGGAGAGAGAAGGCAAAAGTGATAGAGAGAGAAACCGAGAAAGACAGAATCTGTGAAATAAAGGATTGAAATTGCTGCTGGAAATTGTGCGTCATCTTGTGGGTTAGCCAGGAGAGACAAGTGTGTGGGGGTCAGGCTTAAGATTTATTTGTGTGTGTGTGTGTGTGTGTGTGTGTGTGTGTGTGTGTGCGCATGTGCAGCTGTCTTTACTCTTCCCCTTCAGTAAGTGATGACTGAGCCTGTGTTGTTCTCAACTCTGGATTTGTGCTCAGTTCACCCTCTGCACTCTGCAGGTGTCTCTCTGTATTCCAGTGAGAGAGAGACATCCGATTAAACTCACACACTGAGGCTTGTGTCTAACAAATCTTAAAAATCCTATCTTTTGTTTCAGATCCTTCTCCCCTTACAGGAATGTTGGTACTTCATTGTTTTAAAAGCACATATAAGTACTAAACATTTTATGTTAACAGAATTGCATAATGTACTGACCTTGTCTGTGTTGATATAGTTTTTAACTTTTTAAAATCATGACCATGTACATGTAATGTCTTCCAACATCATGGCCACGTAAAGCTGTTCATCTTTCACATAAAAGGATGCCTTTTTTTTTTTTTTTTTTTTTAAACAAAGTCTGACTAACAGACCAAGATAATGTGTATTTAATACTTAAAATATTCAGTCATGTATACTTGGACAGTAGCTTGACCATGACAAAACCTACTGTAACTCGATTATAACTGTGCATAAATGTGTTACTTCTCTGGCTGACCTTGTATTGGACTCCTGTTGGTCAGCTGTTGCCTATTTATGTTTGAGGCAGTAAACTGTGTCACACAGTGACTCATAAATGCCCGTTTCAGTTATATGTGGGTAATATGGGTTTAACATTAAGGCCATTGCCTTTGGGCCTTTTACTCATAGCATGTGGGAATCTCATGACAGAATTCTTCCTCCCTTTGCATCTCCTCCGGATACATGTGGCGGCTGAGAAATTGTAGACACAGATCTAATGTAATCTGATAATAACTGCTTTTCTTTCTTTTTTTTTAAAGGAGTATGAGTCCAGGGCGGGACCCAACACAGGACCACCCTCTTACCCTCAACCAATGAAACGCAAGAATCTGGAGTTTGAGCCTTTATCCACTACCGCTCTCATTTTGGAAGACAGACCTGCGTAAGTCCGAAATGTGAACTACAGCTCCTATAATGCACTGCTTCAAGTGCTTCAAGCTTCCATTTAATCAAATATTTACCCAAATTCCCTGGCCACTGCTGGTGAAACACAAGCTGTCACAACAAATGTGTGCATATAAGCCTGAAGAGCAGGTTTTTTTATATAAATAATTGTTAATAATTATTAAAAACTGACTTTATATATAGTTAGTGTAAGACACAGTTAGCCATAACCAGGCAGATTTCACACCTGAGTAAGAATGGCCTTTCATCTGGTTGTAACTTGAGAGTTTGTGAACTGAAATTAGCTTGAATGTTGTTACTTTGCTTTTCAGTTAACATACTCAATGAGAGGAAATAATTATCTGAACCAAAGATGTAACCACATATTCAGGATTGGGAGAAATGAATGTAATATTTTAAGAATTTAACAATTGAAAAGGTGATCACCACAAAGAACTTCCTCCATAAAATGAATTCAGTCCTCTGAGTGACCATACTCTTTCTCCATAAACCATGTCTGTTTTGCTCTTTAAATCATTCCATTGACTTGTAGATTTGGCCTAAATTTAAAACCCCAAAACAACTGACACACTGGAGTTGTACCAGTTAAAACATGAACAAATCCTTTCTGAAATCTTGAAAGTGTTGCAGAAAGTTTTAACTATTTAGAACCGACAGGCAGTTTTTATGTGTAAAGCAGAGATTGTCCCTTGACTCTGTTTTTAGCTTTATGTAGCAGATTTGGTTTTGTGATTATGTTGGAGCAAGGAAGTGTTCAAAACTCATTATTATGAATCATGCAAATCTATTTTCTAAAAGTGTAAAAGGTTTTTTATCAAATGATACCTACCATTTGACTCTCCTTGCTATAGTTTTGGAGTTATGAGTCTTTACTTTTGTGTATGTCACTCAGAAAAATAAAGGCCTTCAGGGCTTAAATAGACAGTTTGGGGTCAGTAAGGATGCATTAAATTGATCAAAAGACTTTTACATTGTTACATAAAAGTCTATTGCATATAAATGCTGTTCTTTTGAATTTTGTTCATCAAAGAATCACTTGACACTTTTTATCTTATTTCCACAAAAGTATTAAGCAGCACAACTGTTTTTAACATTAATAATAAGAAATGTTTCTTGTGGCTGCTGAAAATTAAGCTTTGCTTTTACATTTTTACATATATTAAAATAGAAAACAAGTTATTTAATGTTTTTACTGTTTTTTTTGAGCACATAAGTGGAGGCTTGGTGAGCATAAGAGACCTTTTTCATAAACATCAAAAATCGTTTGAATGGTCATTCATTTTTGGGTGGAGGGTTTTTATGTTTATGCAGCTTCAAAGACTACTTGTATTTTTTAGAAATCTGCCAGCTAAATCGGAAGAGGAGTCTCAGAGACACAGACAGGAATACAGTGAGATGGTTGCAGGGGCCAAGAGAAGGGGTGAGTAACGTGTGTGTCTTTGTGCAGATGCTCATTAGATTGTGTTTGCCACATGGTCATGTGCCCCTCTATTTTAGCACTTCACACACTCACACAGCTGCCCCTCTCACACAAACACAAATTGTTGTTGCATTGCTACCTGTTCAAATATGGAAAACACTTACTCTTCATTTAGAGATGAAAGAGGCACAGAAGAAAAAACGACAAATGAAGGAGCGATACCGACAGGAGGAGAACATCGCCAATGCCATGGTGATCTGGAACACAGAAGTCCTGCCTAATTGGGAAAGCATGTAAGTGTCTTATCCATACATCTGTCCGGCAAGTGGATTTATTTGTACGTCTTTTAATGTCTTGTAATGATGTGCTCTTTTGCCACGATGAAGGCGTAACACACGGCGTGTACGTGACCTCTGGTGGCAGGGCGTCCCGCCTAGTGTGCGTGGGAAAGTCTGGAGCCTCGCCATCGGGAATGAGCTTAACATCACCCCAGGTAAATATGGAAACTGCTGCACTCCTCACATTTTGTTAGCCTTGCTCATCTTTGGCCCTCTGGCTTTGCGTAACACCAATCTGACACAAAAAAACACAGATTGTGTCCAGATGAACTGTGTTTACAAGGAAGCAGCTGTTGCTTTTGTCACACCAATTGTGCTTGTGTGTGTGTGTGTTTTAGAACTGTATGAGATCTTCCTGTCCAGAGCCAAAGAGAAGTGGCGGAGCTTCAGTGAGACGAGTTCAGTTAATGAAAATGAAGGTCTGTGTTTGTTGACACTATCAAGTCACTTCACCTTTATTTATATAGCGCTTTATACAATACAGAATGTTTCAAATCAGCTTTACAGTGATAAACAGGAAAATAATGATTCAATGATGCGAACAGAATTAAAAGCAGCTCTAAAAAGATAGTAAACAGTCATTATTCAGTTGAAATCAGTTCAGTGTTGATTCAGTTTATGTAATAAGTTCAGTTCATCTATAAATCAGCTCTAGAGAAAGTGATGTCATCATCCAGCTCAGTTCACATCACATCTAATAGTGTCAGTGCATTCAAGTCAATAATATTGCCGAATAGTTAACACAAAAATGAACATGATTTCATAATTTACTCACTCTCAAGCCTAGGTATATATGACTTTCTTCTTTCAGACTAACACAATCTGAGTTATATTAAATAATTTCTTGGCTCTTCTCAGCTTTGTAATGGCATTGAATAGTGTGAGTTTTTGGAACTTCAAAAAGTGCATCCATCCATCATAAAAGTAATCCATAAGACTCCAGTGGGTAAATAAAAGCAATGGGTTTTTGTAGGAAAAATATGCATATTTAAAACTCTGTAAACTATAATCATTGGCTCTCGGCAGTGGCCGTATGCGCGATCATGAAACACATTTCCCCTGAACATATTAAAGGGTTAGTTTACCCAAAAATGAAATTTATGTAATTAATTACTCACCCTCATGTCATTCCAAACCTTCGTTCATCTTTGGAACACAAATTAAGATATTTTTGATGAAATCCAAGTTTTTTTTTTTTTTTTTATCCCCAATAGAAAGCAATGTAATTACCACATTCAAGGTCCAGAAAAGTAGTGAAGACATTGTTAAAATAGTCAACGTGACTACAGTGGTTCAACCTTAATATTATGAAGCGATAAGAATACTGCAAAAACAAAACAAAAATAATGAATTTGTTAAACTAGTCAACATGACTACAGAGAATAAACTGTTGAATAATGTCTTTAATACCTTTCTGGACCTTGAATGACAGAAATTAAGTTGCTTTCTATGGGATTTCAGCAAAAAGATCTTAATTTGTGTTCCGAAGATGGTCTTAAGTGTGTGGAACGACATGAGGGTGAGTAATTAATGACAGAAATTTCATTTTTGGGTGAACTAACACTTTAAGCACCACAACTGTTTTCAACATTGATAATAATAAGAAATGATTCTTGAGCACCAAATAAACATATTAGAATAATTTCTGAAGGATAGTGTGTCATTGAAGACCCTCACAGGAATAAATTACATTTTAAAATATAGTGAAATTTAAACCAGTTTTTTAAAATTGTATTTCACAATATTACCTTTATTGTTTGTATATATATGTATATGTATATATATAATGTGTATATATATACACACACACACACACACTATATTGCCAGAAGTATTGGGACACCACTCCAGATCATTGAATTCAGGTGTTCCAATCACTTCCATGGCCACAGGTGTATAAAATCAAGCACCTAGGCATGCAGACTGCTTCTACAAACATTTGTGAAAGAATAGGTCGCTCTCAGGAGCTCAGTGAATTCAAGCGTGGTACTGTGATAGGCTGCCACTTGTGCAATAAGTTAATTCGTGAAATTTCCTCACTACTAAATATTCCACGGTTAACTGGTATCATTACTAAGTGGAAGTATTTGGGAACAACAGCAACTCAGCCATGAAGTAATAGGCCACGTAAAATCACAGAGCGGGGTCAGCGCATGCTGAGGCTCACAGTGCGCAGAAGTCACCAGTTTTCTGCAGAGTCAATAGCTACAGACCTCCAAACTTCGTGTGGCCTTCAGATTAGCTCAAGAACAGTGTGTAGAGAGCTTCATGGAATGGGTTTCCATGGCCGAGCAGCTGCATCCAAGCCTTACATCACCAAGTGCAATGCAAAGCGTTGGATGCAGTGGTGTAAAGTACCCGCCACTGGACTCTAGAGCAGTGGAGACGTGTTCTCTGGAGTGATGAATCACGCTTCTCTGTCTGGCAATCCGATGGACGAGTCTGGGTTTGGCGGTTGCCAGGAGGTTGCCTGACTGCATTGTGCCAAGTGCAAAATTTGGTGGAGGGGGATTATGGTGTGGGGTTGTTTTTCAGGGGTTGGGCTTGGCCCCTTAGTTCCAGTGAAAGGAACTCTTAATGCTTCAGCATACCAAGACATTTAGGACAATTTCATGCTCCCAACTTTGTGGGAACAGTTTGGGGATGGCCCCTTCCTGTTCCAACATGACTGTGCACCAGTGCACAAAGCAAGGTCCATAAAGACATGGATGAGCGAGTTTGGTGTGGAGGAACTTGACTGGCCTGCACAGAGTCCTGACCTCAACCTGATAGAACACCTTTGGGATGAAATAAAGCGGAGCCAGGCCTTCTCGCCAACATCACTGCCTGACCTCACAAATGTGCTTCTAGAAGAATGGTCAAAAATTCCCATAAACACACTCCTGACCTTGCGGAAAGCCTTCCTAGAAGAGTTGAGGCTGTTACAGCTGCAAAGGGTGGGCCAACTCCATATTAAACCCTACGGATTAAGAATGGGATGTCATTAAAATTCATGTGCACGTAAAGGCAGGCGTCCCAAAACTTCTGGCAATATAGTGTATATATTATTTACTATACGTAATCTTAAATACTATAAAATGCAGGCTTGGTGAGCATAAGAGACTTTCAAAAACATTTAAAAAAAAAAAAATATTACCGAACCCAAACATTTTAACAGTAGTGTATGTAGCTAAATATTGCTGTTTTGTAGCTAAATAATACTTTATCACAATCCACAGTGGCTATTTAGTTTCTCTGATTGGGGAAAAACATTTATTCATTACCTTTGAATTTATTCTTTTAGCAGGTGCTCCTGTCTAAAGCAACAAAAAACATCCTTTAAGCCATTTCAGAGCAAATCCATAAAGATTAAATTTTGTTCAAAGGCTGAAAAATATTGATGTTTTGAATAGATTGAATATTTTGTTTAAGCTCTGTCAACCAGCCCTAGTCTGACTAATGACTTCATCTGGTTTTAATTGATTAGATTGTGGCGTGTCACTGGCAGACAGAGAGTCTAGTCTGGATTTAATCAAGCTTGATATTTCCAGAACTTTTCCCTCTCTCTACATTTTCCAGAAGGTAAGAACAGGTGTCTGTGCTCTGTATTCTTTTTTTGGGTTTGTCTAATTTTATTTTGTTTCCATTATGACTTATTTATGCCTCTCTCTTCATCAAGGGTGGACCATATCATGATATATTGCACAGTTTGTTGGGGGCGTACACCTGTTATAGACCTGATGTGGGCTATGTAAGTATCTTTACTTAACATGGATTAACCATCCTAGTTCAGGGATGTCCTTGCCAGTTTGATGTGTATGTGGCATGTTTTAGGTTCAGGGGATGTCCTTCATTGCTGCTGTTCTCATTCTGAATTTGGAGGAAGCTGATGCCTTCATTGCCTTTGCCAACCTCCTTAACAAACCATGCCAGATGGCCTTCTTCAGAGTGGACCATGACCTGGTACACACATGTACTCTCTCTTCATTCAAATTATTTGTGGTAGACCTGCTACAGCACCTAAATTTGCTCTTAAAATAAATGGAGCTTTGTGTCTGTGTTTGCAGTCAGCATTTTTTCAGACCATCTGTTGACCCATTTATAGAGATTTCATTTGCCAGACAAACTCTTGAGTAAAAACTCTGAGCCAAGAACTCCCAAAAGTTGTAATCTGCTGACGAACATTCCTTTTATCTTACATGTTGTACTTGTTGTGGGTGTTGTGCTTTTAGTCATGCCTATGTTTTAAGTTGGAGTAGTGCTTTGTACTGAATTGATACTTTGTTTTCTTCCCAAGATGCTGAAGTATTTTGCAGCGTTTGAGGTGTTTTTTGAGGAGAACCTTCCCAAACTCTTTCAGCACTTTCAGAACAACAGCTTGACGCCTGACTTTTACCTCATAGACTGGTAAGTCTGCTCTTAAAATCTCTCTTCCTGCTGTTCTTGTTCATTCCTCTCTGTGTTTCTTTTCCTTGTTTTGAAATGAGAGAGGAGAAAGAGATTCATGAGTAAAGTTTTCCTGCAGTAACTCTTCATTGCCCCCTTTAGGCTGCTTAAATGTTCTCTTACACGAGCGGAAATTCATTCATATTCCCTCATGCAAAGAAAGCCCTGCCCTAGGCAAGTTTAGGGTGGCTGAGACTATTTATTAGGGTTGGGAACTAAGAACCAGGAACATAACGCAACCAGTGCAGTCTCATTCCTAAATGATTGACTCTTATTCCTAAATCAATGATTCTTTTTAGCACACCTTACAAATGTTGTACTTACAGTGAGATTTGTCTGTTGTATTTAATTTTAAAAATGAATGATTGAAATGTTACCACTTTTTTTTGTTGTTGTTTAATACACTACCATTCAAAAGATTTTTTTTTTTTTTAAAAGAAATTAATACTTTTATTCATCAAAGATGCATTAAATTGATTACAAGTGAGAGTAAATACATTTATAATGTCTGAAATACTGCTGCGTTGCCATCACAGGAATCAATTATGTTTTAAAATATATTCAAATAGAAAAGTTATTTTGAAATTGTAATAATATTTCACAAAATTGTTGTATTTGCTGTATTTTTTTTTTTTTTTGCTTTTTAAAAATTCCGACCCTAAATTTTTGTAAGTTGGAGTAGTTTTTATTACAATTATGTTGCCTCTTAAGAAGTCTGTAAAACATAAATCTAAAGGTCTGAATTGCTTTCTAAATATTTTTTCCTCATAACTGCTGAAAGAATTGTTAACGGAACCTTACAGGAAATTGTTAAATTCTTTACCATTCCCGTCTGCAAAAGTCCAGACTAACTAATCTGAGCGTGGTTTGCACCACTTCTGAAAGCAGAATTCTCTCTTATCATTTTTATCTCCGTCATGCTCTCAGGATCTTCACTCTGTACAGCAAGTCATTACCGCTGGATGTGGCATGTCGTGTTTGGGATGTGTTTTGCCGAGATGGTGAGGAGGCGTTATTCCGGACAGGTCTGGGAATTCTGAGGCTGTACCAGGATGTTCTACTGCAGATGGATTTCATCCATAGTGCACAGTTCCTTTCCCGGCTGCCTGAAAACACTCCTGCACACACACTTTTCTCCTGCATTGCAAACACACAGATGATCAGTAACAACCGCAGGTGGAGCCAGGTGAGAAATACACGCAATGGTGGAAGTAGCATTTTGAACATTTTTGGAATAAAATGGCCAACTGTTTTGTCTAGATAAATTTAATTTCATAGCTAGCATTTTATGTATCCTAAATACGCACACTTTTTGGATAATTTGAAAAGTAAAGTGATATTTACTTTTTTGCTCATACATCATGTGCAATTTGTTTACACTGCAGGCTACTTTATTTAACTTTAAAATTAAATTAAAGTGCCCCTATTATGCTTTTTCGGATATGTTTTTTTCATGTAGTGTGTGATATTGCTGTTTGTGAATGTAAAAGGTCTGCAAAGTTTTAAAGATCAAAGTGCATGACAAATAAAGTTGTCTTCAAAAAGAAAGAATCAAATCTGAACTGCCTGAAACGAATCGTCAGTAATTCCAGCCTTAAATCCTGCATGAACCTACGAACAATCTGCATAATGACAACCTATGGTCCTATGGGCTTCCCGCAAACAACGTCACCTTTGACCCTCCCTCAAACACTGTTGTTTTAGCTGAGTTTGGTTTATGTGTTTTTTACTCTGTGAAAGCAAATCCACTTTGCATGCACTTCCAAAGGATGACGACTCGGGCTTGAATTGATGTGTTAAAACTGATGCCATCACTGTGTATCAAGTGCAGAAGAAGCCTCTAGAGCTAAAATTCAGATATGGTAATGGGCGTTTTGTTTCCAGCACACGCTGTAAGCGGTAGACCAATCACAACAGACTGGGCGATCTGACCAATTAGAGCAGGGTAGGCTCTCAGAAAGGAGTGGTTTTGTTTATCAAACCATTTCAGACACTAAGAAAAGAGGTGATGCTGCAAATGAATATGAGAAAATTAAAGTTGTTTTTACCTTGGATGCATGTAAACCTATTGTAGAAGGCCTCCAAAACAAAATAGCAACCTTTAAAATAGCATAAGAGGGGCACTTTAACTAAAACTTTGAGGGGAAATAATTACCATCATTGATATTTTTATGAATGACCAATAAAATCAGATGAAGGCATATTAAAATGTATCTAAGTCATTTTTAATGTGATTTTCATAAATAAATAAAATAAAAATAAATGACAGAAAAGAGTTAAATGTTGAAGAAACTTCAGTGGGCTTCCTCACTTTCTTCCTCCTGCAGGTCTTCTCCGCTCTGATGAAAGATGGACTCAAAGAAACTGACAAAAGCAGCAGCAGCAACAACAGTCCTGCCTTAAGAAGCTAACAGCTGACTCTCTCCCAGAGGAAGTGATGATGTTTCTGAGACTTGTCAGAGATGGCGGTCATGACTCTGCACTTTGACCTCTGCAGTGTGCCTGAAGAGGACCCGAATGTCTGAGGGACAGCTCAGGCTCAGCTCCGGTGTGCTGACTGTCCTGTTTGAAGAATCTCAAAATGGACCTGTGTCCTGTGGAAGGGAACATTTCTTCACTTACGCTTGTGAGTGCGTTTGTGCATATATGTTTGTGTAAGAATGAGCCTGAGAAATGTGAGTCAGGTGACCATATAATGTGCCAACTTTGTCAATGTTACTTTTGTAATGTTTTGACTATAAGAAAACAAAACTAATCAGAATCGTTTACACACACACACACGCACACACACACACGTCAGCACCATATGATTTGAACACTCCCTTTCCAGTAGAAGTGAACCAGCAGTAGGCCCTCTGACACACACACAAACAAACCTGCAGTAGCCTTTCATTAGCACATGCCAAATCTGTTGTTAATGTGTTTGTTAGGCTGTTTCTCTCTGCTTATCTGAACTCAGCCTGTTTGCTAACATATTTGCCTGTGACAGCAGGCATAGAGCCTTTGAACTTTTTGAGCATCCTCAGTATTTCCCAAAAACAGACCTGGAGACCAAAATTGATAGTTCATGTAACAGTATCTACAGGTGCTGTCATATATTAGCACTCCAGATTTTATGCTTTACTTATAAAAGTAATCAGCTATATTCATTTAAATAAAAGCACATTTATATAACATGTACACATACCAACTAACCAACCAGCAACAAACAAGAGATCAGCTTTCAACTTCTGCACCTTCTACTACACTCCAAATCAATGAAAATTGACATTTCCAGATTGTTTTTTTTTTTAGTTATTTAATGTTTTTTTTTGTTGTTGTTTTAATTTAAGAATCATTTCTTTTTTTTTTTCTCTCTCTCTCGTTTTTAAATCTTCCTCACTGTTGTACAGTTTTCTTATGTAACAGTTGCTAATGTACATTTCTGGTGTGAGGGCTCTAGTGTAGATGTGGAAAAATCTCAGTATTGAAGACTGCTGTCTTCCTGTCTTTTTTTTTTTTTTATTATTACAGCATCTAAAAAATGTAGTTACATAGAAGTTTACTAGAAGGTACAAACCAAAACATGGGGTCAGAATGTCTTTGAAGAGTGCCATTTTCAAATCATTGAAAAATGTATTTTAAAATTTGGTACTTGAGAGGATTATGGTTCATTATCTCCAAAATCCTTGTTTTTAAACATTAAATTTAATGAAAATACCTGCTAAACAAAGGTGAATTCTCCTGTTAGATTTGTATAGAATAAGGGGGCTGTTTGTTCATGCTTTTCCAACGTTTTATGTAAATGTGCTAAAAGGAGATTTTTTTTTCACATTTTGCTTCTTTTGCAGTTTCAAAAGTGGTGCTCAAGTTCAGCTTGAAAAACAAAAAGACCTCTGGAAACCTTTTTTTTTCCCCTCAACACAAAAATGCTCTGTGTATTAAAAAGGATTAAACAGGTCATCTTTCTTTTCAAACAGCAACCATACTTTGATAACTGCATACCAATGACTTAAACTATAATATATTTATAACCAAAATAAAATGAAAGAAACACTGTACACTGAGCGAATTAACCAAGAAAATATAATAGGAAAAAAAAAAAAAAAAAAAAACATACAAATTTATCAGCTAGAGTTTAGCATGAGGGTTATAAAATAAACAGAAACCACCGATCTCTAACCCAAAATCATTTATTTCTTTTTCGATCAAGAACCCAGTGTGAATTCTTTAAGTCTTCAGAAAAGGACAGTTGCAGCGTGTTTGGTTTGTGAAATGCTGTTCGGTTTGTGAAATGCTGTTCTTAGGACAAAGAAATTGGACCAGGTTGGGCTAGACATACTTCCAGAATAACTGAACATTTAGAAATTTATTTTTAAATTTCTAAATGTTATTTTTAAGTTGGTTGTTCACATATAAATGTAACAGGCTTATGAAGGGTTTCCTCACAAGGGAAGCGTCCCTGTACTGTACATAATGCAAGTGGAGTGTCATCTAGAGGAAGCATTACCATATTGACAATCACTTTTAGGCGGTCTAAGCCCTTCAACCAGAAAAGACTCATCAAGAACGGCTGATTGAAATCTACCGCAACAACCAAGAGTGAAAAGGTCAAAAGCTCAAATATATAGCTGATGCTCTTAGAAGAAGAAAACCTTGAACATTAAAGTGTCTCTTTATTAGCTTCTGCTTTTTTCTTGTCCTTCTTCTTCTTCTTTTCTTTTTTCTTCAATTTCTTCTCCTTCTTCTTTCTTTTCTTCTCACTCTTTGTTGATTGTGCATCGTCGTCATCATCAGTTTTTTCCTTTTTCTCTATGGATTTGTCTTTACTCTCATTCTTACTGCCTTTGTCCACAGGCTCATTTTTAATTTTGATGTCTGTAGGATGAGTGCTTCTTTCGTCTCTGTTGCGCTTTCTGTCAGGACTGCGTTCCCTGTGTTCGTGATGAACCCGTGAGGATGTCACCCTACTGGATGGGCTCTCCGGTCTGTGAAAGGATGTGTGATGCTGGTCTCCGTGTCTCTTAGCATCCCTGTACTGTTCCTGTGAACCTGTTGTCTGCAAAGATAAAAGAGAAGCTGATGTTTCACAGGTGCAGTGTAATGTCATTTAGAGCAAGTGATTCATGGTAAATGGCATTTATAAGGTCACCTTATTCCTGTCGACGTGGCCATGATTTGCTACATGTCTCTCTGCGCTGTTCAGATCCCCAAAGAACTCCTCACAGCGCTGGCAGAAGAAACCCATCACGGGGATCAAATCACCACTACCTACAATAAAGATGCATGTTGTATTTGAACCTATTTGTTTAGTAATAATTTTAAATAAATAGTTAAACTGGGAAAAAAAAAGAAAGAACATACTTAACTGGTTCAAGTAAATAAAAATTACTTGAACCCAACAGAAACAGTATTATAATAAAGGTTCATGGTTGAAATAAATAAATAGTTGTATTTAAAAAAAAAATAACAAAAACTATTATATAGTAGCCATTGCCTTTCAAATACTATGGAAGTCAATGGCTACTGTCAGCTGTTCGGTTATGCACATTCTTCAAAATATCTTTTTGTGTTCAGCAGAAGAAAGAAATTCATAGAGGTTTAGAACAACTTGAGGGTTAGTAAATGACAGAATTTTCCCTTTAAAAGTTGTGTGGATCATGATAATTATTTAATACCTTCCTGTTTCATCAGACCCTCCAGTTCCTTCACCAGGTACTCTTTCCTTTTCTTCTGAATCTGTTTCTCTCGTCTCTCTCGCTCCTTCTCACCCATCTTCTAAACAGTCACCGGAGTTCACAGTTAGACTCTTGGGAGCTTGTCATAATACTGTGGTGATAGTGTTAACAAAGACCTCTACCTTCTCCTCACGCTTGGATTCATGAGTAGAATGGCTGCTTCCAGAGCGATTACTCCTACTGTCATCCGTTTTGGATGCTGAAAAAGACAGAAAGAAGTTAAATGCATTACAAGCCCAAGGTTGCTTTGAAATCATCTAGCTCTTTTTACCATTTTTTGAAATGGCTGACAAATGGCAATGCAACCACTTAAAATATACTTTCAACAACTTCCTGACACGATCCTGCTTAAAAGATGAGTTAATTCCAACCAATTGGTTTTTGAAAACCCTTTTGATAATACTTTTTCAAGAGTTTGAAACCCTCCTGCTGACATGGATAGAATGTTCAGATTTCAAAACCCCAACTCCGGCGATGTCATGGTAATATTTACATAGTGAATTATCAAACTTCCAGGTTTCGCTTTGGATAAAAGTGTCAATTAAACTAATAATATTCATAGTGCAAAACATGCTGGCTCTGACCTCTGGACAGTGCTTGCAGCGCCTCCAGGGCTGGTTTGAGCAACGGGAACGAAGCAGACACTCCTTGTTCTTCCTTTTTCTCCTTTAGTCTGGCAGCCATTTTATAGACATCTGTCATGCTTGGATTCAGGCCAATGGTCCTCAGGAGGTTTTTTACCTTCTCGCATTCCTCTGGAGTGACTTTCATTGTGTCCAAACCAGCGGGCTGAACGCTAGCAGGCATGCCGTGTGCTTTGGGTTCCTGGAGATTGTGAGTCTGCTCTTCTTTAATGAAATGATGAACTGGAGACCTTGTGGATCTTGTCAGGGCCAATGGAACAGTCACAGCTTGAGGTTTGGGTCTCTCCTCTTGCTCTCCATACAGGAATTTCTCTTCATCCTCAACACTCTGGAACGCAGGCTTGGATTCAGGCAGCTGGTTAAGTGAGTTCCAGGATAAGATATTGGAAATGCTGCAGCTGTCTCCACCAGCCCTCTCGTGAGGAAGCAGGGAACCATAACAGAGTTCAGTTGAGCTTTCAGGTTCAAACCTCGGCTCTAGGTTCTGGAAGCCTCCAACTGCAGACTGATTTCCCAGAAATATTCCTCTTGTGCTATCAGTACTCTGTTTAGAACACAAGAGAATTTAAATTACTTCTGGTGCAAATTCTTAATTTGAAATGGTCAACACGATAAAACAAGCATTAATGACAAGCATGTCAACAACAAAGAGTTAATTTCAGGTTTAAATTTACAGACTCTAAAATTTCTTTTTCTTTTTACATTGAACACACCTTAAACATGATTTTATATATATATATATATATATATATATATATATATATATATATATATATATATATATTATTATACACATATATATATATATTATACACATATATATATATATATATATATATATATATATATATATATATATATATATATATATATATATATATATATATATATTATACATACATATATACATACATACATACATACATACATACATACATATATACATACATATATATATATACACACACACACACACACACACACACACACACACATATATGTATACATATATACACACACACACAAATCATGAAGTTTATATATATGAAAGTAAAAAATATACATTTTTTTTTACATTTCACATTTTTACAATTCATACATATTACATTTTTATAAGATTAATAAGGTTGCCAAACTGCCTGATTAGTGGTTTTATTTTTTTAACCTTTTAATAAGGCCTGTTTCTTTATTCTAAAATAAAGAATTTAAATTCTAAAAATCAAAATAAGTTTTTACTTAAAGCCCTCAAATAACTATCAAAATGAATTGTATTAATTTATTTTTTATTAAAAACATGCTCATGTTTATTCAATACTTTATGAATTGTATGTATTTTAAAAACTACTTTTACACTTTTTGTTTTTATAACTGGTGATTCCCCAGATGTTTGTCATTTTGAATGATCTATGGTAAATTTTTCTTGTTCATGCTACCCACATCTGGAGCTACTTTTCTCTGCATACAGATTTGATGTGACAAGCACAGGTGAAGGATGCATGTACGCTTTTTCCTGCAAAATCTGTCCCAGTAGCTCCATATTATTATATATTATTATTTAAATACTATATTATTATAAGGACTTTAAGGATTTTGTTTTTTGCACTCTCTCATTAATATATATATATATATTTTTTAAAGTTACATAGCGTAACTTTAATCAACAAAAAAAAAAGTCATATCAATGACCTATATACCAAGAAGAAAAAAAAAGAATATTGGTGCACACCTGGTCTCTATGGAGGGCATTCTTGACCATAGGCAGGTGCTTCTCTAGATCTTTGTTCTGTAGGATCTGTCTTAGTCCATGAAACAGATCAGGCATGGCATTAGCGCCCAGGCTCACTCCGCTGCTGGTGCTGCTAGAGCTGTGATTGCCTTCTGCGGTCCCTCTGTAAGACTGTTTGGTCTGACTAGGGCTCAGACGTGACTGACTCTTACTGCTCGTTACGCTCTTCCCGTGGCTGCGACTACGGCTATGGCTACGACTCCTCGCATGACTTTTGGCCCTTGTGCGGCTTTTAGCACGACTGCGACTACGGCTGCGTGTTCTGCTGCGAGCTCGACTCTTTCCACGACTCCGAGCTCGACTACGACCCCGGCTCCTTCCATGACTCCTGCTGCGACTGCGTGGTCGGCTCTTCCCTCTGCTCCGACTTCGTGCTCGGCTGGGATGCTTGTCTGCACTGGTGTCACTTTTATCTGCTGCCAGCTCAATGCGGTCACCTGACTGCAGGATTCGGAGAAACTCCTCTGCCTTTTTCCTTCATTGAGACACAACGAAATGGATTTAGAGTTAATTAACAATTTATATGTACAAAAAATATAAATTCCAAAAAAGTTGAGACAAATTGTGAATAAAAAAGGAATGCAATGATGTGGAAGTTTCAAGTTTCAATATTTTATTCAGAATACAACATAGATGACATGTTTAAACTGAGAAAATGTATAATTTTAAGGGAAAAATTTTAAATTTCATGGCATCAACACAGCTCAAAAAAGTTGGGACAAGGCCATGTTTGCCACCGTGTGGCATCCCCTCTTCTTTTTATAACAAACGTCTGGGGAATGAGGAGACAAGTTTCAAAGCACTTTTTGCCAGAGGAGAACTGTCACCTGTTGGAGTTTGGGTTCCTTGCCGCTGTCGCCTTTGGCTTGCTTAGTTGGGGACACTTGACAATTGATATTTGATATTGAACAGTGCTTTGATCTACCTGCATTGACACTATTCTTTAAGAGCTGCTGTGCAGCCAAAATAATGTACCAGTTATCAATGTAAAGCTGCTTTGACACAATCTACATTGTAAAAAGCGCTATATAAATAAAGGTGACTTGACAAGTTGCTCAAGTTTAGGAATAGGAATGTTGTCCCATTCTTGTCTAATACAGGCTTCTAGTTGCTCAAATGTCTTAGGTCTTCTGTGTCGCATCTTCCTCTTTATGATGCACCAAATGTTTTCTATGGGTAAAAAATCTGGACTGCAGGCTGGCCATTTCAGTACCCGGATCCTTCTTCTACGCAGCCATGATGTTGTAATTGATGCAGTATGTGGTCTGGCATTGTCATGTTGGAAAATGCAAGGTCTTCCTTGGAAGAGACGACGTCTGGATGGGAGCATATGTTGTTCTAGAACTTGTATATACCTTTCAGCATTGATGGTGCCTGTCCAGATGTGTAAGCTGCCCATGCCACACGCACTCATGCAACCCCATACCATCAGAGATGCAGGCTTCTGAACCGAGCACTGATAACAACCTGGATTCTCCTTGTCCTCTTTAGTCTGGATGACATGGCGTCCCAGTTTTCAAATTTTGATTCGTCTGACCACAGAACAGTTTTCCACTTTGCCACAGTCCATTTTAAATGAGCCTTGGCCCAGAGAAAACGCCTGCGCTTCTGGATCATGTTTAGATATGGCTTCTTTTTTGACCTATATAGTTTTAGCCGGCAACGGCGAATGGCACGGTGGATTGTGTTCACCGACAATGTTTTCTGGAAGTACTCCTGAGCCCATGTTGTGATTTCCATTACAGTAGCATTCCAGTATGTGATGCAGTGCTGTCTAAGGGCCCGAAGATCACGGGCATCCAGTATAGTTTTCCGGCCTTGACCCTTACGCACAGAGATTGTTCCTGAATCTTTGGATGATATTATGCACTGTAGATGATGATAACTTTAAACTCTTTGCAATTTTTCTCTGAGAAACTCCTTTCTGATATTGCTACACTATTTTTTGCTGCAACATTGGGGGAATTGGTGATCCTCTGCCCATCTTGACTTCTAAGAGACACTGCCACTCTGAGAGGCTCTTTTTATACCCAATCATGTTGCCAATTGACCTAATAAGTTGCAAATTGGTCCTCCAGCTGTTCCTTATATGTACATTTAACTTTTCCGGCCTCTTATTGCTACCTGTTCCAACTTTTTTGGAATGTGTAGCTCTCATGAAATACAAAATGAGCCAATATTTGGCATGACATTTCAAAATGTCTCACTTTCAACATTTGATATATTTTATTTACAATAGAATATATATAACAAGTTTATGAGATTTGTAAATTATTGCATTCCTTTTTTATTTACAATTTGTACAGTGTCCCAACTTTTTTGGAATCGGGTTTGTACACACACACATTATATATATATATATATATATTTATATTAATACTGAAAAACTGTTTAAAAAGTGATACTATTTTTAAAATTGATTAAAAAAAATATATTATAATAGATGAGAAGCAATTCAGCATTTTAGACTGATTTCTGAAAAACCATGTGACACTGAAGACTGGAGTAATGATACTGAATGCCATCACAGGAATACATAAAATTTTAAGGTAGATAAATTGTAATAAAAAAAAAAGTGACATGACATGTAGCCAAGGATGGTGTCCATACTTGGAACTGTTGGCGCTTTTGGGGGTGGACAGGGGTCAGCATGGGCACCCTGACTGGTCTGGTTTAATAGGTAAACACTCTGCAGCCCCATACGAAACAAACTACGCTGCACTTTGTATTCTGACACCTTTCTATCAAAACCAGCATTAACTTCTTAAGCAATTTGAGCTACAGTAGCTTGTCTGTTGGATCGGACCACACGGGCCAGCCTTCGCTCCCCACGTGCATCAATGAGGCTTGGCCGCCCATGACCCTGTCACCGTTTCAACACCGTTCCTTCCTTGGACCACTTTTGATAGATACTGACACTGCAGACCAGGAACACCCCACAAGAGCTGCAGTTTTAGAGATGCTCTGACCCAGTCGTCTAGCCATCACAATTTGGCCCTTGTCAAACTCACTCAGATCCTTACGCTTGCCCATTTTTCCTGCTTCTAACACATCAACTTTGAGGACAAAATGTTCACTTGCTGCCTAATATATCCCACCCACAGGTGCCATGATGAAGAGATAATCAGTGTTATTCACTTCACCTGTCAGTGCTCATAATGTTATGCCTGATTGGTGTATATGCCCCGCACACACACACATATACATATATATATATACAGGGGTTGGACAAAGAAACTAAAACACCTGGTTTTAGACCACAATAATTTATTAGTATGGTGTAGGGCATCCTTTAACAACCAGTACAGCATCAATTCATCTTGGGAATGACATATACAAGTCCTTCACAGTAACCCGGAAGGATTATGAGCCATTCCAGAACAGTGGCCAGGTCATGTAATGCTGGTGGAGGAAAAAGTTTTCTAACTTGTTCAACTTCACTGGACATCAATCCCTTTCAGACAGCTTCCTCTTGCATTGACAGTTGCCCTGGATACCATAGCTCTAGATACACCACAATGAGTTGCTGTCCTATTACAGATGAGCCAGCGAGACACCAACCAACAATTTGTCCTCTTCTGACCTCTGACATGTCTCCCATTATGTTGTGTGGATTGCAATATTTTATGTACAGCTGTGCTATTGCTCTACTAATTCAAACTTCACACTCTGATCTTACAAATGTAAAATCAGTAAAGATTGGCTGCTGGGTCAATTCATATAGGCATGAAACCTCCAACACTATATTGGCCAGTGTTTCAGTTTCATTGCCCAACCCCTGTATGTATGTAATTTTTATATATTATTATATATATATATATATATATATATATATATATATATAGGTTAGACAGTGGACACTGCTTCAAATCTTTCTAGTAAAATACTACATCTGTATCTTTAAATCCAATCCATGTAAGGAGCAATGAGAACCAAATTATTGCAATTATGGCACAATTTCAATTAAACATACAAACTCTGAATCTCTTTGATTAGTTTCTCATACCTGACTTCTTGGTTTTGCTCATCTAGACTTTTAGTTGACCAGCTTACTGAAGACTGACCAAGCTGATGCTGATTTGAAGGTGTGAGCTGAGAGCTGATGCTCGTGGATCCACTCTGGTCAGCAGTGTGGCTGGTGATGGGTCGGTTCTGCAGGACAGAGACAGGATGAAAAGACTAATAGAAATATTACAACATATTGACAAACAACATGTTCATATTAATATAAAGATGTGAAAGATTCATATCATATCTAATACAAAAGTATTGAGACCACAATGAAAATCTGGGATTTGTGTCATATAAACCAAGAAATAATATTTTTTAATATTTAAATTATATTAGATATATTTAGATTTATATATCCAAATCTAAAATATATTTTTAAACAAAGACAAGTATAAAATTGTATTCAAAAATGTGCAGGTCACCAATCAAACAAACAATTTGTGACGTTGTTAATGCATGCTTAAAGTAGATTTAAATTAAGTATGACATGTAATGCTGCAGGATATTGTAAACTACCCACATGCAATTCAGAAAGAATTCAAAATGAAAATGCATCACTTGCATGGAATCCAAAGATATGAAATATTGTTTATTTAAAAAAACAAACAAAAAAAACAAAAAAAAACTATTCCATCAGGTGGATCTAGACACATGCTGTGATAAGAAAATGCTGGGAGAGAAAAAAAAAAAAAAACGCACCTCGTAGAATGATTCTCTGTTGTAGTTTTCATTCCCTGCTCCGTACGGGCGTCCCTGAGGAGGACCCTGCTGTGGAGCGCAGTATTGAGGCCCCGGAGGAACCCCAAAAGGAGGGCAGAACGGCGGAGGTCCAAATGATGCTGCGGGGTGTCCGAAACCTGACGGGGGAACCGGTGCTCGATGGTAGTCTGGGTTCGACGGACCTCGATACATCATAAATATCTCATCAAAACATGTGTAATTATAACGAATTTATTTTTCCATTCACTCTTGAGCTCCTGTGTGTCTACATGAATCTAAGCACAGCCACAGCGCCGCCTGCAGGACTGGAACTACAGCGCAGATCGCAAACGCGACTCTGAACCAATGCCTGTTCAAAACTGTTTCAAAGACTTTTAAAAGTACTAAACACACACACAAAAAAGAAAATGCTAAATTAATTACAAATTTTCAATAAATGTTTGGTACGGATTTTTTTTTAAATCAAAGCTTCCAGAACATATAGACCACAAACTTTTCTCCATGTAAATTTACATATGGGAATTTAGCCAATATTAAATAAAACATGAAATTAAATGAATTATTCATTTAATAATTTAATTAATAATATTTCTAATTTTTAATTTTCTTTAAGATAATTTGTGAAACCAAAAAAACATTTAAAACATTTAGGACAGACTTTTGGAAATATAATCCGGCATATTTATGGCCGGCTAAAAGAAGGAGGACCCCATTATGCCAACCTAGCATTGCAGTCATTACGGCTGCTAGAGGGAGTGATTTACAATGGAGTTTACCGATGTTCTTGATTCCTTGGAGGACCTGGGGTAGGTGAATCAAACCTTTTTTTTTTTTTCGTTTTATCAGCCGGTTTGATTTTCGTTTTAACGGCATAATTCTGAGCTCGTGCTTGCATGTCCCTGCACGCCGGTGCTCTGCATGATCTGAGAAACAGAAACGTTTCCCCTATTATGAACTGCCGCTGATTTAATCTACTTTCAGTTGTTCATTTCAAATATTTTCTATTCCGTGATCTGTTTTCTGTCATATATCAGAGCTGGGGTTATTGGCACATGTATTTGACAGCATGATTTCTATAATCAATGATTTGATTGGGCCGTGCAGCGTCAGCAGTGCTCAAATATCTCAAATCTCCAGTGCCATAAATAGCCTGAATCATCATAGCCTCAATGAACACACCTATGTCAGTCACCACATTCCCAACTCACAAAGTGTCAGACGAGTTTACAACAACATCAAGTCCAGACTGTTCTAGAATCAGTGCAGAATCGGTAGGAATGGGTGGGTTTTTAATAGGTAAATTATTGGTAATGCTATTTGAGGACCAAAAATAACTGTTGTATAATGTTCTATATTTCTTATATCTTAATTTAAAGCATTTAGCTTATTAAATAAATAACAGAGCTAATAATAATATGTTAGATATTGCACTGTTGCAACATCATTGGCTTAGTTCACGTTCTCCGAAATAGCAGTGAAAGTGCAGAATGACCTAGGACCTTCTCAAAATGCAAACATAGTCAAATAAACTGCTCAGAAAAGTGTGTATGTGTGTTTGCAGATACCAGGGGCCACTCCTAGAGGACGGAGCGCTTGAGACAGCGGTGACTGGTGGTGCTGCATCTCCAGAGTTCACTAAACTGTGCGCGTGGCTTGTGTCTGAGCTGAAGCTCTATTGCAAACTAGAGGAGAATGTGCACGCGACTAACTGTGAGTGTGGTCGCGCACACATATAATCTATGGCAGGGTTTTTTAAACTGGGGTCAAAGGGGGCCTTAAGTTGATACTAGGGGGTCGGTGAAAAAGAATGATTTATTAATGTTTAATAGATTTATTTAAATGTAATTAATTTGACATTACTGTTTTTATGTTTTATGATCTGTAATAATGAGATTAATGACATATTTATTATTATTATTATTATTTAGGAAAGGGGTCCCTCGCAAAGGGGAATATCATATATAGGGGTCCTTGGCATCAAAATATTCAAAACCCTGATCTATGGGACCAGTGAAGTATCAATCAGAATGTGAATTCTGGGGTTTCACTCTCCAGAAGTGTTCCTGCAAAACAAAAAAAAAAGGCTAAATTCTTAGGATTATTCTGATGTTGGTTTGGGTGTGGCATGCGCAGGTCCAAGTGAGGCTGAGGGGTTTCAGCTGGAGATGAGTGGTCTTTTAGCTGAGATGTTCTGTCCATATCCTGCTCTCACCACTGGAGAGGTCACCAAACGTCTGCTGAATGCAAACAACTGTCTGTTACTGCTAGGTATGTAAACAAAATCATCTGCTCATTCTTATGCCTTTTTATAAACCTTTTTAAAATGGTGCTGTTGGGGAATTTAATTACTTGAAATAATATATATATATATATATATATATATATATATATATATATATATATAATTTTAACTTGATGTACTAAAACTAACTGAAATAAAAATATATATAGACATAAAAAAACAACAAAACTACTAAAAGTTTAACTTAAATGAAAATGAAAAATATAAACATAACTAATTCAAAATATTAACAAAAACTATACTATCTCAATAGCTACGTTTCCATCCACCTATTTTTATGCGCATTTTGGGATATCGCATCTCAAACTGCTGGATGGAAATGTCAAGATGCGCATAAAAAAAACGTATGCTCATTTGAGTCGGATAAATTTTTTTGTGTGACTTTGCGTGATGGGACGGCATAACTGGACCAACCAGCAGAAAAATCTTGTTACAAAGCATCTAAAATGCTGTAGTTGTCATTCAGAAGTCTGTCGTCAATGTGGCTGTTATAATTCCTCCCAGAACTGTCTTACATGATTTTGTTCTCTTTGACTCACTGGATGGAAACGGTGCTTTATTCGCAAATGTTTTATGCAATATTGCAATTTTGTGCATAAGTTAAATTCACAATTTTGGATGGAAACATAGCTATGGACATCCGTGTGTTTTCATACTCGTATAATTCTTCCAGGCTTCTTGATCTCCGAGCTCGAGTCGTCCAGGATGACCCTGGTAAACCATCCCCAGAAGAAGGTGCAGGAGAGCAGTGTTTTCATAGAGCTGAAGGGCATCTGTATGGCTCTGGGCATGTCCAAACCTCCTGCCAACATCACCATGTTCCAATTCTTCAGTGGGATTGAGAAAAAGGTAGGGTTTATTCACTGGTGATTTATATTATTTTATACATTTAATGCATGCCCTTACATTGGGTCACTATTGTATTTGTTCATAGAACCTCTGTGTGGACACTTTCGCATCAGTGGTATTTTTGTATTATTTATATACTATTATAGTATCTATTCATATTTTGAATTAACTTTTTTTTTTCTTCCAGTTTTTCGTGAGAGCTATTGTTTATTTGTACATTGAGCGAGTATGTTCAAATCAAATTCAATTTTCCCTCAGCTGAAGGAAGCTTTGTCCAAGGTCCCTCCATCTCATATAGGAGAACCACTACTGAAGAAACCACTGGGTCCTGTACATTGGGTAAGGTCTGATTTTTAAATGTTTAAATTTGAACATTGTGTTAAATGCATTTCAATAAAAACTTTTTTTTTTTTTTTTTTTACCTCCAGGAGAAAATTGAAGCAATAAACCAAGCACTTGTGAATGAGTATGAAGTCAGAAGAAAGATGTTGCTGAAACGACTGGATGTGACTGTGCAATCTTTTGGTTGGTCAGAAAGAGCCAAGGTACCAGAATCTTTTACTTGATGTATAACTTAAAAAGTTTACACTGATTAAGGTACAAGCATTAACAAAAATGTGGTGTGAGTGAAATTTAAAATCACTTTGCTTTGTAATTCTGTACAGACACGTGCTGATAAACTTTCGAAAGTGTACCAGCCTCTTCGTGTGGCGCTGGCCACTAAAACCAGAGTGTCTGTGGCTCACCTGTTTGCTGCTAGAGAGGATTTATCAAAGATCCTGAGAACCAGCAGTGGTCACATCAGGGAGAAATCGGCCTGTGCTATTAACAAGGTGGGTTAGTTTTGAACGTATTTTCACTTTCACTTGTTGATCCTTCAGAAATCATTCTGATTTGGTGCTCAAGAACATTTCTTATTACCAATGTTGAAAACTACAGTGGCTGAGAGGGCTCAATGCACTACAACTGAAGAAAACATATGCAAATAGAAAAAACACCAGCAAATTAAGAATACATCTTCATCAGTTTGACAATACATGCTGCAAATACTCAGACCACAACAAAATACAGAAACGCGCTGCAAATACTCACAATGCATCCAAATACAGAAATGCGCTGCAAATACTCAAAACGCAACCAAATACAGAAACGCGCTGCAAATACTCACAACGCATCCAAATACAGAAACACGCTGCAAATACTCACAATGCATCCAAATACAGAAACACGCTGCAAATACTCACAATGCATCCAAATACAGAAACGCTCTGCAAATACTCACAACGCAACCAAATACAAAAAAACACACTGCAAATACAACCCAACCAAATACAGAATAGTGCTGCAAATAGCATGGAAATGTTTCAAGGGGACCCCATCAAGTGACGAACCTGGCTGGGACATGCTTATTGTTCAATGTCTATTCGTGAGTGGTGTTGATGACCTGAAAGTTTAGTTTGTTGTTTATTTTAACATCTTGATGGTATGTGCGTTGTGAGCATTTGCAGCATGTTTCTGTATTTGGTTGCATGGTGAGTATCTGCAGCACGTTGTCAAACTGATGGATGTTTTCGTAATTTGCTGGTGTTTTCTTCAGTTACAGCGCATTGAACTTGCTCGGCCACCGTAGAAAACAGTTGTGCTGCTTAATATTTTAATAAACTCTGATACATTTTGTTTCAGGATTGTTTGCTGAATAGAAAGTTCAAAAGAACAGCATTTATTTAAAATGGAACTACTTTTCAACATTATACCATCACTTTTGATCAATTTAATTCATGCTTGTTGAATAGAACTTTTGAATGGTAGTGTACATATCAGTGAATTTATTATTCCTATATTTATTAGGTATTGATGGGTCGTGTGCCTGATCGAGGAGGGAGACCCAATGAGATCGAACCCCCACCACCGGAGATGCCTACGTGGCAGAAACGGCAAGATGGTCCACAAGGGGGTGGCGGAGGACAGTACTACTCCGGTGGTGGAGGAGGAAGAGGTGGTGGACGAGGTGGTTATGACCAGCAGCAGGGCAGCCGTGGAGGTCATGACAGAGGAGGTGGAGGAGGCAGAGGTGGGAGAGGAGACCACCGTGGTGATAAAGCTCAGGGGAACTGGCAGGACGGTTCTGGCGGAGGTGGATACCAGGGTCATAACCAGGATCGTGGATATCGAAGCAGTTATGGAGGAGGGGGTGGCTACCATGGAGGCCAGCAGGGGTCAGGATACCAAGGAGGAGGCTACCAAGGAGGCCAGCAAGGACCGGGGTACCCAGGAGGAGGTTACCAAGGTGGAGGTGGGAGTTTCCAGCATGAGGGCTACTATCAGGACGGAGGACGACCCCAGGAGAGAGGTGGAAGGGGTGGTCGTGGGGGTAGAGGGCGGGGAGGAGGAAGAGGAAGTGGGCAGGGAGGAGGATGGGGTGGAAGAGGAGGGCAGAATTTTAACCAAGGCGGGCAGTTTGAGCAGTTCTTTCAGCAAGGTGGGCACCAGTATAACCAGGCTGGCTTTGGCCAGGGAAGACAGTTTACTAGCTGAAAAAAGACTGTTACTGCTACAGCTTCGAAGAGGACCCACAATTCTCTGAGGGTGGGAGACTGAGAGAGACGCAGGCCTCTGAATGAGCAGATAGGCATTACATCTCATCATATCCATGGTGCCTCTGGAGTCTGCTTTACCGAGATCTCTGATTGAACAATGTGCTTCTGCATGTGTACGGTTGGTCTAAACGGTTCTGCTTCCACCAGACAATTCAGACTACTTCACTTATTTAGAAGTGCGTGGTTGGGTTGCCAAAAAACCCCAGGATGAACTTTGTGTTGCTGGGTTTGTTTTCATCTTCCTTCTTCATTGATGATTGACATCGGTCGAGTCTACTGCCTGATCTATGCTGCCTGACTCTGAATCTGAAGAAGCCTTATCTTAGAGAAGCTATGAAACTTTTGTTATTCTAGTTTTATTTATGGAATTGTTACTTTGACTTCATTAGTTCTCAATGTCCATCCTGTAATTTCAATGATCAGCACTTAAAAATGTTCTTTTTGGTCTCCCCCAATGAGGTTTTGTTTAACTTGTAAGTAAAAAGGTCAGTTGATTTCTTGACGCTCACGCGAGAATGTTAATTTTCTGACTGTGTGGAAACCCTGAGCTTGACTGACTGAGATGAATTGAGCTTTCTGCTGTTTGGGGAAACAACATTTGAAGGTTTTTGAATGATTAAATAAACTGTAAAGAAATAAATTCACTGTCTTGGTGTCAAATATTTTATTGCAAAAGAACTGACACGTTTTAAATGAAGAGGACAGGTTCTTTCTCTTTTTTTTGCATTGTTATTGTCATTTATTATGGCAGTAAATATCAGCAGTTACAATGACGAAAACAACTTAAATACAAGAATTCTACAGAAATTATGCATATTCCCATGATGCAGTGTGATTGTGACATGCTTAGAAATGCAGTGGCCACATGAGGGCGATAGACATCAATTCTTTTTTCTATTTTTATCACTTGCAAAATGGGGCAAAATCTAAACATGTCAAAGTCACAATCACAGTTTAAAACCAGTCATCAGGAAACGTTAAATACAAACTAGAATTTTTTTTTTTTTTTTTAAAGAAAGACAATGGAAGTTTTGAATGGTCCATGCTAGAGTAGTGTTAATGTTTTCCCATTTACAGCAATGAATTCTAAGTGTGATAAAGGACCCATGGAACATTTCTACATGTTATGTATTCAGTTATTAATCTCATTCCAGTTGAAGCAGACCAAGTTCAAATCTAATTCCAGTTTTATCTTTAAAACTATAAATACTTTTAATACATTTACTTGTCAGACATACAGTTTTCCAGCTAACATTACATAAATGTTTTCCAAATATTCCAGTCAAGATGGTGAAAGTCCCTTGATGTTTAATATTCAGTTTTATGGGGCAAGCTTATGTTCACTGGCAACCCTGAGATGACCCGCTCACTGCACGCACCTTATTTCAGCAAAAACTTTACATGAATTAGATTGCTTACAATTTTGTATACATACTTTTCAGAAATTTAATGAGATCCTTGGGGAAGAAACATGTAACTGTGTTTATAGTTCAATACGTAGTTGAAATGATTAAAATAAGAACTTTGTGAAAACAGGCTTACAGCATAAATGCACACCTTTTCCTCAAGTGGACCTGGCTGGCATCAACTATAAGCACGACCAGAAACATTCATATCACTACAGTCAATACAGTAATGACAGGTTTGATCATTTTACAGCAGTAATTATTGGCTATAACCTCTGATGGCCCAGAGGTGGCAAGAGTCTTCAGTTTTTCAATGCACGTTTCTTGACTTCGCAAAGCTTATATTACGTAAAGATCTTTGCACAAGAAATTGTGCTGATATGGGTGCTGCTGCTCATAAGTTAAATATTGTGTGCCCATGCACAATGATTTGGTCAAATGATATTTGCCTAAGCAGTAATACTCACCTATCAATAAGTGAAAGACAACATCTCCCACAGGAGGTTCCTGTAATCTAAGGCTCTGAAAGTCATGCTTACATTTTTAACATAAAAAAAAAGAAAGATATTTTGAAGGATGATGATTTTGGTACCTGTTGACTTGCATTGCATTTCTCAAAATACCATCTTTTATTTTCCACAGAAAAAATAAAGTCATACAGGTTTGGAACAACATGAGAGTGAGTAAATGATGACAGAATTGTCATTTTTGGGTAAACTGTCCCTTTAAGCTGTACACTTTATATGCTGCATCAGAGGTGTTCAGTCCAGCTCCTGGAGGGCTACTGTCCTGCATAGTTCAGCTCCAACCCCAACCCCAATAAAACACACCTGAACCAGCTAATTACAGTCTTACTAGGCATACTAGAAATGTTCAGACAGGTGTAAGGCAAGTTGGAGCTAAACTCTGCAGGACAGTTGCCCTCCAGGACCGAGATTGGACACCTCTGTGCTATATCAAATGATAATTCCTTTAATTTTGCACATGCGTTTAACACCTCTCTTCTGATCTCTGACAAAATTAAAATACTGAGAAGCACTACAGATGCACGTGCATCATTTTATCAGACATATACAGATGAGAGCAGAATCAATAGCACAGTATTAGAATACTCTAAGGAGAATGACTGGCAACAGAGAAGCGCTCACAGTACTACATATGAAGGCTTCAGGATATCATTATCATGAGCCACTAGCATCTAAACATTCATACTGTAATCATTTATTTCCTCACATGACTGTTTTCTTTTGTGATGACGTTTTTGAGCTCTCCTATACAATGAAAGTCAATGGCAATCAACAACTGTTCAAGCTCCAAAACATATAGACAAAAAAACATCATACTTGTCCATACGACTTGTGTCAATCCGTCTAAAAGGAATAGTCTTTCTTTTCTTTCTTTCCCCCCCCCCCCCCATTGACTATTATAGTATTTATTTGTCCTATGCTAGTAAACGGGGGGCGAGATCTGTTTGGTTCCTGATATTCTTCTAAATATCTACCTTTGTGTTCAGCAGAAGAAGGAAATTCATACAGGTTTGGAACTACTTGAGGGGGAGTAAATCATGACCAAATTTTCATTTTTAGGTGAACTATCCCTTAAAGCCTTTTATATATATTTTAGAGAGAAAAAAAAGAAGAAAAAAAAAGAAAGAAAATTTAAATTGACAATCTTGTCTGATAGACATGGTCACAATTCACTTTCATTGTATGAAAAAGAGCAGATGTGCTAAAATTCTTTTTGCTTTCCACAGAAAAAAAACTCTAGTTTCGAAAGCTATATGCGGTTGAGTAAATATTGACAGAATGTTCATTTTTGGGCCTTTTAAACCTATAATTGTGGTGCCAGAAGAACATCTAATCCTACAGGCTCAAAGACTCACTATAATTACTGTTTGTCTTATTTGATCTGTTGATCCACCTGTGTGGTTTCTGACTCTCTCTCTCTCTCTCTCTCACACACACACACACACACACACACACACACACACACACACACCAAAAAAGATTGTATGTGGCCTGTCCCATCTGAGCCTGTCAGGCTCTAACTGAGCTGTGCTATCTGAGTGTCAAACTTATTTCACAACATATGGCGCTGAAGGACGTTGTGTTGCCTTGGTGATGGACTATCAATGGACTCATCTGGCACTTAGCAACAGAGGCCGTACAAACACCAGGCCGATGGCACACCTGTATCTGCAGAATCTGTCTCTGTATATATTAAGATCATTTAAACATTTTATTAGATATCAATGTTACTAGGGAACTTCATGGACTCTTGTCTGGCTTTTCTCAAGCACAGGAGACACAATTTTTGGTGCAAACCATCTTTATAAGAGTGTAGATGTTTTTGTTTTAAATATATTTGGGGGTAAAGGGTGTTAAAACTCAACGTACCTTCCACTTCAGATCATAATGTGTTGCTGGTTAACACATAAATGAAGTTAGTGTTTTAATATTCTATCATACATAAGTTCATCTTCATCTTTTCCTCCGTAACAACACGTGCCAGTTCCACCTTCATCTTCAGACAACCTGAATATAACCATCCATTGTGTCCTTTCCGCGTAGTGTTTTTGGAGAACGAAAACCAGAGCGTGCGTTGAAAACACGTCAACAGCATACCTTAAATACTCTTTCTCACACATCTATTATCATGCTGATGCATCCGTCACATCAGCTTCCAATGATTCTCAGTTAAGTTTCCAACCTGTCTGTTGCAGTCTGATACACAGAACAGGACAGCACATCACAGTCACAGTCACCCTTCCCCCAGTTCAGTCAGCGGGTTGCTTGCCGCCTCTCTGTTGCTGCGGCTGTAGAAATAGTGGCCCTATTCCTGATCCACTGGAGGCATGAGGCACCCCAGCATGCTCCCTAGAGAGGACAGCCCTCTGGGCCGCGGTCCTGATAGGCTCCAGGGTGTCCGGCATGGGCCCACAGAGCGGTCAAGTCAGCTGATCTGAAAACACAGATCATGAAGACGCATGACTCATTTGTTTAGAGAAAAATAATTAGTGCTACTTGCTAGAGATTCAAACACCCACACGATCTCATTCCTAAATGACAACGATTTGCCTATTAAACCTTTGACAAAACCACACCTGAACATTCAAATCTGCATCGCTGAGTCAGAGAGAGCAGTTATCGTATGAAACAGCTTCACAAACAGTCTTTTCAATCACAGTATCATTATTTCTGTGTTCACATTATCAAGTACTGGGATAAAGGTTAATAGTTCGGATATAAACACTGATGTCTACGGAAGCAATTAAAATACAGCACATCACCTTTTGAAAGTAACATGGCACTTCAAATAATGATTGTATCGATTACATCGTTACGCCATAAGGTGGCGACAAGTGACTGTTAAAAACTGTATTTGTCATTGAATCATTCATTCAAAAGATTAATTAAAAAAATGTCTTTATGAGTGTGTCATTGAATCATTCATTCAAAGAGATTTTTTAAAATAAATAATGAATTCAGATTCATTCAACATTTAAATAGACTGCAGCAACTGACATTGTCAGAATCTCTAGTAAATTACATGTTATTTTGTTTAGTTGCCTGTTCAGAATCATGGAAGAATCGTGATCTCTGTTTGAAAAAAATATGATTCTCAATTTACCCAGAATCATACAGCTCTGCTACTTGATAAGGACAATTCAAATATGGATTTGGGATTTCTGTGACTTGGGGAGGTAAGCAAACATCTAGTAACCACCCTGAACACCCTAGCGACTGCATAGCAATGCCCTGGCAACTACACACAACACCCTAGAAACATGGAGGTAACTTCTGCAGGTAAACAACAATCACTTTTTCTTAAGAAAATGTATATTTATATTATTGGGTTTTCTTCAACTATGAGAACTTTTGCCACAGTGGATCTTCAGAAATTAAATTAAAATGTTTCACATTTTAATAATTTATTTTATTTGTCTGGTAACTGTCCAACACAAACTTTTTTTATTTGCAAGAATGCATTAAATTGATCAAAGCGACAGTAAAGACATTTATAATGCTACAAAAATTCAATTTTAAATACATGCTGTTCTTTTGAACTTTCTATCCGTCAGAGAATCCTGAAAATAATGTATCATAGTTTCAACATTGATGATAAGAAATGTTTCTTGAGCAGCAAATCAGCATATTAGAATGATTTTTGAAGGATCATGTGACTGAAGACTTAAATTATGATGGTGAAATTTCAGCTTTGCCATCACAGGAATACATTACATTTTAAAATAGAAATACATTTTTTATTTTAAAAATGATTAATATTTCACAGTATTAGTTTTTTACTGTATTTTTGATTAAATGAATGCAGTCTTAATAAGAGACTTTCTAAAAACATTATTTAAAAAAAAAAAACTGTTGTTAGTTTTTATTTTAAATAAATCCACATCTGGTACATAAAAATGCCAGAAGTTATTAAAAATATGTAAAAAAATATATATATATATAATTATTATATGGTTTGATTGTAGTATTGTGGGTTTTATATTTCCACATAAAATGGTTAAAAACAACATCATAAACTGCTCACCTAAAAAATAAATTCTGCATTGTAATACTGACAGGTGCATCAACGGTTTAATCCCTGTGTGTCAACTGACCCTGGCTTTTTTAAAGCCTGTTCTATAAATAACACAGAGAAGATCTGAATTTAACAAACATGGGAACACAATCCTGGTCAGACATATGCTCTGCATTTGAACCCAAAACACGTTGTCTGCCACGTCCTAAAATAACAGCCAAGATCCCTGCTCGAGTTAGGGAGATTTCTCCAGTGCCTGCAGCCGCTGATCAAGATTATCTCTAGAGCGATGTGAGAAACCATGGAACCTTGGCATTTCCATGGCAATAGCCAAGCAATGTTTTAAGATGTTTCAGGGCCTTGAGAACGGCAAGAAATGATGGAGGAATTAAAAAGCAATGAAACAAGAAGGTGGTTTGTGGGATTCACAAGGTCTTCCTGCTCACAAGTTTAAGTCATCTCAGTCATCTCATAGAACATGTTTTTGGGAAGTGTTTTTCCAGCACACTGAAGTTTTAACTATTCTAAATAGTTACTGGATAATTTCTTCATAATTCAAATGAGATTGCATTCAATCGTACCTCAGAGGTCCTGGTTTTGTTCATATGTTGTTCTGCGAGTCCATTCTGCTGTGACTCTTCGCTGTGCTCCTGTGAGTTCCTGCTGTTCCTCGTCCCTGTCGAACTCTGCGAGTCATTCTCCCAGCGAGCAAAGCCTTTGTTCTTGGATGCTTTGCGGTGTGGCCTGTACCTCATTTTGGGGAAGGTGTGTGACCCGCTGTCAGCAACGGCAGCCCAGCCGTTCTCGGGCCACAGTGGTTCTGTCTGCGTGGCCTGACTGGTGGTGGCTCTCTGTAGCCGCACTGAGATGCGCTGGGCTGAACCGGTCATCAGGGTGATGGACTTCCCATCCAGGTCAGAGCCTGACGATGGCGACACAGCAGGAAATGTAAACACCTCATCATCATCTGTGCAATGACAAGACAAGAGGATGTTTTTCAATATTTTCAAAATAATCAAAAATATAATCAACAGAATGTTTTGTCTTGTTTTCCATTAAAACATTCCAAAGACAAGATCAATTTACTTGCGAAAATGTGTAGGAAAAAAGGTAGGAATACTTCAACACCCATAATGCACTGAGCATGCTGCTGTCCAAAGCCACTCCTACCAGTCTGCTATGGATACGCTTGAGTAGGAAATACTTCTTAGCAAAATTTGAGTCATAATGGAGTCGACTTGTATTTTTCCCAGTTGCAGGAATTCAAAGAGTGCAAAGAATCATAAATATGGAGAAAACGCTGTGACGGAAAATCTGAAAAATCTCAGTGTTTGTAGTCAACATTTCAAACTGGCAAATTCCAATCGGAGGTGAGCATCCCCATGCCCTACTCAATCCTTGAAGTGGGGACTTTGGAGGGAGCTTGTGTGACCGTTTGGAACGCACTTGGCGAAGGGAGCAATGAAAGACCATGCCATTTCTCCATTAGCTTCACATGGAATGTTTACCACAACAATGCTAGACAGGGACAACAGGAATATCTTATTATTGCTGTTAATATGATACAAATAAATGTACATTTATAATGACATTTTAAAATATGCTTTGTGTTTAATGCTTAACTTATAAAGTTAAGAGCAGATCGGGAACACACACATAAAGCATTAAACAAATTTCTTACCTATGAAACTTTTTAAAAACTTTATATGAAATGCATGAAAAACTTTTGTGTAATATATCACTCCTGTCAAATCTAGATTTAAAATGTATAACTTGGAGTTGTCACCCTGGGTTACATGACCATAAACGATTAAACCACTGCATGTTTCCTTCACTAATAGACTTGTGGAAGGGCCCTTCGGAAAGGGATTCAGTTGCACGTTTTTATTTGGAACGCCCCTACAAATGGCATCCCCTTCCTGAATTGCCCTTCAAGGATGCAAAAATGCTGTTAGGGAAAAAACTGAAAGAAACTGCCATTTTCACGAAAAGCCCTAAAGCTGTCAAAATATTTGCTAACAAATTAACATGAATTTCTCGGTCTAGGTAACAGAGAATGAGTAAACCTTGTTCATTTACATATACTACAGACAATTTAGCAATACAAAGTGGGTTCATAATCTGCAAAGTTAAACTTACACAGTTTTGTTTCTAAAGTAAATCTTGTTTAAAAGATGTTAAGATATATATAAGATATATATTTGCAATCATACATTTTTGTATTGACCTTTTCAGTGTTAAGTCAGTGTATGTTTGTGTTAGTCATAAGGTAGTGTACACCCTCATCTATGAATTTTTACTCTGAGATAAGCAGGTGGTGATGTACTGTATAGGTGTGTTTTCACCTTTGCAGGTGGGCAGGTTGGGGCTGCTGGGTAAAGAGCTGTGTGTAAGCACTCCAGGAGACACGCTGCCCAGCGATGTGGACCGAGGAAGACGTCGGCACGCCAAAACCAGCAGCTCACGACACTGTTTATGGCAGTTCACTCCACAGTCTGAAAACAATAGGATTCAGTTTTAACAAAAGTGCGCATTTACCTAAGTATATAAATGAAAACTGTATAGGAATGAAAAACTTGTATTGAAAATGTTACACAAATGCATGGGACAGATTTAAAGAGGACATTTAACAACCCAGTAATATCAACTAACTAAAAAAAAAAAACAGTAGTGAATTTTCAAGGTTAGTGGCCCGTTTAAACATCAACATCTATTGTGATCTGCTCTATTTATTTATTTTTTACCTTTGCACTTGTATCCTTGTTTAATAATTCCCCAGAGCTGAAAACATGGACCACGGGGTGAAGAGGAAGGACATGAAGAGGACAAATTGGAGAGAGAGAAGCATATGAATAAATATGAATTGGGGAAAGAAACAGCAGGTTTATGCTGTATTTGAGTTCATGGTTTTCTGTACACAGACCCATGTGTAATAAACAGGATACTTCCACACGTTGCACCCTTCCTGTGCAATACAGTGTGAGAGAAGGTGGATATTGTGTGTGTGTCTGAAAGTCTGTTTAAAAGAATGTGTGTGTTAACTCAGCGGATTCCTGTCTAACCATCTGTGTAAATACAGAACAATCTGAGCAGCAGTAACTATGACTAAACACTCGCTGTAGTGTATACACTCCCTCTAAAGTTCATCAGCCCACAATATTCAGCAATATGCCAACAGGAAATGTGATGCATTTACTAGGAAAGACATAATTTGTACAAATCTTATGTGTGTGTAGGGCCGGTTGTCACCTTGGTCAACAGATTTTTCTTATTTTTACACAATGACCCACAAAAGTATGTGGACACTTAAAATGTCTAAATGCCATTGCATTATATTATTAATATATATATGTTGTTGGGTTTTTTTAACTGTGTTTGCGCTACATATTAAAAAAAACTATATTGTTTGATATTTTGTTACATAATCCAAAAGCATCCACTGTATCTCATTCTGGAGGAAATATACTACCATTCAAAATTTTGGAGTTGTTTTTACAGTAAAAACAGTAATATTGTGAAATATTATTACAATTTAAGTGTCTAAATAAGTGTCTTCTATTTTAATAGTGTCACGTCCACCAGCTGCGAGTGCCCTTACATGCCTGCAGAGGGCACTGTTTCCACTACACTACACACATCATGGACTCAGTTTCCCACAATGCTTTGTTCTATCATCTGTGTAATTATGTACAGCTGTTTCCCATCACCTCATTATCCCTTTGTCTCTCTCTTCCTATAATACTCAGTTTAGTTATTGCAAAGTCTTGTCTTGCCCTGCACAGCATTACTGAGCGTTTCCCCTGGTTTCTATGTTCCTGGTTTGTAATAATCTGCCTGTTTCCTTGTTTTCTTGTTCCTGTCTCACCCTCTGGATTTGTTTGTTTGTATGGACTGATTTACTGTGCTCTGACCTCTGCCTGTTTAATTGACTATGACTTTGGATTGTGCTACAAATAAAACTGCATTTGGATCTTCTATTGTTGTCGCTCAGTGCTTGCAACAACCAACACCAGCAAATCATAACAGAGGACTTCGCCAAAATGGATCCAGCAGTAAGTCTCATCCGTCTACGCCAGGGTAACTGATCACTTGAGGACCACACCCAGGATTTTCTGGAACTTGCATACCTCACAGACTTTCCTAATTTTGCACTTCTTGACTTTTATTGTTACGTACTGAATGATCAGTTTTAATCTAAACTTATACGTGATGGTCCTCGAGCATCGTTGATTGAATTCCTGGATTATGCTTTGATGTTGGTGGGGTCCTCACTCACTGTTGGGGACATTAAGGACGATGCTTCCCCTAAACATTAGGGGGAGGCACCACGCATCAAGCACCGATGGCCACAGAGCTTGGCTCACCTCTGTCACCAATATGCCCAGGACTGATGATTGCTAGCCCTGTGCACTATCTTCCTTCCTGCCCTGAAGTCCCCGATCAAGATGGCCGCCACGCCTGAGCCCTCAGCCAAGATGGCCGCCACGCCTGAGCCCTCAGCCAAGATGGCCGCCACGCCTGAGCCCTCAGCCAAGATGGCCGCCACGCCTGAGCCCTCAGCCAAGATGGCCGCCACGCCTGAGCCCTCAGCCAAGATGGCCGCCACGCCTGAGCCCTCAGCCAAGATGGCCGCCACGCCTGAGCCCTCAGCCAAGATGGCCGCCACGCCTGAGCCCTCAGCCAAGATGGCCGCCACGCCTGAGCCCTCAGCCAAGATGGCCGCCACGCCTGAGCCCTCAGCCAAGATGGCCGCCACGCCTGAGCCCTCAGCCAAGATGGCCGCCACGCCTGAGCCCTCAGCCAAGATGGCCGCCACGCCTGAGCCCTCAGCCAAGATGGCCGCCACGCCTGAGCCCTCAGCCAAGATGGCCGCCACGCCTGAGCCCTCAGCCAAGATGGCCGCCACGCCTGAGCCCTCAGCCAAGATGGCCGCCACGCCTGAGCCCTCAGCCAAGATGGCCGCCACGCCTGAGCCCTCAGCCAAGATGGCCGCCACGCCTGAGCCCTCAGCCAAGATGGCCGCCACGCCTGAGCCCTCAGCCAAGATGGCCGCCACGCCTGAGCCCTCAGCCAAGATGGCCGCCACGCCTGAGCCCTCAGCCAAGATGGCCGCCACGCCTGAGCCCTCAGAGATTGCAGCACTGGCCATTATGGCCACAGCCATTTAGTGTGTGTGGGCTGCGCACACATCACTCGAGCCCATGAGTCTGCTCCAGAGCCCACTCAAGCCCGTGAGTCTGCTCCAGAGCTTGTCCCAGTCCCAGAACCCAGCCTCCTGCCCCATGAACTTCTTGTCTGCCCTGATGCGACCACAGAGTCGTCCCTGAGTTCCCTGTCTGCCTTGATGTTACAACAGAGGTGGTCCCTGGGGTTCCTGTCTGCCTCGACGTGACCGCAGAGGTCATACCAGAACTGTCTGCCTGCCTCAACACAACCAGAGAGGACGTTCCAGTCAGAGCCCTGGAGGGCTTTTCTGAGCTCCCTGCCTGTCCTATTATGGCCTTAGTGGCCAATGCTAACCTCTCTGTGCTTTGTGTTTCAGTTTCTCCTGTTCAGCCATGTTGGTTCCCAGTGTTACCAGATCTGCTGTGGTGGTCTTCTGCTCTGCCGTGGGGGTCTTCAAACCCATCTGAACTGCTGTGGTGGCGGTCTGCTCTGCCGTGGGGGTCGTCTGCTCCGCCATGGGTCTTCAAGCCTGTCTGTCTGGTCATCAGCCTGGCTTGCGCCACCCTGGCCGCCTGTCCAGTCTGCCCCGCCCTGGCCTCCTGCTCCACACTGGCCATCTGCCCTGCCTCCATCTCCACACTGGCCATCTGCCCTGACTCCATCTCCAGACCTTCTTCTTCTCTATGGACCTGGCCCTCCATCCACCTCCAATCCACCTCCCACTGTTTTGTGTGTCTGGAAGCCTCTCCTCCGAGTGCCCTTGCATGCCTGAAGAAAGCACGGTTTCCACTACACTACACACACCATGGACTCAGTTTCCCACAATGCTTTGTTCTGTCATCTGTGTAATTATGTACAGCTGTTTCCCATCACCTCATCCCTTTGTCTCTCTCCCTATAATACTCAGTTCAGTTGTTTGTCTTATTGTGAAGTCTTGTCTTGCACAGCATTACTGAGCATTTCCCCTGGTTTCTATGTTCCTGGTTTGTGATATCTGCCTGTTTTCTCATTCCCGTCTCGCCCTCTGGATCTGTTTGTATGGACTGATTTACTGTGCTCTGACCTCTGCCTGTTTAATTGACTGCGACTTTGGATTGTGCTACAAATAAAACTGCATCTGGATCTTCTATTGTCGCTCAGTGCAACAACCAACACCAGCAAATCATAACAAATAGATTCTAAATGTAACTTATTCCAGTGATGGCAAAGCTGTCTAGTCTTCAGTGTCAAAAAAAAAAATCATTTTTATATGCTGATTTGGTGCTAAAGAAACATTTCATCTTATTATCAATGTTGAAAAGTTGTGCTGCTTAATATTTTTATGGAAACCAAGATACATTTCTTTGATTAATAGAAAGTAAAGAAAACAGAATTTATTTGAATCAGAAGTCTTGTAACATCAGAAGTGCTTCCTTGTTGAATAAAAGTGTTATTTTAAAAAAATGTAATGTTACTGACCCCAAACTTCTGAACGGTAGTTTTTCATTATTTATTTATTTTTACAGTCAGGCACTTGGCCTGTAATGAGGAAAAATGGCAACAAAATGTACTTAACTAATCAGAAATCTTGGGAGTGAGAAACGGCTAAACACTCTGGTTGAGGTTTGATTTAACCTTTAAACACTGTCTGCATGATTCAGTGATGTTGTGGTAAACTTGTTTGCACACACTCACAAAACTGATACCTCAGACAACTTCTACTGCACTTTAGTCACAAAGAGTATATTTGCATAAGTGTTGCACAGGAGAAATCTCCCAAAATACATGTGCTGATGTGATGGGAAAGTAGTAAATTTAGTAGTTCTATCAGCTCTTACAAATCCAGCACAGTGTTCACAGAATGTTGGCTTCAGGTAGGTCATCTCCTGGAAGTTGTGAATAAATCCAGGACCCATCTTACATTGCAGCAGCGGGTTGGCACGCAGGAAATACGCCATCATCTCATCCTTACTGATCAATCCATCCCTGAAAACAAAAACAGAAAGGGATCATCATGATATCCTCCATGCAGCTCATAGAGCAGTCAACATAACTCTTTCTTTGCTAGTGTTCTTTCTGTGTCACAACAGGTACAGTATCTGAATAGAAGTGTGAATGCAGGGGTCAGGACAAATGCACAGTCACGTGCCAGTAATGCGATTTGAGCGCTGTACTGCTAAGATGAACCACAGAAGACGCCTGGGGGATTTCTGAGTGTGTGTGAGAGTCTTTGCATGCCTGATTCTGTGCGTCCTACACTGGAAGGCATGACCTTCAGCCTTTTAACAATGCGGCAGGTAACCCACACTGAGCAGATGCATGTCCTGAAGTGACTAAACCGTACACATGCTGAACTTTTAACTTTTGACCATTAAAAATAACTATGTTTTAAATGCTATATGCATTCATCCAGTTGCACAGAAAGTGTCAGGGTCAAAAAATGCTCTATTTTCACAAAAACACTGCACTTTAGTGCTCTTTAAAAATGTATTATTGTTGTTTAAATATTACATCATGGTGTTGTGTAGTCTGTACACCATGCTCTGCTCCACTTGTAGCAATAAAACATACTTACAAATTTAGCACGGTTGAGAAGAACCCTTTAAGGAATTGCCAGACACATTACATTGACCCTGTCAGAAAGTAGATGATGTACTGAAAATGTGTCTCCTTCAATATCATTGAATCTCTGCCCAGGCTTATAAACGATCATCGACACAGACTATGAGCTTCTCTCGCCAAGAAACGCTATTAGCAGTTTGGCACTGCAGGGGTCTGTTACAAGAATCACACATTTCGTGTGTGTGCGTTTCCTACTTACTGGTCTTTATCAAGCACGCAGAAGGAATCAAGGAAAGGGAAATTTGCAGCGATACTCTCAAAGTCTTCCTGAGATATGTATCCGTCATGGTCGTGGTCATAGTTTCGAAAGACAGACTTTAAATGCAAAAAAACAACACATGAATACACAAGTTTAGTGACTTGGGTGCAATCAGCAAAAGCTAAACACGTACATCTTCTGTTAAATGACTGAACTGTTTTTGTATATTGATATGATCTACCATATAACCAGATTCTTCTGAATAAACCATTCAGGAAGTTTGGTTGAAATATGCTTGACATAATCAGCCCCTTATATTCAAAGCTTGACAGGGTTTTATAGAACTAGAAAACAATCGGTGGCATTTAGACATTTGAAAAATTATAAAAATAATTTGGATTTATATAGAACATGAAAAGGTTTTTAATATCATAAATGTCTGTGAGTGTCATTGTTGACAATATCTTACATCCACGACCTTCCTGATGTGTTTGTTGACCACTGAAGGATCTGGTTTGGTTGTGACCCCAGAGGCCCAGTCCAGTGGAGCCAGAGGTTTGTTGGGTGTTGTGGGTGATGTTGGCTGCAGAAAGACATAGATGTTATCAAATTGATTATGTTCAGTGCTAAATTTTTACAAAAGCTCTTTGAGAGAGAGGAGAAAACGAGTCAATATGTTGTGACCACAATATCAAACGGATTTCAGTGGAAAATAGAAAATTATGAAAAATTTCACTTAAATGAGCGAAACATGTTGAATAAGTAGCTTTGAGTCATACATCACTGTTAAAAAGGGTTTTAATAAAAAAAATTTTTTTTAAATGTGTTCATAAAGGCTGCATTTATTTGATCAAATAATATTTTGAAATAATATTACAATTTTCTATTCTAATATATCTTAAAATGTAATTTATTCCAGTGATGACAAAGCTGCATTTTCAGGATCATTACTCCAGTCTTCAGTGTCACATGATCATTCAGAAATGATTCTAATATGCTGATTTGCTGCTCTTGAAATGAATGTTATTGAATGTTGAAAACAGTTGTGTTGTTTTATAGTTTTGTGGAAACCGTGATACATTTTTCTTCAGGATTCTTTGCTGAATAAAAAAAAATATTTTTAAATACAAATCTTTTGTAAATGTCTTTGTTACTTTTGATCAATTTGATGCATCCTCAATGAAAATATTAATTTCTTTTGAACAGTAGTGTAGTGTATTAGCAAAGCAAGCATGGGCCGTAGTCATCTTACCTGAGATTTGGGGTTACGGGGTTCTCTGAGCAGGGACAGCTCATAAATTTCATCCTCTGTGTAGTACAGATCTAAGGACAGCTTCACACAAACAGACATAAAATTGAATTAAAACCAATAATTTCCCTTGAGGCTAAAACCACTGTAATTCAGTGCTGCTGTCAGACCTGAACTGTGTATGCTGATTTACAACCACATATGTGTAAGCTGAACTCACAGTGAGCAGGTAGATCAGATCCATGTTGGGCTCCACCTGAGCCACAGCGCTCTGCAGGGACACCAGCTCATTAAAGGTGAGATACAGCTGCTGCATCTTCACAATGTTCACTTTCCCATCCTCCACCCAGTCCGGGAAGACCACGTGCACGGCAATCAGGTCCTTTAGGTGAACGCCTAGGATTGGGATCTTAAACCCTTCGCTTTCACTGAAGGCTTTGCGGTAAGCACAGTAATTACCGTTTGACGAAACCAGCTCTGTCATTTCATTCCAGATCTGTCAATAGCAAGAGAAAATGACAGTTCCTGAAAATTAATCAACTCTTTCTGTTATATGTTCTAGATATCACATGTCTGATTTGTTTTTGTTTTTATATTAGTGGATTTCTACAAAATATCAAAGCAACATCTGCTAAATGTTTTTGTACAACCAGCTTCACTTCTCTGAGCCATTTTATAAATATTTTTCTGGTATTTTTCATATGATTATGTCTAAAATGTTTCCCAAAGGTGACATCAACTCCCTCACAAGTGGGAGTCGTCCTCCAATGACAAGCTGACTTTACGGTCAAGGGCGTGAATAGTTTCTTAATAATTCTGGCACCTTGGTAACCTCTGGGCTGAGGTGAGAATGAGTTTCCTTCAAGCGGGAAATCGAGCTGTGACTCAGGCCCCCGACCACAGCCATCAATGTGTTAAAGTTCTGCAGGTGGAGCAGTTTCTGAAAGAGAGAAAAAGAGACAGATGGACGGATGGATGGACAGATAGAAAGACATGCATTAGGCAAGGCAAGGCAATGCAATGCAAGTTTATTTATATAGCGCATTTCATACATAATGGTAATTTTCAAAGCGTTTACATAAAAAAGAAATTAAAATAATCATAAAATAATCACAACAGATGGATAAGAAATTAAAATAATAATAAAAACAGAGATTAAAAATTATTAAAATTATTACTAAATTCTGGGTGTCCCTATCTGAATGAAAGAGTTTTGATTTGGGATTTTACACTAGTAGCAACACTGGATTTCCTAGTGTCTCTTCATCCCTAATAAAGTGTGTAAACTTTACACAGTCTGCTTGTGACGGCTTCCAGCGTATCTTCACCCCTAATGGAGTGTGACATCAGACAGACAGACAGACAGACAGACAGACAGACAGACAGATAGACAGATAGATAGATAGATAGATAGATAGATAGATAGATAGATAGATAGATAGATAGATAGATAGATAGATAGATAGATAGATAGATTTGATCCATTAGTTCACATATGAACTAGGGTTTTTCATTTACAGCATAATTGCACAAGTGCTGGCTGATCTCATAAAAGCACAGCTCTCCTTTATTACTGGAGCTCCAGCAACTCGACAGCTCGACACTTAACATCTATTTGCTGACATGGATCATGCCCAGCAGGCCTTAAAACAGATACTAAAAGCACAGGCTTTGTACTGAAGGGATGCCTGGGTGCTCTTCACAATAGAGGCGTTTTATACACCCCCGGCGGCGTGAGAGCAGGCAGGCGGCTTCCTCGCACTCTTTTGCTAGCAGACATTAACATATCAAAGGGCCTGGAAATGTCATATAGCTGCTTTCAGAATGCACTAACAGAACCTGGTTTGCTGGGTGAAGGGTCTCGCATTTGCGTAAATCAATGTACAGCTAGACAGCGTCTCGCATCAGTGTGTTACTCAGTATACATTTATTTTCGTAATGAGTTATTCAGTTATTTCATGGGCTTCATCACCTCACATTACATTACATTTAGTTGCATTTCCTGCACTCTGATTAACTTTCATATGTTTTATTTATTTCTTGCTCCAGTGTTATTATATATTGTATTAATGATTTAGGAATATTACAATCCTTTTTAGACAATCTTCTTCAATAAACATTCATCAACTTAGATAACAGGTTAGATAATCTCTGGTCTGCTTCTATTACTAATTTTGAGTTACTTAAATGTGTCTTTGTCAGACATGAAGATAAATGTATGTTCTTACCTGTGCAACATGGATGTATTTATTGATGACCTCTGCTCTGTGCTGAGGGGTGAGTTTACTAAGAACCATCAGTTGAACCCACTGAGAAATCCCATTAAACAGTGCGATGGAGCGCTCTAATGTGGGGTTATCTACTAGACAGCCATGAATCACGTAACTCTGGTAATCTGTGAACTGAGGACAAACACATATTGAGATATATTCATACTTAGTTATTTTTTATTTATTTCTTTTTTTTGGGAAAATAAATTCTACAATTTATTTTTTGACGCTGTTGACGTAGTGAATGCAGTGCAGCGCTTCCGTGTTTTTACGTCCGAACCCCGGCTCAGTATTGGCTGACAGTGTAAAAGTGAGCATCATGACGTATGCCTGTGATGCTGATGCAGGAACACAGAAACGCTGAACTGCGTTCAGTACGTCAACAGCGTAGGAGACTGACAGGGTAGAGAAGAAATTGTTGAATAAAGTCATTATTTTTGTTTTGTTTTTGCGCACAAAAAGTATTCTCATCGCTTCTTAACATTAAGGTTGAAACACTGCAGTCACGTGGACTTTTTGGACCTCAAAAATGTGCAATGACGTTGCTGCCTATGTGTGGTTTAGAAACTATTGGATTTCATCAAAAATATCTTGATTTGTATTCCGAAGATGAACGAAGGTCTTACGGGTTTGGGACGACATGAGGGTGAGTACTTAATTTTTTACAGAAATTTTTGGGTGAACTAACACTTTAAATGTAGGTCCTCAAAGCCAGTACACCCCCCCCCCCCCCCCCCCCCCCCCCATTTTTCAGTCACATGAGAAGCACAACTTTTCCAGTAACAAGCTACTTTTTGCAACTAGTAAAGGTACAGAATGACCAAGTTACAACATATCACTGAGTGAATAAATATATTTAATTAAATGGTCAGGCCATTGCATTTTTAAGAGTTTCTATCATATTATTTTTCCAAAGCTTAACACTGATTTAGAAGGGAGCAATAGATAAAGGAAGGATGTTTGTTAACTAAAAAAAAAATACTTGAGTGCTAGCTGCTAAGAATAACAATGCAGGACGATGGAAAAACTCAGCAGAGCTGATAAGAGAACTAAAGTGTGTTCTCATATACATAGTCTTTTTCTTTCTATATCACAAAAACAAACACACACACACACACGCATTATCTTTACTGACGCAAGTCCTCTACAGCTGCTGGCTTTCCCAAGTGAAATAAACACTCTATTTTTCCATTTCCACTGTGCACACTAACCGATATCCTCCTGATGGACTTGTACTCTAAGAAGGTGAGGTGTTCGGCCAACTCAATGGGTTCCAGGTGATCAAACAGCAGTGACGCTTTGCCCTTCTTCACCTGCTTCTTTCGCTGAGTCAGTTTACGCATCCAGTCATACGAGGGGCTGAAGAGACAAACATGTTTTCACTGTTCATTCATAGTGTATCACTACACAATTCATTAAATCTGTTTTATTTCAGGATTATTGTATAATATTCTCTAAAAATAACAATAACAATGCTGATTGAATGTAATATTAAGAAAATGGAACTTCTTCTATATAAAGTCACACTGTAGGCTAAAAAAACAACAACAAAAAACAGTTTAAGCTCATTACCCAGATACAACAAGACATCTGTCATAATCACAGAAGATAATCATGAAATAATTACATGAATTGTAATGTGTGAAATTTAAGATGCCATTTAGTGTTAATTAGTGACAAAGGACAAGTGACAGGTGCCTAATGCTCTATGCAATCATTTCCACATAATCTGAATCAGTGATTAAAACACACGCTCATTAGTGTCAAGTTAATATTCCATAAAAGGGCAACATTTGATTTTATAGCAATGTATTTTCATTTCAATCAAAACGGTAGTCATGATTAAAGCCAAATAGGTCAATAGTAACGACACAGTCAATGATCAGCATGCTGTGAGTGTTTGTGTGTTGCAACGACACTCACATAGTAGAAATGTCAAGTAGTTTAATGTGCTCGTCACCACCCAGCTGAGCGGCTGCATCTCGAAATTCTTCTGTAAGGCGGATCAAACCTAGATCCAGATCAAACTCTGCAGGGAATTCAGCTATCCAGTACCTATACACACAGGTTTGAAAATTGTAAATTACATTGGACTTTGATTGTAGTGGCTAAACACATAGTGTTTATTAAAATGTACAAATGGTTCTTCGTATTTAAGAGAAACTATTTATATTTTTGTCTACTCCAGTCATTAACATTTCAGCCAAGAAAAAAAGCCAACCTGCTGTTGTAACAGCAGATTGATGTATTGGTTGTCCAGTCACATTGTTTTTAAAACATAAAATCCTATCAGTGCTGTTCTAGCTGCCGTGTATAATTCTGTTTGTTGTCAGGTAACATCTGAAACTGCAGCCTTGAGAAAATTTTTAACACATCACCATGCTTACTTGTGGGTAAACGTGACCTTGAAGCACAGTTTGTCTAGACCACAAACGCAAAACATAGAAACAGCTCACGACTCTGCAAACATTTTTGTTGGTTTGCTGTATTAAACACATTTTACCCTTACAAAAAGGTACTGAGGTGGCACCATAGTACAGTGGTGGCATAAGATAATACTTTTGATGTAAGGGTTACCATATTTATATGCAGCAATGTTCATTTTCCCGCCACTCCTTGGTTACTATGGTTCCTGTCATTATGAGTTTGTTGGTTTCAGCTGTGGTTGATTAATTAATTAATTACCATGTTGATCCTGCCTGTTTACCTGTTTTGTGGAATATTATTATTAAACTTGGTGTTGGAACTTTATTCATCGTCTGTTTACCTGCAACATGTGTCACCCGTGACAGATGACTTTGTTGGTATCAGTGCATATGTGCATACACAGCAAGGTTTGCTGCAGTGGCTCATAAGAGCCACTATTTTTCATCTACACGGAGAAGTTTTGCCGTCTTGCCATCACCAGTCCCCTTTGATGACAAGACCCTAAAGTCTTTGTTCTGGATTGTGGCTAATTATTACCATCCCATTGACCTACCAGATACCTCTGGACTTAACTGGAGGGAGGCCATCATTAGGTGTCTGGAGAGCGTCTTGCCCCGGTCCAGAGCACAGCCAGACCCAGAGCCTGAATCACGACCATCGACCGCAGAGAATTTGTGTGAGCCCCCCGCAGATGGAGAGGGACTACCCACCACGATGAGTAAGCCAGAACCCAAGGAGAAGACAGCGCTTACCATCGCCCCAGAAGAGGATCCCCACAGTCAGTCTGACCAGGGGTCTGAGCGGCTGAAGGAGTAGTGAATGTGGACAACAAGGACTGGCTGATTGACTGGGAAACAGAGATATTGACTCCCACCCTATCCTAACTGGCACTTTCTTCATCATTGCTGTTTCTAAACAGCACATAACTCTGTATGGATTATGACTTTTCTGTTGAGCCTTCTTCATCGCTGCTTCTAGAAAGAAGTAAGATCGATATGGACTGTGATTTATCTGTTTATTCTTCATCATCGCTGTGTAATGACAGCATTGAGAATTTTATGGATGGTGTCTTACCTACAATAATCAAGGCCACATCCACACGAAGCCAGAGCTTTCGCTATCAGACCTTTTTTTCCCTTGTCTCAAGAAATATCTGCGTACACACAAAACCACTGAAAACCGACTCAAAACGATGTAGTATACATGCCAGATCAGTATGTGGCGCTGTAATTCTGCCACAGAGATAAAATGGAGAATAAGACTTGTGCATGTGCATAAATCTGGCGCACTGTATACAAACTTTAGTAAAGCTTAGTAATAAAGCTTTACTTTAGTAAAGCTAATAGACTCAGTAGCTTCTGTGACACAAACACAAGCATGTCCGCTATTGTTGTTGTTGTTGCTGTTAAGTGACGTAGCGGTGTCTGACTAGAGTCAAGATGTGTGGTGATGACATCATCGTTTCACAAAATATAAGGATTGGCTGTACACACAAAAACGCAAGGGCCTCTGGGACCGGGTTTAAAAAATAGTGGTTTCAGGCTCCCAAAACGCTGGATCCATCTGGATGAAACACCAATACGATACAAAAATTTTATGTATACATCTAAACGCGTCTCTGTGTGGACGGGCTCCATGTTTCCCGTCAAGTTCCCATAAAATTTCCTGTTGTCGCCATCACCGCAGACCTCAGACAGTCCTCCAGCCCCATCGCTGCTGGATGCTTGCAGCCCTTCACCTTGCTGTGCCGTTGAGCCTCAGGTCGTGCAACCACCAGCATCGCCTGTGGCTCTGCCTCCAGCCTCCAATCCCTTCGCTCCACCTTAACCCGTCGACCTGTCGGCTCTGCCTTGGCTCCTCCTACCTTTGGCTCCAACAGAGACCCTCGGCCTTGCGGCTCCACCGGGTTCCCTCATCCCACTGGCTCCTCCTTGGTCACTCTACTTCCGTCACTGACTTATGGGCTGTCCACTACGCTCTGTCCCTCCACCCCTACGGCTACAGCGGATTCCTCCTTCATTTCAGGTACACCTTGGTCCTCGGGCACACCAGCATCACCTCAGTCCTCGGGTACTCCGACGCTTGTCGCCGCAGCATCGCCTAAGTCTCCAGTGCCAGCGATTTCGCTCAGTTCCATCGGCCCTCTGTCTGCGCCTATGGATCCATCGGCCTCGTCTCCTTCAGTCGACCCCCAGCTGTCGTCAGCCACAACATTATCTTGGCTCCTCCCTCTAACGACTCCGTCATGGACTGTCATCACTGCTGGGCTCTGGTCTGCGCCATCTGGCTTTTTCCATCATCACCACCCAGGGAATCGTCGTCGTTCACTTGCCACCGTTTCTCTGTCACCGCCTCCTGTTACGATCCCTTTACCACATCCTCATCCACCTCCAAAACTCCCTCCATCCCTCCCTCTATTCTTTTTCAGTTACAGTAAGAGGTTGTGCCTTGCCGAAGGGGGGTGTAATGTCACAGTTATGTTCAGTTTGTTTTACTTTTCATGGACTTTTAGTTTGTATTCACTAGTTTTCAGTTTTCCTTTGTTCATTTTCCAGTCACTCCTTGGTTATTATGGTTTCTGTCGTTATGAGTTTGCTGGTTTCAGCTGTGCTTGATTAATTACTTTCTTTTGACTGTCTATGTAAGTTGTATCCTTGCCTGCACTCATTGTCTGGTCACATCTACATTTAGTGTGTGTTGCTCCTGGCTGTTTGCCTGTTTTGTGAAATATTATTATTAAACTTGGTGTTGGAACTTTACTCATCGCCTTCGTTTGTTTACCTGCAACCACGACTATATAATCTTGCACAGTTAGGATATTTTACAAATTGACCTTTAAACAGGAAGAGAAAATCTTCCTGTTTTTTTTTCTTTTGTTTCTTTCTTTTTTTGTTTTTGTTTTTTGTTGTTGTTGACATTAAAGGCTGTGTATCCAATGAGCTACAATATTTTGGCAAATTAAGCCAAAATTGACAGATTGTATACATGCCCAAAGCTTTAAACAAAATACTAATTTTTCTTGAACACCAAGACAGAATATTAAAATGATTTTTGAAAGATCATGTGACACTGAAGACTGATGTAATGGCTTCTGAAATGTCAGCTTTGCCATCAAAGGAATAAATTACATTTTAAAATATATTACAATAGAAAACAATATTACATTGTAATATTTCTCAACATTATGGTTTATATACTGTTTTTAAGATACTAATCAAAGAAATGCAGCCTTGGGGAGCATAAGAGATGTCTTTCAAAACATAAAAAAATCAGTAGTGCACCATGGCAAAAAACATTATTAACATTAAACAAACAATGGTATTACTATTGTACTACTATGCACAGATCTTGTTTATGTGGGGAAGAAGTTGATTTCCTGCGGAACATCTGAAACACAGCAACTCCAGCCCAGTTGGATATATCCAGTAAATATCAAAGCTACATTTAAAATCAAGTAAGGTTACTTTTCCCCCAACAGGATGCAGTTTTACAAAACACTGACCTCCTTCATTTTGTGATGTTTTTGTTTTGGTGACTCTCACCAAGTCCCCGGAGAAGGGAACGGATGAAGCATATTTATGTCAGATGCATGCCATTTATCATTAATTATGTAGATGTTTTTGACTGCCGGACTCTCTAAGGGCACTGAGACATAAAAACACATTCCTTTTCTTGCTTTTCCGTTTTTGTTTGTTTGTTTGTTTGTTTGTTTTTTAAACATAAACATCAACTGGAATGTGTGTCCAGCATGAGTCAGAGTGACATCATGCAGTAACAACTGAAGGGTGTTTGTATTGTGTATCAGTCCATATTTGTGAGACCAATGAGAGCAGCAGTCAACTTTTACACAACACCTCAAAATTTACACTGATAACTGAACGTTACACTCACCACAGGTGTGTGCGCATTTGGAAACAGAGCACAGTGCTTTTTTTACTTTTGCATCTTTCATATCAGATCAGAGAAAAACCTGTTTATTTTTATAATTTAATACAATGATTTAAATAGCTAATTACATTAATAATATATGTAAACATAATAAACATATTATATTTAAGTATACATATTTGAAACTCAAAACTAATAGCATAAGCTAAAAGTCAAACTGATACATAAACATGCATTTCAAAATGTCTTAGTATTAGTTTTTCCCTCCACAAGTTGTGTAAAACCTGATGATCATGTTCTCTAGCATGATTCATAGAACATTTTGTGCAAGAATATCACAAAAGAGTTCACATGGTGACCTAGAAATAGTGCAGAATCTTAAATATCTTTATTGATTTTGCATTTCTTTGTCTAAAAGTTTTCAAAATTATAAAACCTGTTTAAAAACCCTGTTTATTTCCAGTTTTAAATAAGATTTTGATTCCCAGATTATTATATAGCCTTAAATAATCTATTCTAAAAACAAATCCTGAAATCCTGAAATCCTAAATGAAAGCTTGTGGTTTTGTTGGAGGCTGAACAGATCTGAAAACTGGCAGGCAGATGTGAACAGAGAAGAAAGGAAAGGTGGCCTGAGGAGATGTGCTCTGTGAATAATGGATGGACGAAACGCTGATTCATTCTTTGCTGTGCGCTAAAACACAAAATGTCCACTGTGGACAAACGTCCGTCTGAAGGAGCGATGCCTGTCCCTGTGACATCATCACTCTTCACGCTGAGCGCAGGCGACAGTCACGCAGCCTCCAGAGAAAAAGAGGAAGAACAGAAAGGGAATTAAAAAAAATGAAAACCCTAAATAATAGCCTCCTCACGATATGTTCTGCCACGGGTTGTTGCCTAGCAATGCAAATAAACACCTTAAATCCTTCTGAAGGGGAAGCTCATGGGGAATAAAAGGGTTGTTTATCTTGTTTAAAGGAAGCTGTTTTTATTTACCTCATTAAATAACAGATCTTCAGTCGTGTCCGCTGGCAGTCATCTCCCCGACAGTCACGATACGTGATAGAGAGTCAAGGAGAATTAAACATGAATAGATGTACATATATGCACATACAGTATGCACATAGAGCTATACAGCTATGCAGTGAATGAAAGGCATTGCATTGCAATAACATTATTCAAGTGGCATTTACTTACAAGAATGATAGCTGACGCACACTTTCACGTAGAACAGTGAGAGTTAAAAGAGTTTTTACGTGAAAGTGTGCGTCAGCTACTTTCATGTAAAAACTCTTTTAACTCTCACTGTTTTACGTGAAAGTGTGAAAAAAATCATAAAAAGTGGTTTCTTGGGTTTAAACTGATTGCAATTATGACTAAGAAAAGCTTGGACTAGCATCATTTCCTTAGAGATGCCACTTGGTATCAACTGAGCAATCTAACATCACACACCCTTATAAACAGATATCTACTGAAATATCACACACAGACCACACACACGCTCATAGTGGACTGCCACAGGATATATAATCAGAAGTTTCCCAGCGAGCTCGGTGGAGGACACATACCAGCGATGCATCAGCAGAAGGGTTCGAGGAAGCTGATTTTCATGCAGCTCTCCTTCATCATCTATAACAGAGAGAGACAGTCAGGAAGAGAGATAAATATTATATTATAAGAAATATAGATATATTATATAACAATAATAATATAATATAAGAAAAAACACAAAGATAATCTAATGGAGGATATCAGTAAACAATCAATGGCATGGATTAATAACAAGAGCAGTAATTAATATGAGGAGTGACAGGAGTTAAAAAACTATGACAATGATCAATTTCAGTCATTAAAGGATTAGTTCACTTTAAAATGAAAATTACCCCAAGCTTCACTCACCTCAAGCCATCCTAGGTGTATATGACTTTCTTCTTTCTGATGAACACAATCAGAGTTATATTAATAAATATCCTGACGCATCCAAGCTTTATAATTGCAGTGACCAACAAGCTGAAGAAAGTGCATCCATCCACATCCATTCATCATAAACATGTACTCCACACAGCTCCGGGGGGTTAATAAAGGCCTTCTGAAGCGAAGTGATGCATATTTAACAAGTTATGAAGTAAAATATATAGCTTTTTGCCTTCCGTATTCAACTTACAAAGAAAGTGTACTGCCTCTTCAGTTCAAAACGCTTACGCTACATCCTACGCCTTCCATATTCAATTTATGAAAAAAGCGTAACTGATGCAATGTAAACTGAATAAGGAAGGCGGTCTGGCGGAAGCTAGATATTTTACTTTATAACTTGTTAAATATGGATATTTTTCTTACACAAACGCATCGCTTCATTTCAGAAGGCCTTTATTAGCCCCCCGGAGCTGTGTGGAGTACGTTTATGATGGATGGATGCACTTTCTTGAGCTTCAAACTCCCATTCACTGCCCTGCCATTATAAAGCTCGGACGTGTCAGGATATTTATTAATATAACTCTGATTGTGTTCATCAGAAAGAAGAAAGTAATATACACCTAGGATGACTTGAGGCTGAGTAAAGTTTGGGATCATTTTCATTTTAAAGTGAACTAATCCTTTAATATGTTCGTTCATTTTAAGTATAGTTATCAGCAACTGCCTGTGATTAAGCAAACAGTGGTCAATAATCATACACAAAGTAAACCATAATGCCATCAACTGTGACCAATAACAGTGGTGAATTACGGTGATTAATATGATCAATTAATGAATAAACGTAAGATCTAGCAACAGAGAAAATCTGTTGTTACTTGATGCACTAGCAGATAGTTTGTATACAATAATGGACAAAATTATAGTTTTGCCATTTTAGTGTTCACTCACCAAATGCATGAATGCAGGCGTCCAGCAGTAGCTCCAGGGAAGCAGCCTTCCCCAGCGTAAACGACCCCATGACCTCCCGTCCAACCTGACCTCACTGGGACATCCAGCTCTCTGCCATTAGGCAGGCCACTCTCTTTCTCTCTCTCTCCTTTCCTCCTTTCTTCCACGTCTGCTCTCCTTTAAATGTTCTCAATGTGCTCAGCAGAAGAATAGTTGACTCTGTGCCTCACTGCAGAAACAAACAAAACACTGTCAATAATTTGAGAAAGAAAAAAAAAAGTTACAGAAATATTTTATGAAGCCTTTCACATGCTTACACCAAGGGGCTTTATAGTGATTGAATCGATGCTGTTCAGTAATCACCTCTTGCAATGAATTTTGTGAGACCAATCTTTGTCTTTTTCACACTTTCTATGAATTCTGTACAAAACAGGTCCTAAAACTCTGACGTGAAGTTTTTTTTATTTGATCTTTTTCAACAAATCATCATCAAAAAATGGTCAGAGAAAGTAAGTGCAAGTGTGTAACCCCTTAGAAAATGTTGATCATCAACCTCAGGTGGTCAAACTTATTATAAAACATTTAGTTTTACATTCATTTTATATGAGATATGCTATAAACTAAATTAAACAAAACAAATTATATTAAATATAATGTATAATTGTCACAGACACACCAGGTTCCATCATCCAATCACAGCGCACTCCTTCACCAGAATACTGATCACTAACACCTGCACCTCATCAGTATTACAATCACCAGCACCATAAAAGACACTCACACACTCACCCTCATTGTCCGGTCTCGTTCACGTCTTAGGTACCTACCTCTGGCTTATCGAAAGGACTCCCTGAACTACTTACCTAACTCCCGCGTCTTCGATCATCCTCCTGTGTCTCCTGGTCCGTGTGTGAGTGTCGTCTGCCTTCCTCGTTGTCTTCGTGCTCAAGCCATTCCATCCTGCAATCCAGAATATACATCACTACCTGTTCACCGTTCCCTTGGCACTTCGATTACTTCACCAAACTCACCTGTCACCACTACCGGCTCTACTTGTGTAAATAAACCCATCTTTACAACATCTTTGGTTTCCGACCTGTTTATACTGTAACAGAAGACTGGACCAAAAGCTACTTACACAAGTATGAGCCATCCCGATCCCTTCCAGAATCTGGTAGACGCTTTGCGTCGCACATTCCCGGTTAATCCATCTACACCGCCACCAGCCATCACATCCGGGAACACCGTCACCCTTTCCTCACCGCCAGTCTACGCCAGTCCCATGGCCAGACCGGCGCCCTTCTCTGGTTCGGCGGAGGATTGCAACGGATTCCTCCTGCAATGTTCACTGTTCCTTGAGATGCAGTTGTTTCCCACCGAGATCACCAAAGTTGCCTTTTTAATCTCCCAACTAAACGGTAAGGCGCTCCAATGAGCAGATTCTATCTGGTCACAGAATAACCCTGTCATCCAGTCATTTTCTAGTTTCGTCGAGCATTTCAGAGAAGTTTTTGGAGAACCCGCTTACGACTCATCCATTGGTGAGAAGTTATATAATCTCAAACAAAAAAACATGACAGTGAATGAATATGCCCTACAGTTTCGTACACTCGCAGCTAAGAGTGGATGGAACGAACAAGCCTTACTCGCCACCTATTGGCAGTGTTTGGATCCTCGAGTGCGGTTGCATCTCGTTGCATACGAGGATACCATCGGGCTCGAACGGTTTATCCAGCTCTCCATCCGCTTCGCCACTCGTATGCAGTCGTGTATCGAAGAACACCAGGGACAGCCTCAGCTCAACACCATCCTCTGCCGACCAGAATCGCATGCCCAACTCGCCCTCCCCGTCCATTGGTGAGTGCCATCATTCCAATCTCCAATTCCATGAAACCACTCACTACTATGATTAAACTTACTGCTGCCAAAACTTCCATTACAGTTACTGCGCTCCTCGATTTTGGGTCAGCTGGAAACTTCATCTCTGGAACCCTCTGCCGCCAACTCCAGCTCAAGACCCAGACAACGCCGTCTACCTACCAGATCTAATCAATAATTGGAAAACCAGTCGGAAGAAGGCTCGTTAGTCGCATATCAGAACCCATTCAACTCCAAGTTGGACTCCTGCATACGGAGAACATCCAGTTGCTGGTTCTGGAGGGGTCCACCTCTGACGTTATCTTAGGGCACCCGTGGATGGTGCAGCACAACCCTACCATTTCTTGGAAAACCGGCGAAGTCCTGAAGTGGGGCGACACGTGTTTTCCAAACTGTTTTTCCTCCTTACCTGTTCCTCGCTCTCCACGCTCCGGATATCTTCCAGTACTAACCACCTCCATCGAGAGTCCCCTCGAGAGACGCACTGAAGACATTCCCCCGTGTTACGCCCCCTTCAGTGATGTATTCTGCCCTAAAAGAGCTTCCAAGCTGCCTCCACACCGGCCATGGGACTGTGCCATCGATCTGCTCCCGGGTGAGTCAGTGCCCAGGGGAAAAATCTATCCCCTGTCAATCCCAGAGGAGAAAGCCATGGAGGAGTATATCAAGGAGGCTCTGGCTCAGGGCTACATCCATCCATCGACTTCCCCTGCTGCTTCCAGCTTCTTCTTTGTGGCGAAAAAGGACGGAGGTTTGCGGCCCTGTATCGACTACCGTGCACTTAATGCCATAACAGTGAAGTTCAGATATCCCCTTCCTCTCGTCCCAGCAGCTCTTGAACACCTCCGCGGTGCCACTGTGTTCACCAAGTTGGACCTCTGCAGCGCGTATAACCTCATCCGGATACGCGAGGGGGACGAGTGGAAGACCGCCTTCGTCACGCCTACAGGCCACTATGAATATCTCTTCTTGCCGTATGGCCTGGTCAACGCCCCCTCCGTATTCCAGGACTTCATTCATGAGGTGCTCCGGGAGTTCCTCCACAGGTTCGTTCTTGTCTACATAGATGATATCCTGATATACTCCCGGAGCATGGCCGAACATCGCCATCACATTGCGGAGGTCCTGAAACGTCTAAGGGAGTTCCAGCTATTCCTTAAAGCAGAAAAATGTTCCTTCCATCAGTCATCAGTGAAATTTCTGGGTTACATCATCGATCGCAGTGGCATCCGGATGGACGAAGGGAAGGTGGAAGCCATCAAAAACTGGCCCACACCCAAATCCATCAAAGAACTCCAACGTTTCCTCGGCTTCGCAAATTTCTACAGACGGTTCATCCAAGACTACAGTTCCATCTCCAGTCCACTCACCAACCTACTCCGTAGTAAGCCCAAGTCTCTGTCCTGGACTCCAGCTGCCACCGAAGCCTTCGAGTCCCTCAAGGTAGGCTTCACCACCGCTCCTCTCCTGGTTCATCCTGATCCCAAAAGCCCTTCATCGTGGAGGTGGACGCCTCCACCACCGGAGTAGGAGCGGTCCTCTCTCAGCAGCAGGGGAACCCTAGCCGCCTCCATCCATGCGCTTTCTTCTCCCGCAAGCTCAACCCGGCAGAGGTAAATTATGACAGACAAGCCTGTTGGGCTTTATTCTTCACCCTTTTTAATTTCACCATCTCCTACTGACCCGGATCAAGAAACCACAAAGCTGACGCTCTCTCTCAACTCCATACTCCAGAAGAAACCACAGAAGAACCAGTATCCATCTTACCGGAAAGTATCTTTGTAAACCCTATCACTTGGTCACCTGACACCTTGCCCTCCTCCAATGCCTCTACCAACACTCCGTCGGGTTGTCCACCGGATCACCAGTATATCACTCGAGCACGACGCACTCCTCTGATTCACTCAGCCCACACATCACTAGGCACTGGCCACCCGGAGGTCAATGAAACCCTCTCGCTGTTGAAAGACCGCTTCTGGTGGCCCAATATGGCTGCTGGTGTCAGAAGGTACGTGCAGGGATGCAGGGAATGCGCCATGTCAAAGAGTCCACGCCATCTACCATCCGGCAAGCTCCTTCCTCTGCCCGTTCCCAACCGTCCATGGTCACACCTAGGAGTGGACTTCGTTACAGACCTCCCAGCCTCCAATAACCTCACCTGCGTCCTAGTAATAGTCGACAGATTCTCCAAATCCTGTCACTTAATTCCCCTAAAAGGACTTCCCACGGCCATGAAAACAGCAGAACTCCTTTTCAATCATGTCTTTCGCTATTTTGGCATCCCCGAGGATATTGTCTCTGATAGAGGTCCCCAATTCACCTCAAGGGTCTGGAAAGCGTTCTTTTCCCTCCTAGGTGTGACCGTCAGTCTATCCTCGGGCTACCATCCTCAATCCAACGGGCAGACGGAACGGAAGATTCAGGAAATAGGCCGCTTCCTCCGTACCTTCTGCCATGGCCACCAGGACTCTTGGAGCCAGTATCTGGGTTGGGCCGACTATGCACAAAACTCCCTTCGTCAACCATCTACTGGACTAACACCATTCCAATGCGTACTCGGTTACCAACCCCCACTGTTCCCCTGGACTGGGGAACCATCGGACATACCATCGTCGATTACTGGTTCCGAGAGGGTCTGGGACTCAGCACACCACCAATTACAACGTGCCCTCAGGAGGCGCAGGATGACCGCAGACCTGCACTGTTCCGAAGCTCCCGCATACCAACCTGGACAGAAGGTCTGGCTCTCCACCAGGGACATCCGACTGCGCCTCCCAAATCGTAAACTGAGTCCCAGGTTCATTGGCCGGTTTACCATCATGGAGCAGATCAACCCTGTCACTTATAAACTTCAACTACCTCCTGAGTACCGCATTCACCCCACATTCCATGTCTCTCTCCTCAAGCCTCACCACCCTTCTGTTTCACCCGCAGCTGAACCCCCCCCTTCCTCTTCTACTAGACGATGGAGCTGCCTACGAGGTGCGAGAGATCCTGCACTCCCGGCGCCGTGGTGGTCGGCTCGAATACCTTGTGGACTGGGAGGGTTACGGTCCCGAGGAGCGCTCTTGGATTCCACGCAACGACATTCTCGACCCTAACCTGCTGAACACCTTCCACGCCATTCACCCTGACAGACCTGCCCCGCGTGGAAGAGGAAGACCACCACGACGTCGGGGTCTTCGGCCCTCAGGAGCGGGCCGTGGAGGGGGGAGTACTGTCACAGACACGCCAGGTTCCATCATCCAATCACAGTGCACTCCTTCACCAGAATACTGATCACTAACACTTGCACCTCATCAGTATTACGATCACACCATAAAAGACACTCACACACTCACCCTCATTGTCCGGTCTCGTTCACGTCTAAGGTACCTACCTCTGGCTTATCGAAAGGACTCCCTGAACTACTTACCTAACTCCAGCGTCTTCGATCATCCTCCTGTGTCTCCTGGTCCATGTGTGAGTGTCGTCTGCCTTCTTCGTTGTCTTCGTGCTCAAGCCATTCCATCCTGCAATCCAGAATATACATCACTACCTGTTCACCGTTCCCTTGGCACTTCGATTACTTCACCAAACTCACCTGTCACCACTACCGGCTCTACTTGTGTAAATAAACCCATCTTTACAACATCTTTGGTTTCCGACCTGTTTATACTGTAACAATAATCACATTATTGAAATATATTATATAATTCAGAATTTATTCTAAATTAATATATCACTTAGTAATAACTAGCTAGTTTGGGTGTGTAGTTATTGATAAATTAAATAAAATATTTAATAATCTTCCCATCATGTTCCCAAAAGGGAAAGTTTTTATTTATATATTTATTTGTTTATTTGCATTAACAAGGTTGTGCTTAAAAAAAAAAGTTGAGTATTAGGTATTTAGTAATTAAAATAATTTGGTTAGCTGCTAGCTACTATCCTTGCTAGGTTTGTGTTAAAAAATAGTTTATCTAACATGTTTAATAGAGCCCACAAAAAACAAACAATCAAACAAAACATGTGGTAATATGGTAATGATACCATAAAGTGTCATCTGTATTTCTTTTCTTTGACTCTAACCCTTTTCTCAGTATGACAGCAGGAGACAGGCCTGTGTTAAGGTTGAATTGTTTGACTGCTTTATTCTTCTATGAACTCCCCGTGGCAGCTATCAATATTTCATCTCTCTCGCGGGAGCACTGTTTGCATGACACTACATCACAGACCACGATTGCACACAGATGGCATGACATCATTCTGGCCCACAGAGCTGGACGTACACTACCTGATTAAAGCTTACATAACATAATAGTGTCTTAACTCATTAGTGCTTATGAACTGCTCGTGTCCACACGTAAAGGATAACTAGCCCTTCACACTGCCACTAAACCTGTCTCCTCTTTTGGGTTGTTTTGTTTTATTTTTGTCTTGTGTTGTGATGCGTACATCACTTTTCCGGATTACGTGTGTTTTTTTCCTGTGTCATTTATCTATCCAATCAAAACGGGCAAGGAATGTGTGTGTTCCTGTGTTAATTTTAGATTAATTTTAGATTTGAGTTTTTTTTTGTTTTGTTTTGTTGTTTTTTTTGCAGTGAAGATCAGAAAAGCTGCGATCTAAAAGATCAACAACAAATTAACCTTTAAAATACAAACACTGGAAATCAGCTCCAGCCATAACAACAACAACATACGTTCACAGAGGTTAAGCAGCTGCTTGTGATGGGACAAGGGTCAGATTAATCTTGTTGGACCTTTAGTTGGCATCCTAATCTTTGAAGTAAAACAGTCTATATGACAAGCCATGTGTGAGATTTAATGGCAAGTGAGGTACTTGCGCTACTGTCAATAACTCTGTTCGGAATTCATTGCCGTTGTCTTGGAGATGCCCACTCATGATGTCATAAATGACCCCGGTAAGTGAGGGGGTGAAAGAAAGTATGACTTCAGATGATGGAATCTACATGAAACGTGCAAAATTGCTGCGAAAACATCAGACATTTCCACCCTGATCCACATGAAATGCATTTTAAAGTACACCTGCACCCAGAAGAGATCCCTGACCACAGAGATGAAGGGACCAGCGCTGTGGTTATAAATATCTCAATCTAATTTTCACCCCTCTCATCTGTGAGTTTGAGTGCTGACAGCTGGAACCTGTCCTGACTCGCCTCATCCAGACCAGCACATACAGAGACATCAGTTACACAACCATTACATGAAGCCAAATATGAGATATATTTTTGACTTAAGCTCTATGCAATAATAAACTGCATAAACTACATTGCTACATGATAATAGTTATTAATTATTTAGTAGTGAAATTTATGTCAGCAAAATTTAGGTTCTACAGACCATGCTTCAGTTAAAAAATGTTGATGCACAAAACAGATTAAGAAATTACACCCTCAAATTTCTGCAAAGAGAACTGCATCTCTCTGTGTTCCTCAAATCTTTCTCATATCCTTCTTCAGCATATTTTTTGCACAAGTATCCCTTAAACTACCAACCTGAGAAAATATTTGATTAGATTAGACTTTTCCCCTTCTGAATCATTTCTTATATTTCAGTGAAATGCCTTTAAAACAGATTTTGACCTTTTTAGGTTTGTGGTTACTATAAGGCAACTGCAGACTTTTTAGCAGTTTTTTTTTCTTTTTCTTACTAACAATGACTATAAACAAATTGGTCTCTTTCAGTTCGGGCAGAATAAAGAGAATGTCCATATACACTACTGTTGAAAAGATTCAAAATGCATTAAAAACTTACAATTTCATATAAATACTTGAATCCTGAGAAAAATGTATCACAGTTTCCACAAAAATATTAAGCAGCACAACTGTTTTCAACATTGATAATAATAAGAAATGTTTCTTGAGCAGCAAATCAACATATTAAAATGACTTCTGAAAGGTCATGTGACACTGAAGACTGGAGTAATGGCTGCTGAAAATCACAGGTTTTCAGCTTTGCCATCACAGGTATAAATTACATTTAAAAAAAAAAAAAAATAGAAAATAGAAACAGTAACTTTTCTAAAATTCTATTTCACAATATTTCTGTTTTTACTATATTTTTGATCAAACAAATGCAATCTTACCAACCCCAAACATTTGAACACTGTGATTCATTGAGTTCGGACGTGATCCTAAGTTACGTTAATCATCATGTGTCTATTTAAGCCCTGAGTTAGAACAGCCACCCACCATCCCACTGCACGGATGCGATGCCAGAGCCCACTGCAGATGGAAGAATTGAGCCTGTCGCGATGAACGAGCCGCTGTCTACTATAAGGACCGAGTCATACATCGCCCCTGATCCTGAGCCTCGACTAATGTCTGACCAGGTGTGTGATCCGGCAACAGTGAGTCGCCCAGGAAATCCTCATGGAGTTTGAGGGTATGGATTGGAGCCTCTGAGCTGTGTTTTTTTGAAGAGGATGTTAACCTGTCTCTCCTGCCTCAGCTGGTCCCATCTAGTTCCAGTTCTCCTGTGTCTACGCTGGTCCCGCCCAGCTCCAAGTCTTCTGCGTCTCCTATGATCTCTCCCAGCCTCCCTCTCCCACCTCCTCTTCAACCTTCAGCCAGTTCCTCTGCCCAGTCTCCGCTGTCTCCCGTCAGTCCTTGGCTCCTCCTCCTCTGCATCCAATCTGTGGCGTGGATCCACCTCAGGCTTTCATTCATCCAGCTCCTACCAGGCAAGTGGACACCTCGGCTCAGCCTCAAGCCACTGTTCCCATCACTCCTACTCGGCCTGACGCTCTAACTTCTCCACCTTGGCTCCTCCCTCCCTCGCCTGCTCCATGGACTTGTGAGCCATCCACTGCACTCCGTTTCCCCACCCCATGACTCCATCTGGCTCCACCTTGGCCCTTAGTCGCTCCCGCTGTACCTGGTTCCACCTTGGAGGGATTGTCACTATGGCTCTGTTGCGGCCTCCGAAGACTGTTGTGTCATTTTGGTCCATCTGCTCTCCGTCTGAGGTCTGGACTGCCTTCCCCTTGGCTCTGTCTCCATCCGTCTGCCCCATGGCTTCGTCGAGGAGATCTCCACCACGGCTCGTCCCTCCCTCGACCCTTCCGTGGGGCATCGTCCTGGCTGGACCCTGGGTTTCTGCCAGACTCCTCCTGCTCCTGTCTCCACCCTGGCTTCTACCACCATTTTCGTCCCTGGCTCCCTATCCTCTGCCTGCACTGCACCCTCCTACAGAGCCCCCACCCTCCCTCCTCAGTTGGACTGTTACGGCGCGAGGGCACGCCTTCCGGGAGGGGAGTGTAATGTCACATGTAGTTCTGTTTTGGTTTCATCTTCTCTGTGTTTTGTTTCTGTTTTGCCTGTGTTCCCATGGTAATTCATTGAGTTCGCACACGTTCCTAAGTTACGTTAATCATCACTTGTCTATTTAAGTACTGAGTTTTCCTAAGTTCTTTGTCCTGTATTATTTATGTTACGTGGTTGTGTTACCTCTTCCCTTTTTCTCTGTTTTCCTGTGCCGTTTGGATTTAGTTATTAAAGGACTGCTTGCTCTGGTAATCTTGGTCATAGTGCACTTCATACCAGCCATCTGTGTTAAATCCTACACTACACATGTTTTTGTCCAATTAAATGCTTTTTAGAGTGAGAATGCCCCGCCCCCTATTACCACCACCTGCCTTAACAAATTATGTTACTAACCACTTTTTTAAAAAAGGGCACAAAATACCCAATATGTCCCACCTAAATTTCTGATTTCAATAGGAAACACATCAACACAGGAAAGAATAATGCGGTCATCAAGTTATTTAATGCGCTCTTTAAATGTAAAAAAAAAAAAAAAGCTGGAATGCTACTTTTACTAGCACAGGACTGGAATAAACTGCCACAGATGAAGACCCAAAAACCATTTATTATTCTCATAAATGCAGAAGCACTGAAGAAGCTCTCAAATATCAGAGCAAACAGAGAGCAAGAGAGAATTACTCATTGAGAAAACGCAGGGACTCGCAAGAACTTGAATGTTACGAATATGATGATGTCAACGGCATACAGAGTGAGCACAGATCAGAGATGCTTTTTAGAAATCTCACGTAAGAACCAAAAAGCCAAAGACTCACGTTTTCTTTATTCACTTACCCTAAATCTTCACACTAAGGACAGCAGTGTAAATCTGATGGGTCAAACATAACTTCCAAAAGCTGCTGTGGTTTATAAGGAATGGAGGACTCCTCTCTAGCAGAACAGACTGCGATCAGCTGACTGACACTATCCCACTGTCCTCCACGCCTGTTTGTAAACACCAACGCACATCAGACAGCCATATGACAGAACATCACAGCCAATCAGAGTGACAGAAGGGCTCAGAACATGAACAGGGGACAAGATGAATACAAATGCGAAAGAGTGAGAAAAAGATGATGAGAAAGAGAGAGTAAGGATGAGATCTGAGAAAGTCAAAAGAGAACAAGAAAACGAAAAACAAAAAATACAGTGTTAGTTCTTTAATATTACAGCACTGGGACAGTTTGGATGGTTCTTTTTGTCACTTTGATAAATAGACAACAGTACTTCATGTAAATAATAAATATGATGTAAAAAGAGGCAGGACAAGGAGGACTGAATGTCTGGGTAAAAAGCAGATACAGCAGATGTCTGTGTCTCTGGCAGCCAGAGGGAAACAGCTGCCCTCTACATCTGTGTGTGTGTAGTGAGATGAAGTCATTGGGTTCTCAGTGAACTGGACTGCAGCTGTTCAAAGCCCAGACTCCTCCCACTGACCCTCAAGGTCACAGAAGTCAAGCATAACACCATTTCTATGGGACTTATGGCCCCAATAATTATATTTTAAAGGTTCTTAATTTTGTTTTGGACGTCTTCTACAATAGGTTTACATGCATCCAAGGTCAAAACACACCTTTTACATTTCAAAGAGTCTGAAAACAGTTAGTTCAAAGATTCAGTCTCTCTAACGCCCTCCTTTCAGCGAGCCTACGCTTCTCAGATGGCAAAGTCTGTTGTAGGGATGCAACAAAATTTGTACATCGACATAAAACCATCATTGGCTGACTTTTTAATGTTTTATTCATATTTTAATGCAGTTATCACATTTACCTAATTTGCCAATAAAGCAGTTTTATTGATTGCAATAAAGACGAAGCTATTGGGACCGTTTAAGAAATGCTGACATGCACATGCACACGCATTTTTTCCCAGCACTTCAAATGTTATTTTATGTTATGTGATGACCACATGGAAAGGTTTTGTTAAAAACATATGTGATGTTCCAACAGAATATTATAAGGGACATATATGCTGCAAAAAACGCATATACAAATTGCATAATATTTATGTATTTTCAATCCTATATGTCATATATGTCCCACATATAACTAAAGTCTTATAGATTTTCATGATGTAAAAACATAGGAAAATTATGCAAATTTAATAGGCCTATGAATGTCCACCATATCTCTTAAGATGTGTATAAAACATAGTGCATCAGTATAAGGCTGTACTTCACTCATGCCCTCGCTCTTATCTTGTCCTAAGTGGAGCCCTACGCCTGTCAATCACAGTCATATAATATATAGACTTTCAATCTTAGATGAAACACATAAACTACACGCAAGCACATATTTTAATTACAAAATTAACATTTTAATTACAAAACTAATTAATTAGATTAACGTTGGATGACACTTGGTGACTTTAGTCACATTATGTGAACACAAAAATCATGGACATGATTCAGATATGTTAAAGGGTCAGGGATTTATTTACCGCATGAATGTGGATCCTTAAACTGTTTAATACATTTTAAATAATGGCTAATATGCCCTTACTAGTCTATAAGTTAAGTTAATCCTTAATTACTAGTGTGTATGTGCATAACACATGCATAATTGTGGACCCTTAAAATAAAGTATTAACATATCTCTTTTAAGATCTGCCTCCCTCCCCTTCAGGTACCATCATTTTATGTTCATCTGTTTACATTTATAGAGGTAAGAAGACAAATATCTAAGAAGATGAATGTGTATCATTTCCATCTCTTGTTTCTTGTTCCTTGACAGACCCAAAGGAAAAGGACAGTGATTCCCAAACAGAGAAATGTTGCCCGAAAGACTGTTGATGAGTATCAAGCATAAGCCCTTGACAGAGACTCAAAAGAGGAGGAAAACGAAAAATTTAGAAATGACAACAAAAAAGTAAGAAAAATGCTCAGAGGCGTGTATTAGTTATTTTACTGTTGTGGTGAATCAGCAGCCAGCTATCAAACTGTTTGGTGGTTTACTTTATTAGTTTTTACTGTCTTTGCACTTCAAATTTTTGTAGAACTGCTATCGTTTCAATATTATTATTCAACTTGCTATGTAAAGTTGAGATAAAGAATTTAATAATTATTGGTAATTAATTGCATTATTATCAAGTATATGACAAGAAACCTGAAAGTTATCCAACCTCTAACATCTGACATGATGGCTTTGTAAAATGCATCATTAACATTAAATTCATCATCTTAGATGACCATATGTACACATAGGAGGTAGTTGAGTTGGTAAATAGGTATAATAGATTGCTTTATCATATTTTATTTTGCTATATTTTTGTTGCAAATCTGATCAATTAAGTGAAGATGGCCCTGAAGTCTCAGTGTTCATCAGCATCAGTCAGCTCTGACTTGGAAGATGGGACAGGATTTGCCACAGAGTAATTACAGAGCCCTTCCAGCAGAACAGGTAGTGTACTAGTTTATCTAGTCAATGAAGTGCTGAAACCCTGTTGTTGTTATTTTTATATTCGAAGTGATCCAGTGGGAGTAAGTTTAGGTTAAAGGATTAGTTCAGTTTGAAATGAAAATGAGCCCAAGCTTTACTCACCCTCAAGCCGTCCTAGGTGTTTATGACTTTCTTCTTTCTGATTAACACAATCTGAGAAATATGAATAAATATTCTGATGCATCCGAGCTTTATAATGGCAGTGAACGGGTTCAATGAGTATGAGACTGAAGAAAGAACCTCCATCCATCATAAACATACACCACACGGCTCCAAAAGGGTTAATGAAGGCCTTCTGAAGCGATGCGTTTGTGTAAAAAAAAAAAATCCATATTTAACAAGTTATGAAGTAAAATATTTAGCTTCCGCCAGACCGCCTTCCATATTCAAGTTACGAAGAAAGTGTAAACTGGCATCACGTCAGTTACACTTTTTCCGTAAGTTTAATGGGGAAGGTGTGGGACGTAGCGTACGCTTTGTGAACTGCAAGAGTTTTACACTTTCTTTGTACACTGAATTACGAAAGGCGGAAGCTAGATATTTTACTTCATTTTTTTTTACACAAATGCATCGCTTCACTTCAGAAGGCCTTTATTAAGCCCTCAGAGGCGTGTGGAGCACACGTTTATGATGGATGGATGTGGATGGAGACACTTTCTTCAGCTCATACTCATTGATCCTGTTCACTGCCATTATGAATCTTGGATGCATCAGGATATTTATTAATATATCTCTGTGTTCATCAGAAAGAAACAAGTCATATACACCTAGGATGGCTTGAGGGTGAGTAAAGCTTGGGCTAATTTCATTTCAAAGTGAACTAATCTTTTAAGTGTCTTGCTCAGGGCCAAAATAGTGGCAATTCCTGTCAAACTCACAACTTTCTGGTTCCATTTGGAAGTCCAGATCCCCAAACACTAGACCACCCCATGCTGCTGTTGATTTGTCTAACTTGATCTGTAGTCATGGACTATGGGCCACTTTGCTTCTTAACAACAGCAATGTTTTGCCTTTTATTTGTTTGTCTCACAGGAGCAACATTGCAGAAAGTGTCCTAATGTGGTGCCTGCCATCATTGGTGCAACCATCAGTGCCAAACTTACTGAAATTAGGGGGAAGAAAATACAAAGACATCTGAAAACCTTAATGGTCTTTGATGATTGATAGCAATGACAGTGTGGTCGAGGTATTTTGTTTTTGTTGGTGTGTGTGTGTGTGTGTGTGTGTGTTTTGATTTCGCAAAGTTCAGTTTGATATTAAGTTGTAATTCTAAATTACTCTTGTGGAGTATAATTTGATTGTGTCTCTTTGATTGTGTTGAAATAAAAGTATTTCTGATGCAAAATTGTGCAAGTAATTGACTGAAATCATATATGATTTGTATGTGCAGAGATATTGTAATGACTGAAATCAATATGAATTACACAGAAAGCGAGCACCGCGATTCCCCTTTGTAATCACAGTAGCTGTCAGTCAGTGCAGCGCAAGCTCAGTGATTTTGGCACACTTGTGAAAACTCACATTTTATTAAATTACTCTAACTAAAGTTTGAATTTAGCTGAGGAAGAACACTGAGGTACATCTTTATTTCTTTTCTTTTTTTTAATGTCCTCTTACGTTTGAATAACTAAATTAATGCTATGCCTGACTATTTAAGTGACTATATTCTGATTATAAACGAAGTATTACACTATTGATGCTGTTAAAGCTATCTGAAGATACCTACACACCAGCAAGTGACATTTCACTGGAAGTTTTCTAGCTGGCTTATATTATTGCGGAAGTTCTAAAGAACTCTCCGTGCATATAGTCAATTAACATTAAAAACACAGGCAGCAGGAATAGGCTTCTTTCCCTTTAAGACATAATGCACGATTTTTTCGACTGTTATACGTTCATTTAAGACATAATTGACTATGTTTGTTAGGATACTTGCCAAGACGGGCATGTTGAAATAATTTTTTGTGTGAATTTGTCCGTTCAAACTTATGACTTGAAAGAGAATTCCATATTTGCGCGCTGTCTGAGATAAAGGGTGTGCGCCCTTCGGATGAGCGCATACACAAATCTTCTCACAGCATGCGCGAGTTCTCTTTCGCGTCTTGCTCTTGAATGTTTAAATTAGCAAGGCTTAAATGAGTTTAGTTTAAACACAGATAGCAACTGCGCTGTTCAGGTCTCACATGCGCTCGTGCGCCATCAACACCCGGGTGATGACGCCGTAAATGACTGCTCATATTTGAGCATACGGCACTCGCAGTGAACCAAGTTTACAGAGAGTTACAGTTTTGTCCATGCTTTTTCATCATCGCTGTTGTAACATTTTGGGAAGCCAGAATGCATTATCCGAACTCTGTCTGTTTTACACATTGCTGTTGTCAACAAACCTTATAGATGTTATTATGTCGTCATTCGAAATGAACTGCGGTGCAAGTGCGTGCCGAACTGTAAGTGGAGAACGGTACGGTTCGATTTTTTACGGAGAACCGCTGTACCCCTTGTGTTCGGTAGTGACGCAATGACTCTTTTACTTAGAAGGTGGACGTATACATAACTAATAGGAGTGAACCAGCTTTCTATATCTATAATCATTGGCTGCGTTTACACTGGCACAAAAAATCCGATTTTTTGCTCACATCTGACACAAATCAGAATTAGTTGCACACGTGTAAACACAAAAATCCGTACAAGATCCGATTTTTTCGCATCCGATCTGAGCCACTTCCAAATGTGGTTTTAAATCAGATACATATCTGAACTCTGGACATGCGACCTATGTCTAAACACGCATATCCGATTCCCATTGGAATTCCAAGCCACCACAAGGCGAGGGCGACACGTTTGCTTACTAAAAGGTAGCTTTAATGTTGTATTAAGAAGCAGACGTGCCTGTATGCATTCACACTAAAAATTCGCAGTTTTATTATTGAGGTAGAAACTTTATATGTCTATTTTTTCCTTGAAAGAAATTGCGCACACACACACACATTCAGCAGCTGAATTTCAACCTCTGCCCAGTTAATTTAAAAGAGACTGCTGTGTGTTTTTTAAAAAAAATTTATTTTATTAAACCAAAAGATTCACTGGGTAGGCTACTCTCTCTCTCTCGTGCGCTCTCTCCTTCGCTCGCTCGCTCTTTATCATTCATTCAAATAAATGTAATCTTATCTGCTACTTTATTTCCCTTCAGAATTCTAGATTTAACGACTGTAGATAAAATAACAAACGCAAATTACCTTTATATTCCAGTCTATATTCGTTCAGTCAGATTTCGCGCTGCATAACATCCATGACACTGACAGCTGTTAACTTATCCATTCTGGCAGGTTATCATGGCCACCCGACGTGAAATATATAAATAATTTTAATAGCACGGCCATTCAAAACTCGAGGGTCTACCATATGCATGCAAAGCTATCAATGACAATAATTTTGGGCGGGAATTAATGTAAACACAGATATCGGATACCAGTCGCATTCTTTTTTTCTTTTTTTTTTATATGGAAGGTGGTCTGGCGGAAGATAGATATTTTACTTCATAACTTGTTAAATATGTATCTTTTTCTTACACAAATGCATAACTTCGCTTTAGAAGGCCTTTATTTAACCCCTGGAGCCGTGTGGAGTACGTTTATAATGGATGGATGCACTTTCTTCAGCTTCATACTCGTTGGTCCCGTTCACTGCCATTATAAAGCTTGGATGCATCAGGATATTTATTAATATAACTCCGATTGTGTTCATCAGAAAGAAGAAAGAAGATACACATAGGATGGCTTGAGGGTGAGTAAAGCTTGGGGTAATTTTCATTTTAAAGTGAACTAATCCTTTGAGACCATTTAACCTCAATGCAGGCATTTCTTTTACAAACAGCTTTAATTCTGTATTTTTGTCCCTTTTACCATTTATTTTTATAGTACAGGAGAAAAATGACAAGGAATCACAGACAAAAAGTTACAAAAATTCCAGAAAGTTTCCAAATTTTGTAAACAATCATAACTTACATGTACATTATTCAATATGTTGTATGGCTATGAATTGCCAGGAATATTCATTGTCAATTTTCAAGGTGGCAACTATACCATGTTTTACAATAAGGCTGAAAGTATATCCAAGGCTGCTGCTTTGTCCCATATATAATCACAAATAACAAAAAGATACAAAAACCAATCATTAAAAACAGATGCATCATTTGTTTATTCAATTGAGTACCTCATTTGAATATTAACAATCACTGCCAGTCACTGAGTTACAGTAAGAAAACCCGAGTTATTGGACTAAATGAAATCTTTGAAATGATTACTTTCCTGTGATTGTGACTCCTGTTTTAATATATTTAAGCCACTTCTGTGGTGCATTGATATGCACCTTTTAGTGGTATAATGCTGCAGCTTTTGTGTATCCAGTTTTGTGTGGAGAAAAATGCAGTCTACAAAAGTTTGTGATCAGTAAGTTTTTATAATGTTTTTAAAAGAAGTCCCTTATGCTCATCAAGGCTGTATTTATTTGATTAAAACAGAAGATACAGAAAAACAGTGATATATTTTAAATATATTTAAATTTATTCCTATTTTCAACATCATTACTCCAGTCTTCAGTGTCACATGATCATTCAGAAAACATTCTAATATGCTGATTTGCTGCTCAAGTAACATTTCTTATTTTCTTCAAACATTTAAAAGTAAAGAGTATATTACGAGAATTAACAACAAATTCATTCGGATTTAATCTGGGTCTAGACCTCTGTCCGTAATTTGGTTAGCACTGATTTAAAGAAAGAAATGGACCTGGACTAATAGTCATGTGACCTCCTTCTACAGTTACGTTTTAAATTGCTTTAAAACTTAATAAAATGTTTTTAACTATATTTTTGTGGGCTGTTTGTCAAGTTTAATTCAAATGTACAGAGTGTCCTTACAAAACATTTACTGAACTGACCAACACAAAAAGAATTTGATTTGTCTCTCTTCTCTGACAGCAGTGTGATCAGTAATATTCAGTATGACATTTTGATGTTCCAGAACTGTCACACATTATACTCACACATTTAGTGCTTTCTCAGAGTTTCCACTGCTAATACAGACAACAAAGACCAAACACGCATAGATGCACGCAAACAAGCACATACACACACACGCAGAAAGAAAAGCTCTCATGCACACAAACACATACACAAAGACACACACCCATCTTGCTCAAATGAACCATTCACACAATGCCAGAGACTTGCAATCAGTAAATGAGTTACCTCTCCACAACCTCATTATCAAACGGTCATCTAAAGCTTCAGCCCACAGAGACAACAGCCGATTATCTCTGACAGTCGCTCTATAAAGCCTGATTTACTACAGATAAACCCAGTAAACCTAAAACACAACACCACCAGCAGCTCCAAATCAAATCAGGGTCCCAACCTGTGTACTTTTGAGATTTACATCTTTCAGTCAAATTTTGAACCACGAATCATCCTGTCAGTATATTCATTATAGGGTTTTGAATAGATGAAGATAAGAAGGTAGCAGTGTTTGCAAAGCTACTTTGAAACTCGACTTCCCAAACTACAAGCTACTCATAATTTAAAGTAGTTAAAAGGGCAGTTCACCCAAAAATGATAATTCTGTCATCATTTACTCTTGAGTCTTGAATGTCGATAACCATTGACTTCCATTGTTTAGACACACACACACACACACACACACAAAAAAAAGCCACTGAAATGTTTCTGATAATATTTTATGTTCCACAGAGGAAATAAAGTCATACTGGCTTAGAACAATCAATAATAAATAATAACAGAACTATTCCTTCAAACAACAGTCAAAAAAATAGCCTTTTAGCTACACATGCTACAAACAAAATGTCCGCTAACTATGCAGAAGCTATTTAAGGACGCAATATGAGGTCTTTTTTTTTTTTTTTTCTTACAACCACAGCAGTATTTATCTTACTAAAAGAGTGGGGATTTCAATTAGGGTGACAGCATTAAACTGTAAACTAGTAAAACTAAAAAAATGTAGGATATAGCATACTTGATTATTGCCTCAGCTTGTTCATTTTCAATGTGATATTATTATAGTGATATAGCATAACCGTGATCATGCTCCACTGCTACTTTGTTGGAAAAAGTAGCTTGTTACTGGAAAAGCTAGACATTTATTTGTACATCTATGAATTTGAAATATACTTTTATTCAAAAAGACATACATTGCATATACATTCATCTAAACCCAATCATAACCATGACCTTGTTGTTGCTAGCGCAACACTCTACTGTTTGAGCTACAGAAACGCTACAAATAGACTAGTCTAAAACTAGTGTAAATACTTTCACACTACTAAAAAAGGTAGTATCATACTTTGTCAGGTACTCTCCAGCACTGGAAGGTACAGCATTCATGCTTACAACTTAAAAAGGAACAACACTGACAACCTTTTGACAACTTTGGGTTAAGTCTCTTTCTGAAACAGAGTTGCTAACATCCTGCCACACGCTGCACAGGGACCAAGCAGGAACTAGAGTCTGTGTGAAATTGCCATATGAAAAAGCTAAAACAAAGTAATTATCCAGAGGAACAAACGATGTGTATAATTCATAAAGCAGTGGCTGTCACTTGTTCCGCACACAGCTGAAACTTCCCCAACACCATCCATTTTTAAAGAGCCGTGCTGATGTTAACCCACTTAAAAGTCACTGTAAAATCAAAACATGACTGGTCCATTTTGACATCTCTTTAAGATCAAGACCTGAAGCTGGAGGACGATCTGACCTGATAAGGAACTAGACAAGCTCAGATATTTCATGACACATTTGAAAAGTACCAAAATTATAACTCAGTATAAAGTCTGGAACGCATCTGGCCTTTGCAACTGCTTTCCCTCACAATTCGAAATCTGGATAAAAGGAAGGAATCTGTTACTGAATATATAGCTTTTGGCAATTGCAGCACATGACAGATGGGTTATAAAATACAGTTGTACAGTTTTATTAAAAGAATAGCGCAACCAAAAATTAAGATTCTTTCAGCATTTACTCACTAAAAATATCTTGAAGATTCATCAATGATGGCAAACACAGCTTTTTCTTGTTTGTCTCATAAACCATGGGTTTAGAAACTGGGGGCCGCAGTGGGGTTTTGGGTGGTCCTAATTTGAGAGACATTTTTATAAATACTGTATATATACATATATAAATGTATTTCTAGGGCTCTCAGAGTTTACTGTACAATATTTTGAACAATATTTATTATTTAAAAAAGCACTACAAATAAATTTGAATTGAATTGTTTCTCTTCTGGTTTATACATTTGTAATGCAATGAAAAGATGAACTGTTTACAGCTAAAACTTTTTACTAACATTATATATGCAGAGAGAAAGGGGAAGTGAATAGTTTCTGTAATAATGAGACAGCCAATATCATGAGTTAGATCTCTGGACCCTAACATTGTGAAATTTTGTGAGGTCTGCGAACACCATGTGGCACTAGAGAATGTGAGAAATATTCATTCTCTCTGCCTCTCTCTCTCTCTCCCACAGTTCACTGATGCAGATGAAGGGATTGTTTGTCTAAAAGGCGAATGGACTTCCTTCTATTCTGGCCTTTTTCCTGTCTGTGTAGCAGGCGTCCCTGTGCCAGGCTAAAAATACTCCCAAACACACCGTAAACTGAAGCCCGGCACACAGGAACCCCGTCACAATACACTCACGGGAGGGGTGGTGGTGACCACCAATCTGTCCTTTTGTGTGCGAAAGGGGGTGCGAGGGAAAGAAAAAGATCATGAGCGAGAGACAATAGTCAGGAGTGTTATCATTACTGTCTTTCTTTCTCCTCGCTACTGAGGGTTAAATAAAGGCAGGTTGTTTTTTCCAGTCAGTGGCTTTTGAACAGGATGTCATAGACACACAGTGGATCTGCGTCACGTGGTTTCCACCTCCCCAAAAATAATCAAACCCAAGTAACTATAGCTTTAATAAACAGCCTGACCTTGAGCTGATCTCAAATGAGAGTGACAAAACAATTGGGAATACATCAAACTCTCAGCCTGAACAAAAGCGAGGGACATTAACGGTGTGGTCAAACAATGGCCAACCCCAATTCTCAACTCTCTCTTTTGTTTCAAAGGCCCACTATTCAAATGAGTGCCAGATATATTTAATATGACTACCATGTACAAAAATTCTGAGCCTATTTTTCCAGCTTCTATTCTTTGAGGGGATGAGCCCCTCTGGTTACCATAGTGAGGACAATTTATTCAAAGACAATAGGACTTCCCACCCAGCAGGCTGTCATTCAATTGCCGATATTTACGGGCAGGAATTACTCACAGTTAAGATCACCCACCCTGAAGCCCCTCAAGTATGCCATGCGAATGCTTGCATTTTCCCATCTCTCCGTTTGGCCTGTTTTAGTGGGTCTGGGTGAGGTACAAGCTCTTCGATCTGTCTGTGGTTTGTGTACGCAACAGTACAGGGGTGAAGACAAGTTTCAGAACGGAAGAGCTTTGCACAAGTAATGGCTTGGTAACACTAAACATGCAACTGAATTTAACTCAAGTTTCAGGTGAGTCTTGCAGAACCACTGAATGATCAAATCTTACCTCAAGACTGAAATACAGTGAGATACTTTTATAACTCTCAGGACCAGGGTGGATCATTAAATGAAATTAAACATTTTGATGAAAGAATATAAGAACCCCTTCTCAGCTCATGTGGATTTACAATTTAGGCACTTTTACAAAATGTAAGATAGTGGTATCAGATCATAGCATGGTGCTTTGACAGATACAAAGGTACTGAAAGGTTATTTATGTAGTACTTCAAAGAATATGTCTAAAAAAGAACGTCCTTTCTCAGAATTTTCTCCTGAGAAATAGACTCAAGAAGAGATGTTAAATTACTGGAGGTTTAGAAAAGTGCTGTATCAACACTGTCTCAACACCTGCAAGTTTTGCCAAGTTACAGAAGATTTCTCATCAAATTCATGATTTGATATTATTAATCACATACATTTTACCACTATACTCTGACTCGATTGTTGCTATTTTTATTTTACCTAAGGAACTTTAGGAGAAACATTTGGGACAAAGTTGATACATATCTGAGAACTTCAGTATTTTATTAATGCTATGAAAAAGCAACTTAAAATTTGGTAGTACAATAGAAGGCCGACTTGGTACTTTTTTGTTAGTGAGCTTTAGTGAACTGAATTCCAGCCTTAATATCAATATTCTGGCAGAACACAACACTGATTTCACGTCATCAATGACAAAGTGGGCCATGGCTACATTGAAGGACCCTTGTCCTTCCTCTCTCTCTTTCTTTCTAAGCGTGCATGTGCATTGTGTGTGTAAGTGTGACACTAGCAGCTGTCTGTCCTCCTTCCTGTTCATTCAAAGGGGATGCAGACCATCTTGTTTCGTCTCCTCAAGCCTAAAAAAGAACTGGCTAAACACAAACAATGAGCACATATCCTGCTCCGCCAAACAAAGTTTGTTTCACCCTCTTACAGTGTTTGTTTTAAACAACTATGTGAACGTTAGCATTGGGCTATTGTTACTGATGTGTTCTGTGTCAGTAGACAAGAACAAATGACTGAAATCTCTTCATGAACTACTGACATTCCATCACCCTGAAAAGACTGAATTATATAAGTTTATAGCCTCTTTTAATGATTGGTATGTGGCTGAGGTTTGTGTCACATGAAAAGCAGTGGAAGATTTCAGGTCATATCTCTGATGAAACCATGACGCTCTTGTCTAAGAATCCCATTTACCAAACATTTACTTGGATTTCAAAGAAACATTCTTAGAAATTCCTTGAAACATCCAAGTGAAATGTTGAACTGCTCACAGCCGGACTGTTTTGTTCTGTAATCATGACTAACACATTTATCCAGGCTTCACACTTACAAAACACTTTCATGTAACTTTTCTCAAATGCTATGAAAGTCTTGGGTAATATTACACAGTGTAAAGACTTTTAATAAAAACTTCACTTGTTTCTTTACAATGAGGTAGATCGTGTTTAGGTCGTGTGACATTTTGAGACTCTCATGAAAGCAGTAGCTAATGTGTGGCTGAGTGAATTCATGCATGCTGTTTGAATATGAGGAAATGTTACAGGTGCACTTTGCATAAATAAAGCACTGCATTATGCTTGTACTACATGACATAGATGGTAACGTTTGACTGAATCGAGGACAGCTGAAACAGAGCTACTGAAAGACTGATCCAGGATAAGGGATCAAACGGTTTCTGATGTGAGGTCAGCAGGACAGAAAAGACTTCTGATGGGAGTTAAGTGCTTTTAGCTGTAACTCACTGCCATCCGGTTCAATTGTAGAAAGTGTGTGAATTTTGGTACCTTAGAGTGGAATATTGAGGAAATCAAAATTGACCATATTTCCTTGTATTGTGAACGTTCACTGGTGCATGTTGTTCCAAATAAATAGAAAAGTTTTCTTTTCAATTGCTTTAATCAAAAATATAATCTGCCCCTTTACAGAAACTATTTTCCTTTTTCCGCTGACATAATGCAGGCCATGTGGGCTATTGGATAATGTTAACCAATAGCCAAATAGCAATTAAAAAACTGTTTTAGCAAGGAGCATATGGTCTGGTTCTAAAGTAACATTTAAACAGTAAAATGCGTTGCAAACAGCCATTTCTACTGACGTAAACCAATAAAAGAAGGTTTTTTTTATTAAATTAATCTCTAAATGGACTACAATATGTGTTTACATTTAGTAGAAAACAGCCACTGTCAAGTCACTCTAAAAAAAAAAAAAAACGCACATATTGGCTGTATCAGCAAAAGAAAAACTTTAAATGTCAATATACTTTTGCAAAGCTAGTCCAGAATCATTCTGATATGGACAGAACGCAGACATGCAAGCACATACGCAGCAGGGCACAAACACACATCAACACTCTTGCTCTATAAATAGCCTGCCATTTTACTGGAAACAGGAGCTATGGCTCACAATCACACTGCAAATAACACTGATAAGTGCGACGGTATAGAGATAGTCCAATGGCAGGTAAAAAAGGCACTGTGAAAAAAAAAATGAGACAGCATATGAGGGACAGTGAGGTAGTGGAGAGAGACAATGAGCAAGGACCATCCATGTTACAGACACCTGCCTGCACTTGCTGTCAGAGACTCTGTGTAACTACAGAAACAACAGTTCTGTCAATGAGTGTGTGTATTCAGCGCTTGTGTGTTAACAGAGCTTAAATATTACTATTGGCCGATCCAACCCACAGATTATTAGCACACTGAGCAAAGGGATGAAAAAAACAAAAAACAAGATTCCTTTAAAGCACAGAAGAGGGATTTTATACACACCTTCATTACCAAGCCATCTTAATACTGACAGACATGATATTTCTATTGTTTTATATAAAATAATTATTTTTTATTTAATATATATTAACTTTTTATTAAAATTATTTACTGTATTTAATGACATAAAAAATACAATTTACTTTATCATTTAGACCTTTGAATCCCTGGATGTCACCAAAGAGAGGTTTTGTCAGATTTAGTTGACTTTGGCTCATTTTGTCCCCAAACAAGTTTTGCTTATTTGTCAAATATAGTCATTTATTAAAAGAAGGAAGCTTATACAACAGTAATTCAACATCCTGTAGTTCACATTTAGGTATTTACAGATGCATGTGTAGCTAATTTCTGCACAGAAAAACATACAAGAGCTATTTACAGAGACACTAGACCTGTAGCCAACTCTGAATTGGGCTCTTACAACACAGTAAAATCCCCAGAGTTAAATCAACTCTGCTCAGAGTAATAGTGTTAAAGTAACACTGAAGCAGAGTTAAAGTTAATGAGATAATTAAGCAATTAAAAAGGCTGTGACTGAAGTCAGTTGTAGTTCTTGTGGTTCTCTTTTCTTCAGCGAATCTGCTTGTTAACAGCAGGTGTTCATCACTAATGTACAATCATTACTTAATTAATTGCTTAATTATCTCATTAACTTGAACTCTTCTTCAGTGTTATTTTAACACTATTTAGAGAGGGACCATATGTACTCTGAGCAGAGTTGATTTAACTCTGGAGATTTTGCTGTAAAGCAACAGGTTAAAAACCACAGGTTAATGCAGGGATATACTAGACCTATTCTCAGCAATTTGCTTCATGGAAAACTAGATGAAACAATGACACGTACATGGTTAATAAAACCAGTGAGAATGAGCTACTGAGATCAACCGAAAGAGAGAAAGCATTTGTGCATGTGTTTGAAAGAAAGAGTCAATGTGTGTCTATATATGCGAGTGAGATTCGGAGGGAACGTAGATGTCCTTGGGCCACGATCGTCCCTGTGACTTGTGAACAAAAGTTGAAACTACTACAACATTTGCAATACAACATCTAAGCAGACTGCAATGTGAAGTTGTGAACTGACTAAAGTCAGCATTACGTTAATTCTCTCTCTCACAGACGCAGACACACATACATACTGTACAATGACAAAAAATGACTTAACTACAATAATTTTAAGTTCAGGTTACCCTAGTGCTATGCAGAAAATTGTGTGTATATGTTAATACACATCCATAAATTCAAATAAATGTGTTTTAAGGAGCAACACTCTAATAATGCTAATTATTATTAGTGCGGAACACAAACTATAATAACCCTAAAAGAAATCATTTTTAGAAAAAAAAAGTATAAAATTAATAGACAATTTTCATATATATATATATAATTTTAGATTATAGAAAAATATAACCTCATCCTCAAAACTAAAACAAAAGAACATACACATAACATTTTTAAATAAATGCATGCACAAAATCACACCTGTGTACTCTCTGCAAAACATGATGATCAGACTGACCTACTATATCTTACAACACTGACCATCCGGACTGACCAATGAATATCAATGTTTCGCTCACTGGCTTGTAACTTATTATCACACAAACACACTGCAACACCACACTGCACAAGAGACAACACAACACGATACACCACGAGAAAAGTTTGCGACCTTGGAATTCCTCTGTCAAATCTCTCCGACTGCAACATGTTTGCGCTGAGAGTGTAGAGTTTCTTTCTGTAACTCTTCAGATGATCACAATAACACCATCTGACTAAAGACCACACACATTTCTAATGTCTAAACTGCACAATCAAACCAACATGTCAAAGTGTATCTTAAGTTTGTGTATACTAGCTTTAAATACGAATGACAGTCTGTAATGTGATGAAAAAAGAAAGAGATCTTACCTGCCAGTGGAAATCACTGGAGCTTTTTTGACTCAGCATAGGTGTGAATCATGCAGCGTAGGTCTCTACAAGTCCATGCCTCTCTTAAGAAGAAAGAAAGACAGAAAGAGCACACTGCATGTCAGATGCACTGTTCAGTGAGATCAAAGCACACACAATCAACAACAGTGTGGTGTGCAAGAGCCAAGCATGTGATACTGACCCCACACAGATACATGCTGCCTCTCTCCTCCCTTCGCTTTCTCTGGCCCTCCCCTTTACTTCCACTCCTCTTTCACTTAGTCCCACCCCCCACTTCCCTTCACTCTGTCTCTTTTCGCTCCATCAAACAATCATTCTGTACCTTTCTTCCTGCTCCACTCCGCTCTCTCTCTCTCTCTCTGTCTCTCTCTCTCACACACACACACACACACACACACACACACACAGTTCTAGTCTATTAACAATAACAAGCAGCAGAAAGCAAAGGCATCCTTGCTGGATTGTCCTTCAGCTTATCTTGGCTCATAATAATAATTATCAGTTTTTTTAAAAAAAAAACTGGTAGTTTGATAAATTCCATATATACTATAGGTGCATTGGTAGTGGTATTTGTTCCATCGTATTTATCAAATAATACCAAGGTATTACTATGTACAAAATGAATAAATGTTGGTTTATTTATATCAGGGTCATAATCACCATGTTGACTATATAAATTATCAACTCACCAAATAAAATAAATCTGTGGAAATAAATGATGTTTTATTAACAAAATTCGGGAGGAGCACTTTCAAATGATCCTTCCAATCATCATGTCATTCCAACCAGCTGTCAGCAATCAGTAATCAACATGTCTACCCAATCAGCATAAGTGGAGAACACTTTAAATACGCAGTCGACTCACCCATGTTCCTCGACAGTTTTTCAGCATTTGGTTACACCCAAATTGTTACAATGACCGAGACTGACATCTTCCCGTCTGACGTCGAATCCCTCGTTGCCCAGGATCCTTCGCCGCATCTCACCGACGCAAGGAGCACCTGTGTTCCACCACAGGACACCGCAACCGAGCCTCCAGTATCACCGTGCAGTCGTCAGCACACCCCACAATCCCTGCAATAGAAAAATGGACAGTGTTGGGGTTAAGACAAGCGCTAATAAGCGCTGATGTCCACTTTTCCAGAAGGATGAACAAAACAGAGCTGTATAACCTGTATGTTTCACTTCAGTCGGCATTCCCATCTCCAAAATCCACTCCACATTCCAAAGCACCTAACAAGGCGAGTAAAAATCGCAGGGGCCCGAACCAACGATCTCAAAAAACACCATCTCCTTCCCTCGCGAGAAAGGGCCTTCGAGCTTCAGGCCGCGGCCGCCGGCTCCCTGCAAGCCTGGGCCGCGCCCCGGTTTCCGCTGCTGCCAGTCCTCACACTCATTTTCGCTCTGCCGAGCTACAGACAGCAGCGCCTCACGTCACAATACCAGCCTCCATCGACACGAACCACCCTGGTAACGTGAGTATGCCTCCGCCAGCGGCGCAGGCGCAACCTCAGCCTTTTCCAGTCTCTTTCTTCAGCCCTCTCCCATGTCAGTGGCCTGCAGCCCCACCATCAGTTTCTAGCGCGAGGCTGCCTCCGCTAGCAGTGCAGGCCCAGACGCCCTATATTCCTCTCCAGTTTCCTTCATTTTCCACACTCCTCGCTCCAGGGGCCGACCCTAGCGTGAGGTTGCCTCCGCAAGCGGCCTCGGCCCCTGCTTGTCTTCCTCCTAACACTTTCTCTCATGCTTGATCTCCTTTCACACTGTTTTCTGCAACGGCGATGCCCATCCCACCAAACGCTACAGGCATTGGAACCACCCCCCGTCGCCAGTAACATCAGAGCACAGATCCTCACAGGTGCGGACATAGATTTATCATCCTTGCTATCATTACTTCCTCCCTCCGTCTCAAATCGGCAAATCAACTGTGGCGATTTTTCTGTGCAATAATTTCAATTCAGGAAGATGCACAAGGCAGCGCTGTTGTTACATGCACATTTGTAACTTCTGTGGCGGCGCTCACGCCCGCATGATATTCCCTGTAAAAAGGTCTTTAAATAAAGATTCTAAAAATTACTTGCCGACTCCTGTAAATATTTCTCGTTTGTCTACTGAATTGTCTTACCACCCTGTCACTAACTTTACAGACTACTTGCTGTCTGGTCTCGAACACGGTTTCAAACCCGGCGTCGAAAGCCTCCCATCCCAAAGCATTATTTGAAAACAATCTCCAGTCTGCTCTCGCCGAGCCTGACACAGTCGACCTTCTAATTAAAAAATAAATCGAGTCAGGTTTTATGATTGGCCCGTTCATAAAAGCAGCCCTAAGATTTTCGACATGCTCTCAGAAGCTATTTGCTGGATTCTCTCTAACAACCATGCAATTCCTTGTTATTCACCTTTTAGATGATTACTCGATCATCTCGCCTCCTGACTCCATCCCAGCCGCTCATCTTCTCACAGTCCAAAAGGTTTTCTCCAAGCTCGGGATTCCAATCGCCCAGGATAAAACAATGGGTCCAGCCACATCCATCGAATTTCTGGGCATTAACTTAGACACAGTTAATTTCCAGGCCTCACTACCCAAGGAGAAAATCGACAGGATTATTCTGATCGCATCCACCCTCCTAGACAATCCAAATTGTTCTAAACGTGAGCTATCTTTGCTCGGCCACTTAAACTTCGCAATGCGCATCATCCCGCAAGGCTGCCCTTTCATCTCACATCTCCTCACCCTCACGTCTTCAGTTCATGTGCTAGAGGGCCAAATCTCCCTAACTAATTCATGTTGCAACGAGCTCAGTTTATGGATAAATTTCCTTAAACAATGGAACGGTCTGTTCTTTTTCTATAACACTCTCGTTTCTCTCCCCATGGATATTCAACTGTTTATTGACGCAGCTCCCTCCATCGGTTTCTGTGGATTCTACCAAGGCCGTTGGTTCGCATCTACGTGGCCCCCCCAGCTATTAGACTCACCGCATTCATTAACATCCTCAGCACTGTTCGAATTATATCCACTAGTCGTAGCAGCCTTCCTGTGGGGGAAAGCATGGTCCACTAACAGCATCTTAGTGCACTGTGACAACGAAGCAACCGTGCATTGCATTAACAAAGGCCGTTCTCACTCCCCCGCACTAATGCCTCTCCTAAGACGCCTCATTTGGATTTCAGCTTGTGACCAATTCATCATAACTGCAAAACATGTTCCTGGGTCAAAAAATCAAATAGCTGACGCTCTCTCCCGTTTTGCTTTCCAGAAATTCAGACTGCTGGCACCAGAGGCGGACCCATTCCCAAACCCAGTACCTCACTATTCAGAGCTGATATTCCCATAAACCACCCATTGAAACCCCTACTGGACGCCTCTCTTAATTTTATTCTTCAAGCCGTTTCCCCCAGAACCCTCCAATCCTACCTAACCGCATGGAAATGTTTTAAGTCTTTCCACTCCACATACAACCTGCCATTTCCTGATTTTTCACTGCTCACCATCACTTCATTCATATCCTATCTCAACAGGATTAAGAACCTCCAAGCCAGCTCCATCAAGGGTTATCTAAGTGGAATTCAGTTTTTTCACAAACTCATTTTTGGTTCACCCTCATCAGAAATAGCCAATTCATAGACATCCATGTTGATTAAAGGCATCCAAAAAACCCAACCCACCAGTCCAGATGCCAGACAACTAATAACACTAGACAAACTCACCAAATGTATCACCATTCTCCGCCGAGGCTACCACTCTATCAATACTGCCCGCACACTGGATGCAATATTCATATTGGCTTTCTTCGGGTTTCTCAGATGCTCAGAGCTCACTATCACATCCAACTTCAATCCAAAGATCCACCCGACAATTTCAGATTTATCAGTGCTAGATGACGACACCATTTCTTATTTCATCAAATAAAGTAAGACAGATGATACAAGGAAAGGCCATTTTATGTACATTTTCAACCTCTCATCACCAATCCAGCCATACCAATCCCTTTTAGCTTACCTCCATTTCAGGAGCTCGCAGGCCAAATTCCCATCTGACCCACTCTTCACGGACGACTCCAACCACCCCATCACACGTTTCTGGTTCCTGAAACACCTCTAGTCCATATTGATTCAATCTGGCATCCCAGCAGACAACTATTCTAGCCATTCGTTTCACATAGGTGCAGCAACCACAGCTGCTCAAAAAGGCCTCTCCCAACACCAGATTCAAGCACTAGGTCGCTGGTCAACAGAAGCCTTCAAGAGCTACATCCGTTCCAATCGCTTTCACATCAAAGAAGCTCAACAAACCCTCATCAGCTAAAACCAAACCTACAGGCTCACTGCATCCTCTCCAATTAACATCACCAATCCACTAAAACGACGGAAGCAATCCTACCTCCTCTGCCACATCAGCATCTCCCCAGTAGCCCACCTCATTCTTTCACTGCAGCAGTGCTATTCTCTTCCGCTCCCGCAGGAGCTCAGTTCCCTGTCCAAACTCACCCTAAGGACAGTTGAAAGCAAGTTGAAAAGCAAGTTTGCTCCACTGCCGCAGAAGTGTCTTTTAACAACATTTCTGAGGAAAAATATTAACTATATACACTTAAACTTATTCTAAGTTATTTCCACTATTGTATGTTGTTTCTGTATGGCAACATATCATAAAGTACCTTAAAATAAAAAAAAAATTCCAATTTTTTTTTTTTTTTTTACAGCACTCCAAGTTAAGCCATTCTAAGAAAAGAAAAAGAGTCAAATATTTTTTTCTATAGGTCTATCATAATGTGTGCGATAGAGGGTTAACTTTCTCGAAACGAAAACTATACATTTTGAGTGACCTGCCTTGACACCGACCTCTGCTATAGAGTGTTGCCTACTTAACTGCTTACTCATGACACATAGCAACACAGCTAAAAGTATTCCTCATATACTGGACCCTTTATTGTCTATTGTCTTTCATAGTCTACTTCTACCTGTTGAGGCATGCGTTCACAAACCCCCGTGGTCCGTCTAAGCTGTGTTGTGTTTGAGTTTAGCAGCGACACATGGAGAGACCATTTACAAGGTTGCTTTATTTTTGAAGTTCCGCTATAGGTGCCACTAGTGTCACAGAAACCCTTGCTTACAAATATAGTTTATTCAAAAATGAAAATTCTGTCATCATTTACTTACCCTCAAGTTATTCCAAACCTGTATATATATTCTTCAGTTCTGCTGTGCATAAAGGAAGATATTTGGAAGAATGTTTGTAACCAAGCAGATCTCACCCCCCATTGACCACAATAGTATCCTTTGATTTGATTAGAAATGCTGTTTCGTCCAGTAATGAAACAACTGAAGTAGTTATGAGTCACTGAATCATTCATTCAAACTTATTTTTTTTAATAATACAAATTACACTCAATGACCAATCAGTATCCAATATTCCTAACATCCATTTGATATCAAAGCCATTAGTTAAGTTTGTGCCATTGTATTTTCTTTGAAAAACAACTGATGTGACTCATAAGTCACCTGACTTCTCGCACAAGATAAATAGGTAAGACAAAGGACATACTTTCCATTGAACCATCTGGCAGAGCAGAACAATTTGGTTTAAATCTACTGTATTTGTTGTTTTGAACTACACCATTATTTAAGGTGATGATGATGTAATGTTATTCTGCGGTGTGTCAGACCCTAACGATTGTTTTAAACATTGTTTTTTTTTTCCGTCTGTGACCCGACAACCCATATGTGGTCACGACCCAGTTGAGAAGCACCGATATACAAAATGTATAGAACACAGAATAGCTAAATATGTATAAACATCACCATCTCTGATTTATTTCAAGAGTTTTAATACATTATATGGATATTCAGAAGGTATTTATTCATGTACAAATTACAAATACATAGTTTTTATCAACTCTTCAGTTTAAATGTACAAAAAAAAAAAAAAAAAAAAACAACAGAGAGAGAGTGAAAAAAACAAAACAATAAACCACGGCTGTTTAATAGCAGCTTTGCAACCTGGCAAGACATTTCGCCCACTATCAAATGCAGTAAAAGATTTCTGTAAAAAAAAACATAAAAGGCACTTCATTTTATTATTTTCTTTTTAAAGAAACAAATAATAATAATTTCTAGAAGAAAGGTGAGGTTAAAGGTCATGCCTGCTCCACAGGGCAGACATCTGCAGTGGACTAATGTCCCAGACAGAGATTTAGCTGGCGTCTGTCATTAATACAAAGCAGCTTGTATAAAAAGCTTATTTTAAAGACTTGACACTGAAAAAAATTTGTGCTGTGTGTTTCTTATGAATATATGCAGGTATGTTTGTTTGGTGTGGTCTGCCTCACTAAAATGTGAAAGTAAACAGAAAAGAAAAGAGAGCGATATAAAGACAAATCAGCCGATAAATGATTTAGAAACAGAATGAAAGATGAGAAAGGACAATGAATAAAATAAAAGAAGAAATGGAAATAAAATAAAAGTGGAACGAGAGAGTCTGGCTTTTGCACTAGTAAAATATCCACACGCTCGGTGTCTTTGACTGGGTAAAATAAAGCAGTCCCCCAGCTTAAGGTCATAGGGTTTGTCAGTTTGCTGAAATATCACCTCTGCTATGTTCAAACAGTCTTTCTACTTCCTAATACAGTAAAAATAATAAACTTACATAGACCAATAAAACAAATATTTTATACAGTTCTCTCATAGACACCATTAGATAGCACATTAAACTCTTCATCTCAAGTAGGATTTTTTTCTAGGTTTGTTTTTGGGTGTTTGTTTTATACAGTGCAGAGTATATGGGCTTTGATTAAATAAGAGTGTTTTTAGTATATCTTGCGCCCCCTGCTGGTCACTCCGTGCTTGTGCTGGTTGCATTCTGTCTGTGTGGCACGCAGTAGTTGTGCTGGGCGGAGTGGACAAATCCTGGCAGACACACGCACTTATATGAGCCTTGCGTGTTGATGCACTTGCCGTTCTTGCAAAGAGACATCTTTGTATTCAGCTCTGAGCATTCGTTGATATCTGGAACACAAAACACAAACCGTGTCAGAGGAGTGGATAGTTTGGGACTCAACTATTACCCTTAATTAATAATTCTTTTAGTTTTTAGAGTAAAATATATGTGGAGAAAGGAAATATAATTTCGTTGCCAAAGCAAATTGTGCATTCTTTTTAATTCCTGACTTAAGAGACTTTTTAGGACGTCATAAATGCAATTCAGTAATTGGAATTAAACAACGATACCAAACAGACAAAAATGTGGTACCATTTTATTATTTTTTATACATTACTACTGACAAAACACATAATGTGTATCTTTAACTACATATTGTCAAATCAACATTGTCATATATTTTGGTCACTAAAATAACTTATAAAAGTTTATAAAAGTATAAAAGTAAAAATTATTATAAGAGAATTTGCATTCACTAGTCACGTTGTATGTTTTTGATTCACTAAAAGGAACCAATTCATTAAAATTATTTGGGAACCGAACTACACTGGTTGCGCGGTGGATTTTTGATTGACTAAAATGGACTGATTCATAAGAGTCATTCATTCGGGAATAAGACTACTCTGTTTGCTCGGTATGATTTTGATTACCTAAAAATAACCGACTCATAAGAGTTATTCATTTGGGGAAGTGGACTATTGGTTTTTAGGAATGCTTCAGATTCACTAAAAATAACTGACTCCTTGGTTTGGGTATCTACTCTGGTTGTGTGGTATGTTTTTGATTCACTAAAAATAACCGACTCATAAGAGTTATTCATTTGGGGAATTGGACTATAGTGGATTCTAGGAATGATTCAGATATATTTTTGATTCACTAAAAAGAACCAATTCATAAGAATCATTTATTCGGGAAATGGACTACACTGGTTGCGCTGTATGTTTTTTGATTGACTAAAAAAACTGATTCATAAGAGTCATTCATTCAGGAATAAGACTGCTCTGGTTGCGCAGCATATTTTTTGATTCACTAAAAATAATCAATTCATAAGAATAATTTATTCGAGAATTGGATACACTGGTTGCTAGGTATGCTTCTGATTCACTAAAAATAACCAACTCATTTTTTTTGGAAATCATACTACTTTGGTTGCACAGTATATTTTATTTGACTAAAAATAACTGACTCAGAATCATTCGTTTAGGAATACACTGGTTGTTCAGTATGTTTTTGATTCACTAAAAAGAACCAATTCATAAGAATCATTCATTCTCATCATTTGGTCTCACTGTCTGTTTCTTGCTGTAGATTCTGTAACAGTGTTGCAATGTCGGTTCCCACCTCTCACATTAACTTGTGCCTGGGAATTTATCATCTCCACAAATTAAATCCAGTCACACTCTACACAATGATTATTTATTTATTTATTATTTTTATATATAGCTCAGACACTTATACAGGAAAATTTGCACCCAACAGCACCTGAAAATATTCTTCAAATAAATTCTTTAGGGTTGAAACAATCTGAAATCCCACCCACATCCTGAAAACCCAATGATCCCCTCATGTGAGACTTTCTCACTCACCCACGCAGGCCATGCGGGACATGTCCAGTGTGTATCCATCGAAGCAGTCGCAGGTGTATCCCTCCTGCACCCGCACACACCGTCCGTTCTCACATCCGTTCAGCACACCGCATTCCTCAGCTCGCAGTCCTTCAAATGCATCATATGGATCTATGAGAGAGAGAGAGAGAGAGAGAGAGGGTTTTGACAGAGTAAATAATGTGACAATTTACAATTTTTATTAATTTAAAGTGTATAATTTTACTCACTTCTTGGTGCTTCGTAATCGTCATAGAAGGGCAGCGTGCTGTCAGGATTCGGTGGTTGAAAGTCATATTCTGGGCTGACCTCGTACTCATGAACTGGGCTAGCAACCAGAGCATCCTGACCATATGGCCGACGGGACTCACCAAACTGACGGATATTACACATAGTGGCATAGGCAGCTGGATGTGAGTGAAAAAAAAAGAGTTTTGATCTATTTTTCTTTGTGTTTTTTGTGTTTGCAGGTTCTTTGTGTCTCACAATTTTGCAAGAATATAATTACAGGGCAGTCAGATCTGTGTGGTAGGTCTGCAATAATTTTAAGAAAGAACACGTCTTGAGGTATTAAACAGATACCTTTTGAGATAAAACTGCATCCCTAATAGCTAATTATTTTCAATACCAAACAAACTAACTTATCATATGGAAAGGAAGATGGTTTGCTTCAAAACTGATATTGTATGCTGTTCCAGATTGTTCTTTGTGATTTGATGTGTAGTTGTGTATTTATACCTGTATTTTTCAGGGGGCAAAGAGCACAATCCATGCCCCAGGCCTCTCCGTATAAACAGCAGCACTCTGTAAATGTGGTCTGTCTGATGGCTAAGGGCTTTATGCAGGTCAGCCTTTCTGTCACGGTCTCCCAACAAATACCTTCGTACACATCATCTTCTCTTTGCCCTGTAAAAACAAACACATTTCATCTGATCTCTTTGAGTAAATGAGCATTTTAAGTGGTGATGAATAAGTATAAAAAAAAATGACAGTACTGAAATATGCTTGTTATATAAACTGTAAGAAAAAAAATCCATAGAAAAACCTATAACTCTAAAACACAATGAAATGCATAATTCAGAATGTGAAAATCAATATGGAAAATTCCATATTGGCCGTATTTTTACGGAGGGTTATAGGTTTTTTTTTTATAGAAAAACCTATAACTCAAACACAATGAAATGCATAATTCAAAATGTGAAAATCAATATGGAAAATTCCATACGGGCCGTATTTTTACAGAGTGTAGAATTAAGTCAGGCAATGGTAGAAACTGTAGTGCTCATGAACCAAAGCTTCTTTCTTATGCCTTCTTATTGATTTCTGAAGTCTACAAGAAATGGCACTGCTTTTTCTGACCACCCTCTAGATGGCAGTATGACACTGTTTAGAATTGTTTTGTGACCAAGACAAGCAATAGATATGATCAAATAATAATCTCTGGGGGGAAAAAAGGGGTAGATTATTGTAGCACATTGAGGGGTGTAACATTTAGTATGGAGTGTTTAAAATGTAAAGTGTAGGGTTTTAGAGGGCAGAATACAAGTTTTAGAGAATCTAGGTTTTGGATTAAAGGATTTAGAGCATTGTTTCTCAATCCAGCTCCTTGAGGAACCCCAACAAAGCATATTTTTGGTGGCTCACTAATCTGAGACACTCAATTCAGGTCATGGAGAACTCTACTAATAAGATAATGAGATGATAAGGAAGAAATCCAAAATGTGCAGTGATGGAGGCCTCCAGGATTTGGAGACACTTGTTTAGACAGTGGGATTTAGAGTTTAGGGTGTGAGTTTTGTGGTGTTTTTAGAGAATAGGAATTTGGTGGTTGAGTGTATGAATTTTAGGTACATAAGTGTTGATGTAAGACTTTACCTGCCACGGCGGGTGAAATGCAACGTGTGTTGTCAGGTGCAAGAACCAGGGGAGGAGTGCAGAAACACTGATATGACCCATGTGTGTTCATACATTTACCATCTATACAGTTCGACTCATATGCACATTCATCAGCATCTGCAGAGCCCAGAGATGGAGAGATAAACAAAGATAAACAGACTCATGAGCAGGTTCAAATTGCTCTCAATATACACAATATAGATGCAAAATTCACCACTTCAGCAGTTTGCAGAAAAAGAGAAGAAAAAAAAAAATCCTTCAGAAAAGCACAAATAAAAATGGATTATACTACGGGGCTGTTGAATGCTTTTATCTGATTGGTTGACGAACGTTAAGGTGTGTAGTTATTTTCCAGTAAAAGCACAGCTAAAGTAGTTCCAAGCAGATTGTGCCTGGAACTACTTTAGTGATAATTCCTTTCAATTTAAAGTTGCAGTCCGTAAGTGTTGCCTCTTTGTTGCCATCTCTGTTTGATACCTGCAATTGAAGTTATTTGCGGAATTCTCATCTTTACGTGGGTTGTGCATCGGCGCGGCTTCTCAGCGTGGATGAATCTAATGTTTGCTGTCAGTCAACACACCGGTGTGCATACTGTACTTCACAGATTCTACGTCTTGAAAGTATGACCAAAATAAGAATTTTCACCGTAAAATGTAATCTGAACAATTAAGTAACATGTCTGCCACTTTTGTTCTGACCAACTGAGAAAAAAAGCATTACAATAAATCGTGCTGCCGTTGGTGATTAAATTCGCTTAGCTCGGATCATGCCAAACCTTGCAAATTATTATTACTGTTATACTTTGTTCTCAAATTGTTAATGTTAACAACATAAGAATTGCGTGACTATATGCATTTAGTGTGTATTAGCATTACCTGTAGATTTCAATTTCTGTAGCCACTCCGCAGTCCAAAGTCTTTTGCTTTTGACTACGGGTAAAACCTCAGTTGTCACTGATGATTGTCATTTGGACCTTTCTGGATTACAATCCGCCATCAAAATGATAAGTAAAATTGCAGCTGCTATGAGAAAAGGTTATAAATTATCTGCTACCAGCAGCATCCTCACATGCCATATAGCCTACTAGCTTGGACTCTTAATGTAAACAAATGTGACGTAATGACGCAAAGACGAACGGCTGCATGCTCGAATTTCCCCCTGAAACCCAGCAGTACCACCCAAATTAGAAAACATTATTACAAGCTTACCATTGTGAATCGGGCTAAAGAGATAGTTTTGAACACTGGCTGGTTATGTACTTGCTCAAAAATTGGTTTTGGATCATTTTTAAACAACAACAATAAAAAAAGTTACGGACTGCAGCTTTAAGTTTTTCATCGAATATTTATTTATTTATATTTATTTCACTCACTTTAAGCTTTATTTTTATATATATATATATATATATATATATATATATGGCTTTAGTCCAACTAAAATCATTTAAAAAGCATGTAAATGCGCTTGGTGTGTGTTTGTGTACATAAAACCACAATGTGTATGTAAAATTTTGCGGCCACCTCCAGAACCTCCACCCACTGGCCTGGTGTTAAAAAGACTGACACATGAAACTAGAGACATATTTGTATGTGTGAAAATGCATGGTTGAGTTTGGAGAGTGAGTGGGTGTGTGTTTCAGAGGGTGTAGGAAATCAAATGATTGTGGCTACACTGAATATGTGTGTGTGAGGCAGTCAGGGGTGTGGCAGGTTTAAGGCAGAGACTCCTTGGCCGTGGGTCTGTGGTTTGTGTGAGTGAGTGTGTGTATGTGTGTTTAGGCAGGCAGACAGCCTGCGGTGCACCATAGAGCTGCGGCCTGGATCATGACGGCTGTGCCGCCCTGACCGGTCGCAAAATGTAGCCTTTGACCCATGCTCACACACACATATAACCTGCTATCACGATGCATGCATAATGTGGCCGCAAGCCACAAGCCGCCAGCTGCAGCAGGTTTAAAACTTAAATTTAAATCCAATTTAAATGTGTTGGCGTTATGGTGAGCCAAACTAGGCCAACACTTTCACACACACACACACAATCTATTCGATATGTAAGATCGTATGCACCCACACAATAACACACACACAAGCCTGTCATTCCAAACCGACAAAAGAACACAGTGACAATTCAAGGCCAAGCATCACAAGCAATAAACGGCTAAAGCAGGATGCTAAAAATAACAAACCCTTCTTTAGATTACCTTTCTAAGAATACTTGGACTAAAATAAAACACTTTCATGGAACTTTTCTGATTACTGTTGTCTGTATATTTTATTTATATTATATATTTTTTATATTATATATTGTATAATACATAATATAAATATATATATATATATATATTATATATAATAAAATTATATGTATATTATATATTTTCTATATATTTTTTATCTTCTACAATATTTTATTAACTGGTTTAGTGCTTTATTCAACCTGAACAGAGCTGTGATATGCACAGCACAATGAGAAACACTAGAATATAATATTCAATAATTTCATTGCATTTTGTGTACTTCAACATTGTGCATGTGTTGTTCAGACAGGCAGCAAAAATAATTTTTTTTAGCCTATTCAACTGGGGGGATCCAAAACACCATGTGGTTTGAAATCCCATTAAATTAAATTTCTTAGACTGAATGACTGGATCATTCCTTTTCTGATGCCACATGTTGCAACAAGAACAACAACATTTGCTCTTCTCACCAGCTATTAAATGTCATGAATGTGAGTCTGAATGGGCAGGTTTAGGGAGTAAAAGAAAACAGAACACTGAATGTTGAATGTTTGAATGTTTGTTGAATGTTTATCTTACTTTAGCTTCCTAATCCTGAAGTTAACAAATTCAAAAATTCAGAGGATGACGTCGTCACCACACTTTTCCTAGGTCCTTATCCCTCACTAAACTGAGGTAGTCATAGTGACAGCAGCAACAAATACTGCATAAAACACCTTTTCACATTTTTTACTTTTGTGTCCAGACTTGGGTATTGCCCTCATGACAAACAATAAATGATTAAACATCTATTACTAAAATGTCATGCATGCTGAACCAAGATTACCTTGTTGCTTTGACAGCAAATGTGGACGTGCTAGCAAAAGCCTGTCTGAACAAGAGTCTGAACAGAAAAAAAAAAACTGATCTGGCTACATCTAACCTCTAATCAGTCTAAAGAATCATTTTTATTTACTTTCATATCACTGCAAATCGGTTTTAATTTATTTTTTTCTGTGGAACACAAAAGAAGTTTTCTGTTTTTTTGTCCATACAATGGAAGTGAATATGGAATCCAGGTTTGTTTGTTAAAATATCTTCTTTTGTGCTCCGCCAAAGACTTTGGAACAACATGAGGGAAGCGTAATCATCTTACCCTTTAAGAGAAGAGATGAGACATACTAATCAACACACATTCAGAGATTACATGCTGTTAGTGATTTTGGACCTTACCAACACATTGTAGTTTGCTCTCATCATAGTAGAGTCCAGCCTTGCAGTAACACTCATACCCACCAAGGGTATTGAGACAAAAGCCGTCTTTGCAGATCTCATTTTCAAAAAGCTTGCATTCATTTGCGTCTGCAAAAGACACAAATCAACATGTTTTCATTATTTCATTCTAAAACAAACAGACAGGTCAGTATGCACCTGAAATCCTGGACCACACCTACAGATCAGCATGCATCTGGCTACACACAGACTCTCCACTGCTCTGGTTAGTGTTCTTATTTGGGGATCTGCTACACGCAGAAATGTCATTTGACTGGAGACCAATGGGGAGGAAATGTCCTTTCCATCCATAAGCATTCCATTCAAACGTACACCGACACACACACACACACCCAAAGTCCCCGACCGCATTGCATTCACTCGCACTGCCACCAGCCAAAGAGAAACCACACTCTCGCTGCATTCATAAATTAAATCAGTGCATTAGACTGGCCCTGGGACTGAGGTTTCCCCACACTGGGAAGCAGGCTGCTGAGTGTGTGTGTTTCAGCATATGTAGGTCAGATGCTAAGCCATGTCTGCGGCTGCTTCCACACATTACAAAGTCAAAAATATGTGCATAAAACGGGGGTAAAAGTGCGAGACACAGTTGTTTTAGACCCCATTGACTTTTACTGTATGGACAAAAACATTCTTTAATATTACACAGTAGAAAGTAATTCATACAGGTTTGGAAGAACAAAAGATTTTTAATTTCCAGGTTTATATATTTATATATATCCCTTTAAAAATACATAGACACACAGATACCTTTGAAGCTTTCTGGTAAGCTGGTTGTAGGAATAATTGGATCTTCAGGAGGAATGTAACCCTGGCCTGCCGGACACATCTGAGAGAACTGATCTGCATAAGAGAGTGTCAGTAGTTAATACAGGAAACTGTCTGCTGTATTTATTCAAGAATAGTGATTATTACTTGGAAAGTGCAAGATAGATTTGTAATTATGGTAAAGCAAAAGAAATATGAGAGTGATTGTTTATCATTTATAAGATATCCAGATATGATTTGAACACCTTTTATCAGTCATCAGTTGCAGAAATGTGGATATTCTTCCGCACTGAACCATACCTATCTGATAACAATCCTATTTGATCTGTCTGTCTGAAATTAAGTAATGACCAGAGATGATTTCATAAGTGCTAATGTGCAACACAACACGTGCACTTCCAGGCAGGACGCATCCTTTTCAACCAATTTGTAAGAAGATTTGAAGGAAAGTGTGTTGATTTAAAATAAGAATCATTGCAGTTTTAAATTATAATAGGTTTAAACCTTTTTCGTGTCACTTTAATATGTTTTTCCTACATTGAATTTCCTGTTGGGCTTATCTTTTCATATTTTTTTCCAAAAAGTGTTAAAATAAGGAAAATTAAATTCTACTTCCACTTTAAAAGGAACAGTTTATCTAAAATGAACCAGGTTTGATTCACTGATTCACTGCAAAAAAATTTGTTCACTACCCTCAAGATCAACACACTGACTTAATGATCCATCTATACAAAAGTGTTCTTACAGTTCTATGTATTGTACTTCTTAGACTGTGTGCTGTGCATTGTGTAAATCAGTACCTGTTCCCGGTATGGGGCAGGGATGGACCTCACAGTTGTCCCCCCAGCCTGCTCCCAGCGTACAGCAGCACTCCTCTTTAGTCATGCTGCTGGCCAGCACCTTATCACACAGGTTCTCATCATTCATGTTGAAGTAACACTCTTTCCTCTCCACCGACGTGACTATAAGGGTACGAGACAACAAACAAAGCAACAAACATAGATAACTCAGATGGTTGTCTTTTCCTTTTAAAATATCCAGATGTGAATTTTCAATTATGTTTTGTCACAAAGCAAACAAAAACAAAGAACTAGAGGAAAGAATCAATGAATAAATGTAATGATTTACTGCAATATGGTTATCCACAAATGAAAAATACCCAAAATACCAAAGTCAAGAACACAGCAGATGCATTTTCAGTTTTTTGAGTATATGTGACAAACATGCTCCTTTTAAAAGATTTAGGGTATGAGGCAGAGATAACCCCTGGTTTAATGAGTTAATCTCTTCTCGTATTAAAGAGCTTAAATGAATTGGTCTAAAGAGAAAAATTATGACTATTTTTTCTAAAGATAAAATAGCTATCAGAATTAATGTTGGTAACTGTAGCTTGACTAAAAGTAATGACTAAGACTTGACAAAAATGCAATGACTTTTCATCGATTAAAACTAGACTAAAATATGAAAGACAAAAATGACTAAAATGTGACTAAGACTAAGGAGCATTTTTGTCTGAAGATCAAGACTAAGACTAAATCAAAAAAGGCTGCTAAAATTAACACTGTAGCACAGTCCATGAATCAAGCCATAAGAGCTATTACAAGACTCTTTTCAGTCATTGCAATTTTCATTGTTAAATTTAAAATTGGTTTTAAATACTAAAAAAAACACTTATATTTATATGCTCTTTACCCACTGTCGCACTAAAATAGTTGTTCTACCTATATTAACCTTAGAAGGGGAGTAACATTGCTATAAATACCTGGGCATATGGCTTGATGAAAGGCTGGGTTTTAATATACATACTGAAAATATTTTAAAAAAGCTTAGACCTAAATTGGTTTTTCTCTTTTGTATAAAGAAATGTTTTATTTTTGAAGCTAAAAGAGAATTTTCCAAAACTGTTTCCTCTCAGTGTTGGACTAGGTGATGTGATTTATATGCATGCAAATCTATCTTTACTAAAGAACTTGGATTGTATATATCATGCTGCAATACGATTAGTGATGAGTGCTTCTTCACGTACCCATCATTGTACTTTGTACAAATTTATCATCTTTAAACATTTTTAGAAACCTTTTGGAGTCCTATCAGAAGAAAACATGTATGTTTTACATAATTTTTATATGATTGCTGGATAAGACTTTTGTTCTGATATTTCTAGTTTTATGTGTTTGTAATTTGTTTATGTTAAACTTTTTGTGCTGCCATTTTGCCCAGGAATCCCTGGTAGAAGAGATTTATATCTCAATGGGATAATTCCTGGTAAAATAAAGAAAAAATAAATCAAAAAAATAAATAAATCAGAGAGCAGTTTTACAGTTCAGCCTTGGGTTTTCATTCACTGAGTGCTCTTCTTTAAGATTTCCAGATAATTTATATTCAAAACTATTGTGATTCTAGTGTTATGGTGTTTTGCTGCCGTCCTTAAATGCAAAAAGCTAGATTTACAGCTCTGGTAAGAGATACTGGGGTACTTCTTGTAAAAATAAAAAATAATGTTTAAACTCAGGAGACAGTGCGGTTTTATGGGGGCAGGAGGATTAGGTGGGTGGATTTGAACAAAAGTCCTCAACTAAAACAGTTGGCTAAGATCTAAGGAAATGCTTCCTGTTATTTGATCTTCCAGACACAGCTGGTGTGTAGCCACTCGTACACATATATCCAATCAACATCGTTCTTCTATATCCCAATTTCACCATGTTCTTCAATTGGAGCACTAGATTTAATTCCAGTCTAACCCTTAAACCTAAAACTATTTAACATTTGTAACATATTCCATTTCTGGTCTTTTTTAGTCTACTTGTTTTACAGGTAAACAAAACCTTTCCCAGACTTATTGACTCGCTTCACTTTTGAAGAACTTTAATTTTGCGGCCTGTAAGATGGGGAATTGCAATTTAACCGCAAATTGCGTTTAGTGCTTATTTTTGGATGTATTTTACAAATTTGATGCCAAAAACAATTTAGACCATATGCAAATAAACACTAACATTGTTTAAAGAGGAACAAAAATAGCAATAAAACGAAATATATTCCAATCATTTTTAAAAGCAGATATCTCATTCTGATGGGTCTTGTATATCTCTCTGTACTGCTCGTGGGAGCTTCTTTTTGGCTCTTACGTACTTTGGGGCCCATGGTGCTTAGGTCCCTCTCTAATCCTCAGACTGAATCTCATTTCTTTCCTGCCAGATCGTTTACAACCCCCATTTATCATGCCATGCCTCCCTCTGTTCTACTCGGAGCTGGACCCTGATGATAGGAAGTTAATGTCCTGTTGCACTAGAGAATCTCTATGGCTGAGATTAAAACGTGAAGAGCTTCAGAATCATTTCAGGTACACGGCAGAGTAGTTTTGTAGGAGGAGGACAGGGGTCATCTGTACAGATAAAAGGTAATCTGTGGCATACTGGTAGCCTTGTAGTTTTGGTTTAGGGCACTGTTTGTGGGAAACATTTAGATCTCTATAAGATAATGAATTGGTTGATCACATTGTGGTGATAGACTTACAGTAGACTACATTACCTGGTGGTGTAGAGAAGCATTTGCCAGAATTCCGGTCAAATTCTTGCGTCTCATTGGGACACAAACACAAGTAGGAGCCTTCATGATTCTCGCAGATGGCCTCACCACACACATTACCGAGCACCTCACACTCATTCACATCTGCAGGCAAGAAAATATGTTTCATTATTGAACTGAACAATCTGAACTTCAGGAGTGAAAATAGATTTGTGTTGTCAAGTGCAGATGTGATTATTTGTTGTTCTACTACTAACGGGCTTCTATTTTAAAAGGAATAGTTCACTCAAAAATGTATCAGTTCAACTGGTTAAGAATTGGTTTAAAAGAATTATTAATTCACTTTTCTCCAGTTCAACTCAATGATTTGATGGCAGCGGCTCTTGGCATAACAGCTCACTGGAGTGAAAAATCAGTGAATAACTTTTGAATAAAAAAGTGAATCACATTAAATCTGACTTCTAAAGGTTTGGAAATATATAAAATTGTATGGACTGCATTTATGATACTTTCTGTCATTTTTTTTTTAAAAAGCAGACGTGTTTTTGTATGGAGCTGCATAAAATATCTTTTGTGCTTCAGGGTTTGGAATGAAATGAGGGTCATAATAATAAATAATATTATAATCCCAACAGCAATAAATATTATTACAAATTTAAATATAAATAACTATTATTATTGTCATTATTATTACTATTATGAATAATGATAATTTAAAAATAAAACAATGTAAGAAAATTAAAATAAATTCCTGATGAAAAATGCTGAAAAAATAAGAAAATAAGAATTGTTTGTTATTACAAAAAAGAAGTAAGACTATAGAAACAAGAAAGACACAGTTTCACTAGACCTCTGACCAGACTTTTCATAACAACAAACTTACATGAACTCATGTCATTGTTTAGAATTTCTATAGCCTTGTCCTGATTGGCCTGAGTGTTCTGCAGAGTTTTCATTAATTTTCCTTATCAAAATGATGGTTTTTGGGAACCTCATAAAGCAATGACAAACTGTGTGCACAGTTGACTTCAGTAAATAAAACAGCCCAATTTTTCTGCCGACTGTCTCTGACAGCTTGAATTTATGACGACCAAAGTAGCACTATAATGCAAGTGTCTGCTTCCTGCAACATGGCTCTCTTCTCCTTTCTCTCTCTCTCTCTCTCTCTCTCTCTCTCTCGCCTTCTTTCTCTTTTCTTCTCAATGCTTCACACATCTGTGACTCTCATTCTCTTGCTTTTATCAATCATCTCAGAGCACCACATACAAAAGGATGCTATAAATCAACTTGTGTGGAGAGCCTTTATGTGCAATAGACTCTGAATGCTCTAATGGAGCCATCCTGCCAGACACACACACGTACACACTCCAGACCCTCTCAGTGATGGTGGGCCAGCTCGTCAATGAGCATGTAAGTGTTAAATGGTCCTCTGGAGTTGGCAGCAGCATGGGTGCTGCGCAACTAGGAAATGATAAAAAGTTGCAAAAGGATGTCAGTGCCAGAGGAACAATATAAAAGACAGATACAACCTCATAAGAGCTGATATATACTAGCAGCTTTTCACGCACTCCGGAATAGATTAGGGTGTGTTGGGAACATTTACTCCATGACATTTTTTTCTCATGTATGCAGTGCTTTCTGCATCGCTGCTTAATCTACAACACCACAACAAATGAAATGATTATAATGGTGAGCTTGCAGTCTGAATTAAATTTGATAAGTTAAAAAGACTATAGATTTCTATTCAAATTTTGAGTACATGGTTACTGATGGCTAAACTCAAAAACAAACATACAGCATGTCCAATGTATTCTGATTTACATTTGAATGACTCTTATGAATCCTTCTCTGAATCTGTCAGAGCGGCTACCGAATCAACGTATGACTCACTTACTGAACTGCAAACATTTACTTTCAGTGTCCCACTCAAAATGAATAAGTTTCATGTACCTGAATCAGTCTCCTGAGCTCCTGTAACTCATAGTGCTAACAATGCTAAGCTTCAATCCCCAGACTCAACTCAACTCAAATTTTATTTATAAAGCACTTTCAAAAACAATAAAATGGACCAAAGTGCTATACATAAATAGCACATAACTCTAAAAAAACGTACATACGTAGAATAACAACAAGGCAAAACACTAATAAATCGTCCATCCTATTGCAAATAACTCACATTGATCAGACCTAATTAAATGCCGAAAGCCTGATAAAATAAGTAAGTCTTTAAATCACCTTTAAAAGAGTCTGCAACAGTAGGAGCTGCAACAGAAAAGGCACGATCTCCACTACGCCTCAAACGGGAACGTGGAACAGTTAGAAGCATGCTCTTTTAAAGGAATGCAAAAATCGTTGAGATTCGTAGGGGATTAACATATCCTTTATAGGAGCCTGATCATGCAATACTTTGCAAAATACTTAAGCAAACATTAACACATGGGGCCAGATTTAACAGCTTGTGCCAGTGCAAACTCTCTCTTTTGGCGTTAAAAAACTACTGTCGGGATTTACTAAAGACACGCAGTGCAAAATTTGCGCTGAAAAGGCATGGACTGAGATGTTTTTGCAGCTGACCTTATTGCATATGCATTTGTAGGAGTTTCTCTTTTAGACGCAAAATTTATGGGAGAAGAGTATTTAAATGATTCATGCAACGTGATTTACTAATCTTTGCGCTCGTCAATTTACTGGTATTTGTGCCGTTATTTAACGCCCAAAAAAAGCATGTCTTAACCCATTTTGCGACATGGCTGCATGGCAGAGAGAGCACGTGGTAGAAGGGAGAAAATATTTTCCCCTCATATTAATTTCTTTGGAATGCCAGAGGAAGACATTATCCGAACATATCGTTTGCTAAAGCCATGTTATATACAGGTGCATCTCAATAAATTAGAATATCATGAAAAAGTTTTTTTTTTCTTTTCTGTAATTTAATTAAAAAAGTAAAACTTAAATATATTCTAGATTTATTAGACAAAGTAAAATATTTCCAGACTTTTTTGTTTTCATTTTGATGATTTCAGCTTGCTGCTCATCAAAATAAAAAAATCAGTATCTCAAATTATTAGAATATTTAATTTCAAGTTCTGTTAAATTACCATTCTCAGGGTATAAATACTGGGTTTAGGTCAGTAATCCCAACAGCAGTCATGGGGAAGTCTGCTGACTTGACAGTTGTCCAGAAGACGATCATCAAGACCCTCTACAATGAGGGTAAGCCACAGAGGGTCATTGCTGAAAGAGCTGGCTGTTCGCAGAGTGCTGTGCCAAAGCATATTCATGGAAAGTTGACTGGAAGGAAAAAGTGTGGTAGGAAAAGGTGTACAAGTGAAAGGAATGACCGCAGGCTTGAGAGGATTTCGCTTCGCAGGCAAAGCCGATTTAAGAACTTCAAAAGGAGTGGACTGAAGCTGGAGTTGGTGCATCAAGAGCCACCGCACACAGACGTCTTCAGGAAATGGGCTATAACTGTCACATTCCACGTACCAAGCCACTTCTGAACCAAAGACAACGTCAGAAGCATCTTAGCTGGGCTAATAAAAAGAACTGGACTGTTGCTCAATGGTCCAAAGTCCTCTTTTCAGATGAAAGTAAATTTAGCATTTCATTTGGAAATCAAGGTCCCAGAGTCTGGAGGAAGAGTGGAGAGGCACAGAAGCCATGTTGCTTGAAGTCCAGTGTGAAGTTTCCACAGTCAGTGATGATTTGGGCTGCCATGCCATCTGCTGGTGTTGGTCCACTGTGTTTTCTGAAGTCCACAGTCAACGCAGCCGTATACCAGCAAAATTTTTATTCATGCTTCCCTCTGCTGACAAGCTTTATGGAGATGCAGATTTCATTTTCCAGCAGGATGTGGCACCTGCCCACACTGCCAAAGGTACCAAAAGCTGGTTCAGTGACCATGGTGTTACTGTGCTTGATTGGCCAGTAAACTTGCCTGACCGGAACCCCATAGACAATCTATGGGGTATTGTCAAGAGGAAGATGAGAGACACCAGACCCAACAATGCAGATGACCTGAAGGCCGCTAACAAAGCAACCTGGGCTTCCATTACACCTGAGGAGTGCCACAGGCTGATTGCCTCCATGCCGCGCCACATTGATGCAGTCATTCATGCAAAAGGAGGCCCAACCAAGTATTGAGTGCATAGAAATGAACATACTTTTCAGAAGCCTGACATCTCTGTTTAAAATATCCTTTTTTTTTTTTTTTAATGATCTTATGAAGTATTCTAATTTATCGAGATAGTGAATTGGTGGGTTTTTGTTAAATGTGAGCCAAAATCATCACAATTAAAAGAACCAAAAGACTTAAATTACTTCAGTCTGTGTGCATTCAATTTATTTAATACACGAGTTCCACAGTTTGAGTTTAATTACTGAAATAAATGAACTTTTCCACGACATTCTAATTTATTGAGATGCACCTGTATATATTCCAACATGGCTTGGCAAATGATATTAGACCTATATATGTGTACGTGTTTGTCAGATTACATGTAACAAGTTGCGCCTGTGTCGACCCGCACCTGATGAGAGCATGAGCTCTGTTTATTTGTGACCTAACGCTAATTTGCGCCGCTCTTGTTAGATTGCATTGGTCATTATGTAAATGACTGTGACTGCATATGTGTTCTTTAATTTGTGCGTCTGCAGTAGAACGCACGCATAACTCGCCACTCCCATCGGTGCATTTGTGGAATTGCGCTCTCACGCTAATTTGCCTCGTTTAGTAAATCTGGCTCCTTGTGTTGTATTCTGTATTTTACAGGTAGCCAGTAAAGAGATATCAACACAGGTGTTATATGATCTCTTTTCCCGGTATTTGATAAAAGTCTCACTGCAGCATTTTGGACATACTGAAGATTAGCAACCAAGGATTCACTTATACCTAAATACAAAGCAGCCCGGTTGTTCGTATAAATTAAAATACATTAAAAATAGAATCAAATGTTTGCAATCACAAATGAATAATCAAATCATTACAACATTAAACTGTGAAATAAATATCTAAAACATTAAATGTATATTATTTATTGGCGTTTGTGTGGGTGGGAGAGGAAAAGATACTTTCTGTTCAGTTTATTAAGAATTCCGGCAACACAGTGAGAAGCAATTTACTTTTTGGTGGCAACAAACGGAATCAAAAATTGATTCAGAATGGCTTTTCCATAATGTTCTTTCCCCCCCGCAAGTACACAAGGAGTTAAGATGTTCAGTCTCTGGAAAGGGATTAGATGTTATCTTTTTGCTTCATTAATACATAGTCCAAGACACACAGAGAAGCTGGCTGGTACAGAAGGGCTAAAACTGATGTTTCGAAATGTCTACAGATCATATACGTCTGATCTGGGATTTGTTTTTTGTTCTTGTTGACTGCATAGGGCAAGAAAAGCTGGCCTAGCAGATGTACAAGCTACAGACACATCGAAATGCTCGTATGGGTGATGCAGGTTCAAATCTGGCTCTTTTCTTGACTATTTCTGTCAAGAGGACAAAAAAAAAGAAAAAGAAACACAGATGTGATTTTGTTGTGCCACACAAGCTGAAGAGGGAGATGGAAGAATGGATAAGGGAAGGAGGGGAAAGAGAGAAGTGGGAGGAAAAGAAGAATGTAGGGCTTGTGTGTATTAGCATTTGTGTGTATTAGTGTGTTACTGCTGTGGGAAACCAGAAACTATGGAGGTTGTTTGTGGCCAGTTACATAAGCCAACAAGACAAACAACCTCTGTTCAGAGACTGTGAGAGAGAGTAAGTGTGTGCTGACTGTTTGTTTGCTAGCATGTGCATGAAAATTCTCTCCTCAAACTAAACACAGACTGAGAACAGACCAGAGAACAATATACTGTATAGAGGGGTGGGCGGTATGAATCTCATATTATGATATGAGTAATTCAATATCATGCTACCATTCAAAGGTTTGGGGTCAGTAAGCTTTCTTTTGAAAGAAATTAATTATTTTATTCAGCAAGGATGCATTAAATTGAGCAAAGTCACAATAAAAAAAGATTTATAATGTTACAAAAGAAATGTATAATGTTCAAATAAATGCTGTTCTTTTGAACTATCATCAAAGAATTCTGGAAAAGAAATCATGGTTTCTACAAAATATATTAAGCAGCAACTGTTTTCAACATTGATAATCTTAAAGAAAGTTTTTTTTTAGCAGCAAATCAGCATTTTAGAATGATTTCTGAAGGATCATGAGACACTGAAGACTGGAGTAATGATGCAATTGTAATTGTAATAATATTTCACAATATCAAATAAATCAGATAAATACAACATAAAAGACTTTTGCAAGTCAAAATACCACAATATAGCTATTATTGCTGGAAATTCACCAAAAATGTCTTTTACATGAATAAACAAGTGGGACTGCCAGTTTTGAATGAAAGGTATTTAAACTTATTTGATGACTCTCTCATTTATGATTATTCATAACAAATGAAATGTGCATCATACTACTGATCCCCACTTGTATAAAAAAGGCAAAACTTCCTCTTTCTCCTCTTTCAGAAGGTGGGCTGCACAAGAACAGTCAAGATGAAAACATGTGTTATTTTAAAAATAGCCCCCAACTTCAGACCTCTAAACACCAGGCCACAAAAATACATGTGGCTCCATCACTTTAATAGGACTTGACTCTGTGTCAGTGTATTAATGTGGGGGCCACTGATGTGTTTAACCCCAGTTGCTGTGTTTTAAACATTACCAAGGTCTGTGCCGTCCACCCTCAGACTGGAAGAAACTAAACACTCACATCAATCATGGTTCTAGCAAAGCGTCTGCCATCTTTTTAATGTTGTCTGAGAGGAAGTGGCAAAAAATCTGGCCTCGGTTCAAAATCTAGCTCTGGTTTACCTGCCTGTCAGGACGAGAGCTTTACAAACAGACCAGACCACATATCCATTAGTTTGTCTTCAAACTGACAACATACAGTTTTAGACATAATACAGGTGCACTAAATATTTTTTTGCACTTAAAAAATAGTTACAACTAAAGAAATTAATAGTATTTTGACAAATATGTTTAAAGTCGGCATGAAACAGAAGTTGCGATAATCTTTTCTTCCCTATTGTGATGTATTGTTTTGACCTAGTAAAACAGCGCTACCCCACAATTCGTCAGATGAAGTGACCTGTATGATGAGTAATCCAGCAGTTGCGACTGTTTCATTAGAATGAAATAAAATATGAATTCTGAATTTAAGTGATCAAACATAAAGGTAAAAGTTCAAGCTCAGGGACAAAGGAGGTGGACGTTAAACAACTTTAATCGTAAAATATGCATAAACAACAAAGCAAAAGGAGCAGCAGCGGCCTACCACGGCATATAAGCATAATAAATACAGCAACGTAAAATGTCCCAGGCTCTCAGCTTCGCCCTGCTTCTTACCAAAGTAATGTTGATAAAACTTTAATACATTAGCTGACCCATGAGCATGATTTTATGAGGTTTTTTTTTTTTTTTTTTTGTGAACTATCCCTGAAACAAGAAGTAATGACTACACCTTAGCTGTTAAGTTTAAGTTACGTTTCCAACAGTGATCATTCATTGAATACTGTCAATTTTAAGTCTACTTCTAAATTGTAGAATGAAAATAACAGAAACTAGGAGGGGGAAAACTTACCCACACAGCCCTGCCCATCCTGAGTGTCCTTGAATCCCTGGTCGCACTGGCAGCTGAAGGAGCCTATTGTATTCTGACAAGTACCATGACTTCCACAGGTATTCTCATTCAGTGAACACTCATCCACGTCTAGAACGAGAAAGGAAGGGACAATAAGACAAAGCGAGAGATGTTAGAGCTCTTTGTGTGCTGAACTGAGCAGAGATGAATGGATGAGAGAAAGAACACAAAAGTAAAGCTCTAAAATCACATAAATTACTAATCAAAAGTTTGGGTTTTTAAAAGAAAAGACCCAACATGGCTGCATTTCTTTGATCAAAAATACAGTAAGAACAGTAATATTCTGAAATATTATTACAATTTAAAATAACTATTTTCCATTTGAATATATTTTAAAATGTAATGTATTCCTATGAGGGCAAAGCTGAAATTTCAGCAGCCATAGTGTTCAGAATAGTATTTATCTGCATTTATTTGATAAAGAATAGCATTTATTTGAAATCTTTTTTAACATTAAAATGTCATTACTGTCACTTTTGGTCAATTTATGCATTCTTTCTGAATGAAACACAGGTTTGGTGGTATGGGTAGGTTTAAGGATGAGTTAAGGGGTAAGAGAAGGGACAACAGTGGATGTAATGGATGTAATTACAATAATTAATTACAGCTGTAATTACATGCAGGTTTTTATAAATATAAGTACAATGTAAAAACATGTATGTACACAATAAGTGCATTGTATCAAATGATTAATTTAAATGTTAGTACATACTGTAGTAGTTAAAGACAACTAATATAAAGTGGGACCTATAACAAACAGTTACTAAATTGAGCATGGAATGATGGGTAAACATGGAATGATCGGGAGCATAATTGCAATCTGCAGTGTTAATTAGCAAATGTTTAAGCCACGCAAGAAAAAGAACAATTCTGGTCGTAACCAGAATACAGAGATGTGCAGTGCAACAATGCGAGATGGGTGGAGCTAAAGCGATGACATCACGGCTGAAGCTGGCGCCTTTGGGCACTCACCGATGCAGATGCCTTGTTCGCCTCGGGAAAGGCCAGGTGGGCAGGGCACCTCACATTGGTAAGAGCCCGGTGTGTTTTGACAGGCCCAACCCCCACAAATAGATGTTCCCAAGTCAGCACACTCATCAATATCTGACAGACAGCACAACCAACCAGTCAGTTTACTAATTAACCAATCAGCAGAAACCTTCTGGGTAAAGAGAGAAAAAGGAAATTGTTTTGGATTCTAGGTTTTTACCCTGGCAAGTCTGATTGTTTGGCTCCAGGCGGTAGCCTCCTTCACAGTGGCAGAGATACGAGCCCTCTGTGTTTGAACAGGTACCATTTACACATCTGGTGTCATCCACACATTCATCTACATCTGAAAAAGCCAGCACACACACATTGGTTTTGAGTGGGCCATTTTAAAAGAATATATTTCTCGTTGTCTAGACATCCTGCTCAAACGCTTCCTTGTCCCGGTTTTACTGCTGGACGGGGCATTTAAACCAACTCTGGCACCTCACTGGGCCCCGGGAGCACATACATAAGTCCCACCAGAGAAAAAATAACATTGGCTCATATGTGAAACCCATTAGACACACAATTCCTTTCTTTCTCTCACTCTCTCTTGTGCTGCCAAAGACTGGGGCTTTTCAACAAAACAGCAGATTAATTTTGCCTAAACATCAGATAAATATCAACACAGCACCGCTGAGAATCAGGACAAACCACAGCAGGATGCATCGATGAGAGACTATGTTTGTGTGTGTGCACGTACCTTCACAGCTTGGCGGATCCCTGGTGGACACAAAGCCGGCATCACACACACAAAGGAATGAACCCTCTGTGTTCAAACACTCTCCATTCGGGACGCACAGTTGTGTCTCATCCTCACACTCATCAACATCTATGAGGATGGAGGGATGAAATCAGTGACAGTGTAAGACTTTCATTCTGGTGAACTGCCTACTGCTTTCTACTTAAAAATAGTACAGAAAATAGTATGAATTATATACAACAATAAATATTAAAACATCAGTACTCTACAGTATGTTCCATGTTTAATTAGAAAGTTGTATCCAGTTGTTTTCTTAGAAATTAAACTGTTAATTTCATTTTTTAAGCTAATGTATTGTGAAAATCTTAAAAAGGAGCTAGAAACCAGGCTTAATATCGCTTTTCATTGCACTGGAAATAAGAGGTAAGGTCATGTTCATGGGTAACAGTATTCACATTTCCACAAAATATTAAGCAGCACAGCTGTTTTCAAGAATGATAATAATAAGAAATGTTTCTTAAGCACCAAATCAGTATATTAGAATGATTTGTGAAGGATCATGTGACACTGAAGACTGAAAAAATGACTGCTGAAAATTCAGCTTTGCCATCACTGGAATAAGTAACATTTTAAATATGTTAAAATAAAAAACAGTTCTTTTAAGTTGTAGTAATTCATAATATTACTTTATTTTTGATCAAATTAATACAGCCTTGGTGAACTTGAGAGAATTCTTTCAAAAACTTTTTAAAAATCTTATTGACCACAAACCTTTGAATGTTAGTGTACTACATACTGCAGAAACAACAAGAGTAGGATGATAATATCCAATAATATCCTATTCCAAACACAGCCTCTGTACTGCATGTGTGAGTTTGTTGAATGAATTGTCTCACCGTGGCAGCTTGTGCCATTGACTTGTCTATATCCCTGTGGGCAATTGCACTGGTAAGAACCCAAGATATTGACGCACTGCCCCACACCATCACAGGTCTGAGGTAACTCCAAACACTCATCCACATCTGTGAACATCAGAATATCTCAACATGTTACATAAATACAAAATTTTGTGGGATTTTGCCAATAACGATAATTAGATGATATTTATTGTATTATTGTGCTGATACCTTGGAAGGTTTAGGACTGCCAAGTATATAATAACAAGTTTTTGTTATTCTTCATATTTCGTGCAGTTTTTAGTTCACATCAGTGACAGAAATTAAGTTTAAATAGATTTTTACCCTTTATCTGCATTTTATTTTCCATGAATTCAAATAGAATAATAAGACACTATAGGGCTGTTACCAATCAAATGAAATCAGTATCAAAAAAATCTGTCTTTGCAATGCAGAGGAAACATCTGAAGTGGTATTTAGATGTATTTACAAAGACTGTTTAATGCAGCACAGAGGTGACAAATTCTGCAGTTACAAGTGGAAAAATTATGTTTTTATGTTTTAAAAACAAAACATTGATGATATATGAATTTTTTTTTTTTTAATTTAAAAGATACTTTAAATATGAAACTAAAATTGGCAGTAGGTGGCGGCAAGTCACTGTTAATGAGCGAACTGAGTCATCAACCAATTCGTTCAAATGGACTGATTCATTCAGTAACGAAACGCTGCTGTGTGTTGCTCAGAGATGCAAAACAGTGTGGATTTGTTTGGAACAATTTTTGTTTGCAAAATAGAGCAAAACAGGCAATAGCATGTCTAAAATATAAGTCACTTAATTGTTTATTAAACTGCTGTATACAATTAATATCGCAATTGCACTTGTGCTGAAAAAAACAACAAAAAAAACACACTCTTTAAACTCGTTCAGACTGTCAGTCCAAATCCAATTATGTGTGTCCACACTGTGTATCGCAAGTGTTCAGATCCGATTTGTGTGCCCATGGCGCTTTTTCGTTTTCCGGAATATCTGCATTAGTTTCTATGGCAATGACGTTGCGTTCGTAGGTATATGCCAAAAACAACAACAACAACCGCAACATGGAGGGGTTTGCAATACAGACGTTGTCTTATTTACATCATGACAATGTTTAGCCACCGGTGCTGGACTACTGTGTTATGATGAGGCAACGGCAGAAACATAAGGCTAGTATGAGCAACTTTATTCCATGCTGTCGTCTCCCCCGGTCTCAAAACACGTCTCAGTTATAGCCTATTGCTAATTTCTGCTCGTCCTGCACTTTGCAACAACACAGCCTTGTTTCGGCAGTGACTTTCAGCCTATTTCCTATAACAAAGTTTATAACTGACGTTTACATTTTACGTTGTGTGAGAAAGTCACATAAACCACGTGAAATCCGATCAGAATGGTCAGACTGAAACTGATTTCCAGAAATGCGATTTGTATAGGATTCCAAACCACATATGAATGTAGCTCGAAATGAATTTGTAAAAATGCGCATTTCATGTGGTTCTTGGCCGTTCAGATTTGCTAAATCGGATTTGGACTGACAGTCTGAACGAGTCTAAAGAGTGCGTTTTTTTCCCCAATTGCAATTGCGATATTAATTGTATACAGCAGTTTAATAAACAATTAAGTGACTTATATTTTAGACATGCTATTGCCTGTTTTGCTCTATTTTGCAAACAAAAATTGTTCCAAACAAATCCACACTGTTTTGCATCTCTGAGCAACACACAGCAGCGTTTCGTTACTGAATGAATCAGTCCATTTGAACTAATTGGTTGAATTAATGACTCAATTCGCTCATTAACAGTGACTTTCCGCCACCTACTGCCGATTTTAGTTTCATATTTAAAGTATCTTTTAAATTTTAAAATCATTTCATATATCAGTGTTTTGTTTTTAAAACATCAAAACAATTTTTGCATTTGTAACTGCAGGTTAAATGAATTTGTCACCTCTGTGCTGCATTAAACAGTCTTTGTAAATACATCTAAAACAGGCTTTTGTGTGATTGCTTAATATCATATGATATAAACATACCCTTTAAAGACAAATACTCATACAGGGGCATTTTTACAGCATTTTAATAGCGCAAATCATGCAGTGAGAGCGTGCAGTCTAATTGCGCATGCACAGTAGTCTAACCTAAACTGAAAAGGCTCACGGTGTATATGCACTCTGAAGGCATGTTGTTGTTTGGTTTTTGCAAAGTGATGGACATACTCGATAACATCAGATTGCACATTGTTAAAACAACAATTACGATATTATCATAGCCGCTTTTCCACCGTTGGGCCAGACGGTTCTTAGAGTGGTAAGGAACGGTTCCAGTTGTGTTTCCACTGGAGCCTGGTAAGGCACGCGTGGATTACAAACTGTTGCCTGGCTCCGTAGCTGGCTAAGTGCTCTATTTGAGCGACGTAAACATAAATGAATAATAACATTAAAAGAAATATCTAATCATCCCGCGGTTCTTATTTACATCTCATATCATAAGTAAACCATTGCGTTACCAAGGCAAGGACTGATGCTTTTATATTACATTCCAAAGAGCAGCCGTTATCAGCCCCACAGTGGAAAACGAAAACGAAACCGGAACCGTACCAGCTGGTCCAGATCGGCATGGAATGGAGCGGTTACGCAATGAGAACCGTTCGGCCCGATGGTGGAAAAGCGGCTATTGACAATATATATCGTACACTCCTAATACATATCACACACGTTCATACCGTCACATTGGTCTCCTGTGGACGACAATATAAAGCCGGGTTCACAGTTGCAGATAAATGACCCCTCTGTGTTCTGACAGTGACCTTGGGTGCACACGTTGTCATCCTGGCATTCGTCAATGTCTGTGACACACAAAATTGCTCATTTACATTTTATCTTTTTTGTTTAACCTGATTGTTTGACAAACACAATTATGAAATTCCCAGTGCCCACTGTCATAATGCACATAAAAATACATGTAAAAGGCATACAAAGTGAAAATAATAATAACTAAAGGAGAAAAAAGAAAAGCAATAAACACAATTAAAACACAACAAAACAAAAAGCAAAACCAAACAAAAAACAACACCAAACTAAAACACAACAAAAAAACAAAAGACTAGACTAGACTAGACAAAACGAAATGAAACGAAACGCATAAAAAAACAACCTAAAAATTCACTTAGAAGTTGAAGAGCTTATCTGTCATTTGTTAGACAAGACAAGATGAACAAAATATATGAAAAATACTAAAAGCTGTTCAACTGAACGGATAGTACCTGTGCAGGCCTTGCCATCAGGAGTGAGCGAGAACCCTTCATCACACGTGCAGATGAAATAGCCCTCCAGATTCAAACACTGACCATGAGCGCATACTCTTTCATCCAGACACTCATTTATATCTGCACAGAGAAGTACAGTACATCACGAACACAGTACATCTGAAGAAAGACACCTCTGTGGGTCACATTTATAAAGGCCCTCTCATTTGTCAAAAAGTAGTTGTGCTAAACACATATTGCATAAAAGCAAACAAAAATTGCTTCTTACCAACACATTGGCCATTTCTCCCTTCAAACCCATCCGGACATGGAGAACACATGAAAGAGCCTAGAGTGTTATAGCAGAGACCGGATGGACACACTCTCCCATCCTGACATTCATCAATATCTACACAGACACAAGAAGAAATTACCAGAATGATTCAAAATCAATATATGAGTTCATGGTATCCATCCAGCAAAGGGTCTGCATGTGCCAGCTGTGAAGGTTTGATAGGAGGGTCTGTTCTTATGGATGAGTGTTATTGCCGTCCTACTGTGAGGGAAACAGGAAACGATCGACTCGGTGCAAGAAAGCTCATTTTGCTACACCATTATTAATGAAGATACTTGAAGAAAAACATCTTAACTGTGAAACCGCTCTGATAGCGATGCCATGATGTACGATGGCACCATGCCTGCTTCCTTCTACACATTCAACCATTTATTCACCTTTATTACTGCTTCTAACGGCAGCCAAAGTCACTTCATCTCTAAACTGAATGGATGTGTTACATTAAAACGGTTAGAGTGTGAAAACACATCACCTAATCACAACCACAACAGATTTTTAAAGAGCTTTACATTAGATCAGACAGCTGCATTTATAAGGACACATTTTCAATACTTAAAAGAATGTTTTACAATGTTCTTTGACTTACAAAGTCAAATATTCAGTTATAAACTCTCCAACCTGATTTAACTAGAATTCAATAACTCTAAATTTACAACAACAACAAAAAAGCTGGAGATATGGCTTAGCGGTGTTCTGGGCATGTTGTGGTGCTCAAATGGGAGAGGTTCGAATCTGGCTTATTAAAAGTAGTCTGTCATTTAACAAATAAAGAGACTGAAAAGTAAAGAAAATGTCAGTATCTTGCATAATCAAAGAGTAAAATCTGTAAAAGTAATTTCTGTCTCATAGGCTGGCTTAGAGCAAACAAACAACGCCCCACATTTTGTAGCAGTTACACAAATTCCAGATTGCAGAATTAAGGTGGGACTAATTCCTAAATGGAAAAGTTAAACCAGTTTACTGGAACAGTTAAACCTCTTAACCAGAGAAACCAATGTGCTAGCCATATCAGTTTAAATGGATGTAATGAGTAACTCTGGGCAAACGCTTCCGGATGTCTTGTTCTCTGGATTTCCTAATATGAGGAGAAGATGTGTTTTCCAAGTACTGTGAACATTTCCTCATCTGCAGCGGTAGTGCTGAGGTATTTGGGTGACTCGGTTGAGGGTACGATAATACCTCTCTTCTTCCTTCACAAACCTCAAAGTGTGTCACAGGGAGGTGGTTTCTACCTCGTCTGCAAACCCTGAAAACCAGCTAATGACACACACACACACAGGATGTGTTTGGAGTTGAGAAAGAGACAGAGCTGTGCCTGTATTTAGACGACCACATTGCGGTTCAAGACCAAAAGCAGACTTCATATGAGTGCTGATCTGTCTGGATCAGAATAAGAGCTAAGAAAGTGGAGGAGAGAACTGGTAATGGCTCACGAGGAAAGATACAGAGCTCCAAACGGAACTTTATTTCACTTGTCCACAAAAAAAATAGATAGCCTAATAAAAGTTTCTTAAAACAAAAAAACAGCTAAAGAAATAAATAGTAAATATATAGTTTGTGTACATCGGTGAGTTTATATGGGACAGAGTCTTGTAATTACCGGAGCAGCTGGTGCCCTGTTCGTTAGGCATGAAGCCAGGCTCACACGCACACAGGAATCCGCCTGGAGTGTTCTGACAGTGACCATTAGCACACAAACTTGGGCTCTCCGCACACTCGTCAACATCTGTCAAAAATAATCATCAGGTAATCAGTGGATGCCTTTTCAAGCAGTATAAGAAACAAATCCAATTTGAATGCAATTTTCGTAACACATCGTCTACTGAGATGTCGTCATCTGGATTCAGAAGCATTGAAGTCTTATAGACTAAGGCATAGACTAAAATTATATATAAATGGTATTCTTCCACATTATGACATTATGATTTCCCCCCCCCCAAAAAACTCACTAAATATTTGCCTGGTTATGTCTGAAGTTCATTTAATTTGTTTTAGATGTTATGTTATGGAGACTAAGAAGCCTTGGTTCCTTAAATGGATAGTTCACCCAAAAATTATCATTCTGTTCTCATTGTTTACATGTTTGATGCCCCCCTTTGGACATTCTGTTGACTAAAAGTAATATTGTGCCTATATGTAATCTAATTCTCATTAGAGTATTAATTGACTATTCGAGGTAGGGTTGGGAAAATAAGGGGTTAGGTTTGTAGAATAAGTTGACATGTACTTGCAAAATTAGTAGAATGTCTGTTAGGGGACCATTAAAATAAAGTGTATTAGAGTCTATTAGACAGGCTACTAATACACTACTAATACTTTTGGACCCCATTGACTTGGACAAAAACAGTTAAAACATTTTCAAAATGCCTTTACAGTTTAATCAGTGACTGCTATATCAAATAGATGTATGATGGATTTATGGATGCATTACATAAGCAAAATAAACACTGTTGAATAAATGAGATAACCAGTTCTTGATGGTAATAAAAGATGAAGAGTACTACAGTATCAGTACTGTTTATATAGTTTAAACTTTGACCTCTCACCTACACATGTGGTGCCCTCATTGTCTGTTTTATAGCCGTCATCACAGATGCATGTATAGCTGTCAGCAGTGTTATAACAGATTCCTGCACCACAGATATCGGGTCTTACTTGACACTCGTCAATCTCTATGAAGAGAGAGAGAGAGAAAAAAGAACAAGGTCATTTTCACGATCTTGAAATATGCCCATAGGAAAACAGGAGAGAGAGTTTTCTTGCACTTAAATGATTGTGTATCATTTCTTATTTATTTATACAAAATAGTATATATTTTTAATATGGACTATTTATCAGTTATTGGCCATAACATTGATATAATTATGCACTTATCAGTAAAATTGTGCATCCCAAATACGTATATAGTACATGTAGATGAGACTCACCTGCCAGCTGTGTTGGGGAGATGTTCTGACTTTCTCTGGAAGGCAGAATTGCTACTGGAGCAGGTGGTGACACCTTCTCCACCACCTCTGGAGAGTGACAAGGAATGGGGAAAAACAGGAAGAGAAAGAAAAGAGATGTAAGACATTCCACAATCTGCCCAGAAGTCCTGCTACAGATTTGTTGCAAAACAAACAATCAAAATGGTTTGATCTCTTGAACAAAAACTGAACATGTCCAACATCTGGCACCACAGCAGCTCATCAAAGATCAACAAATCGTTGTCACCATCTGGATGTGTTAGTTGAGGCCACTTCTAGACATTTGAAATGATTTGCCTTATGTCAATTTAAACAGCACTTCAGAAATCTTTGCTTAAACTAGTGGGTCGGTTAAAAGAGGTGAAGAGGTGTTTACGGGGATATGCATGTACAGTACAAGTGGGATTGAGACCTGGGAGGGCAGGCTCCATCCTGATTGTTGATACCCCAGGTGACAGCTGGGCCTGTCCAGGCTGTACTATTGACCTATCAACACTCATGTGGGTAAATAGCTCCTTCAAACAGATAAGAAACAAATGACAAACATAATAATCGACTGATCCACAAAGAGATATACTGTAGCAAATGTATTGGCAACTAAAGCAAAGGGGTAAGATGCTTCTGCTCTGACTGCATGGTGCGTTAAAGTGGGCTGAGCTGTAAAATCTTTGGCCCTGTCCCAAATGGCACACTTGATGCATACTCTTTGTAATTTTAGGATTCAGAAAGGTGCTCAAGAGCGTGCCCCTGAGACGAGGTGGCACAGTTGTGGACTACTATCTCACAGTCTATGCAGAATTACAACAAAATGTGGAAATGGACAGCAAGTGCTTAGGGTGGCATTTGGGACAGAGTCAGTTAAGTGGAAGAAAGCCATATGCAATCTCATAGATCTGCAACCCTGCCCTCTGCCCTCTCTCTCTCTCTCACACACACACACACACACACACACACAACAACAACACATGGAAACCCTCTTGATTTAGTTCAAAGAAGTGACTGTTAAACATTAAAAAATTGAGATACTTGTGGAACAAATTCGGGGTTCTTCAGATTGTCGCACTGGCAGAACCCTTCAGAAAACCTCCAGGCAACCTTTGAAGGTCCCTCAAATATTAGTATATATATGTTAAGTGAAACAAAACCTGACAGTGTTACTGGAGGAACCGTTGACGGACTTTTGAGTTCTTGAAGGAGCTTGTGCATTTCTCAGAGAACTGCCTTTTTGATAGGATGCCTAGAGGTTCTTCAAAGGGTTCCTCTAGGGGGGCAGTCTGAAGAACCAAGTATCTTTTCATTTTTAAAATCATATACTGTTGGGCAGTAAAATGAAATGTGATTTGTTCCACACACGGTCCAGAAACATTAAAATAAGCCTCTTTATCTCACCTGAAAACCATTAAAGACCTCACCAGATAGAAAGATCTTCCCTAATTACTTCATTCAAGAGTGCTCTTTACTTTTTATGTCCCTTTGAAATAATTTACCATTTTTAATCTTTATCTTTCATAAACTGAAGAGATATTTAAGTGCACTGTATATGTCTAAACCAATTCTTACACCCAGTTTCAAAGACAAGGCTTAAGCCTAATTCCAGACTAAACTGCATGTTTGAGCTGTTTTAATTGAAAGCAACTTATAATGACATATTCTTAAAATATTTTAGTGCCATTGTTTTGTCTCAAGATTCACCCCAGTAATGTTTTTTTTCTAAGGCACATTTATAAAAGCTTCTTAATGGCCTAATCCTGGCTTAATCTAAGCCCTGTTTGTGAAACCAGGAGTTAGTGTAATAAAAGTTTGTAAATGCTCTCCAACAGTTTTAGACAACCAAATTGTAAATATTACATTTTAAAATATTAAAAACTACAACTTAAAATGGCTCTTTTTTTAAATGTTAACATTGGCTGGACAAATATGAACATTAAAACACAGTCGCATCCATCATACACGAAGCGAAGGACACACAATGACACATACACGCAGAATGCTGAGCGCACAGAGCAGTCATGCAGTAGTGATGACATGATGTCATGCTTTGAATGTCTTTTTTGAAAGTTTTTAGCTGCCATTTTGCAGTGCTGCTTTGACGTGTGCGTGAAAGCATCAGCATCAGCTGTGCAGCGTATTTAGCAGATCTTTACTGCTGAATCAAACCCAACCTACCTGCCGGGGAACTGTGGGAACTGTACAGCAGACCATTACGTCATATAAAAACACAAAAATAAACTGTCACACAAAGCTGTGAAACAAACAATCATACATATGTGAATTCAATACAGTAGTGCTGGCAACTATGCTTGTGAATTCACAGAAATAAATAAATAAATATTCAAAAATAAATGTAAAAAAATTAACACAAAATATCCATATAGTTTTGGTCATGTACTGTGTAATAGAGGGTGAACTTCAGTGGACCAACTTTATTTCCAGAGCATTTTCGAAACACGGTCTCCCAGCAACAGGACAAAACTTAATAAAGCCCAAGGACAAATTCTTTCTCTCTGAACCTGGCCCACCTCCACCGCACATTTCAGCAGTGCAATGCTTTTATGGGCTGCTTTTGCAGAGAGGCTATAAAAATCTGTGCAGTTCATTTTGTACGAGAGAAGTGAAAGGAGAAAATATGATGTGATGCACTGATCTTCTGGAATCCTTCATCAGCTTTGACATTGGTTTTGCAAGGTGGAAGCAATACTAATGACTCTCTCCCTCATGCCAAAGAGAGAACAGTTCTGTGTTCACTTTCTATAGGAACAACAGAGGCTTGGCTACATTTTGGATCTCAGTCTTCTCCAGACCATTGCCAAGTCTCATTCCATTGTGTGGTGCCAAGTGTACATGTGATGACATTTAAAAGAGAAGAAAAGAAGGACAGGGAAGAGGGTGAAAGAGTTCTTGCTGGTCTAGCTATTGTGTATATGTATCTCTCCTTCATGAAACGCATCCAGGCAGGCCATGATGTAAATAAACTTCGCATCACAAACTCAATTCTGGCAGGTTTCCTTAACACATGTTTGTGATATTCTGCATGAGGCAAATAAAACATACAAAACCTAATGTCTGCATATTCATAGACATACTTCAGACTGTTGGATAAGCCCTTTAGAAATAAAGTACTGCTTAAAGATGTTCATAGTTTTTGTCCTGTGTGGCTACTAACTTGTGTGACTCACCAGGTAGCTGCCTCTCTGTGATGCCAAGAGCTTCCACAGGCTGCTGTAAGGTGGGGAAGGGCACGGGAGGATCCACAGGCACTTGGTGTCTGATGGTGGGCTTGTTCTGCCCCTGACCATCTGGCTGGCTGTGTACATTAGGTGGTTTGGGCTTGTAAATGTATGGTGGGGTGACATGGTATCCCATACCTCCAGGACAAATGTCTTTAAACGCAGCTAAGAAAGAAAGAAAAAAACATTCACCAAAATATTCACAGCACAAATATCTATCTATCTATCTATTAGGGGTGTAACGGTACACAAACATGATGGTTCGGTACGTACCTCAGTATTGAAGTCACGGTGCGGTACGGATTCAGTACAGTAATTCAGTAATTGCTTCTTTTTTCTTCTTCTTTTTATTAAACAGTAGCTTATTCAACAAATGATGGCTCTCTTTTCTTAAGGACAAAAAAATCTATCTCAGCTAATGCTGTAAACTATATACAGGAAACCTTTTCTTACACATTACTATAATATTAAAGGTTACAATTAACAACAGAGCGCAATTTATTAAATGCAGTTGCTAGTTATTTTTAGATATAATAATCAACTCTCAGATAAACAAAATGTGTAAACTGCACATAAGGAAGGTTTTGCATTAACTTCTAAATCTAATTATAAAATTATTACTTCAATTCATTTTTGAAATATAATCGTTTACACAGTTACTGTCATAACTTGTTTTCATTACAAATTTACTTAAACATTAAATAATTAAGACATTACTAACAGGTAAACTAAATATAACAAATATATAAGCTAATATAGTGCATAAGCTAATATATATTTAGTGAAATGCTCCCCTCTAGAGTTCATACCTCTAGGGAACTAACATGCTGTGGACAGTAAATGACTTGAGGTAAATATGCTACATGAGATATTATTCTCAAGCTGTTTTATTGATGTCTTTCTGTGGTTGAACTTGAAACACTGGTTGCTGGGTTGCCAGGTTTTCACAACAAAACCTGCCCAATTGCTACTCAAAACTAGCCCAGTTGCATTTCGGGGGGGAGGTCCCCCAGTGAAAAATCGTGTTCTGGGGGATAAAATCCGGGCATCCCCTGGTAATTCGTTGGTAAAATTCCATGGGCTAAATATCATGATATTTGGGGTTGTTTCAACCCGCGGACATGAAAAACAATCCGCGGCAAAAGTGTTAAAGTAGCCCAATCCTGCGGGAAAACCCCGTATATCAGATAATCGTCTGTTTTTCTTCTTCTACACTTTTTCCTGTTGTGGCGGTTGGCAAACATAATTGCATTACCATGCGCGCCCCTTTCTGAATTGGAGTGTGGATTGCCTGTGACTGACTGTATTATTTCGTCTAATGAACCGAATCGGGAGTTCGGGAGGAATACATGTTCCGTTACACCCCTACTATCTATCAATGAAATACAATAATCTAAAAATAAAAATATAAAAAAATAATAAAAAAAAACACTTGTCAATTTAAAATATGAAATAATGCATTAAATATATGGAGACTGCATAGTTCTTGTTGCCCTATATAACTTGGGTGTTAACACTTTCCTTACCTACTAATACTGTAAAGCAAAATGCTGACACTTAATTGAGTGACTGCTCAAATGCAGGCCTCGCAGGAAGGCAAATACAAACATGACGTAAGATGTGTGTAGGAAAACAAAAAATATACAGGAGAACTAACAAAAAGAGAGTGATGGCGTGTAAAAGCATCTACGTAGCAGAGCTGTGGAACACACATGCAAACCACAATGAATTGGAGTACAGAGAGGGAATGATACCAGTAGAATAGGAGGGGCCAGTAGGGGGTGTGTCTCAGGTAGCTTACCTGTCCCAGGTAGGGGGCAGCGGTCACAATGAGGACCCCAGGCTTTGCCCACACTACAACAGCATAACTGTTTACTCAGCTGTGTGGACACAGGGTGCAAGCACTGCTTCCCCGGACTGACAAATCGGAAGCAATCACCCTTCTCCTCGCGAAGAGCAGGTGTTTCGGCTGGTTACCGTAGAGATGGAAGGAGGGAGTGAGGGGAGGAGTGTGCACGGTGTATGACACAAACATGGAAGAGAGAGAGAAATAGAGAACAACAGAAGAGAAAAGAGATTCCCTTCACCTTGTGTTCCATCTATGCACAACTACAATGCCATAACAAAAGAACAACTGCCCTTATAACCACATTAAAACAGAGTGTAGGGGACAGAGATTGTGTATAAAAAGTGATACTGTTTTTCAGACACAAGATAGACAAGAACAAAAGACAAAAATACAACTAAAAGTGCAAAGAGGTCAGCTCAGCAGGAAGCATTTGAGAAAAGGTTAGATTACAAGGGTTAATACATCAGGAGGCATCAGCTTAAATATATTAAATATCAAAATTACATTCATCTAAAGGCTGCTGAAAAGGTATAAATATATTTTAAAAAAAACAAAAAAAAAAACTTATTTTAAATGGTAACATAAAAATCTTACCAACCTGAAATATGTGTAAATGGCCTTCTCTCATATTCATTTTTCACTTTAATTAAGGGCCAATTCTGGGTTTTCCTATCACAATGTACAATTCAACATTTTCATATAGCAGAAGCAGATAACAGCAGATTTGTGTTGACAGATCTTATACTGTCAACCAAAACACACTGTATACATGAGCAAAAAACCTTGATTGACTGAAGGAGGATTAGAAGAACTCTCTGATCTGCACTGAAAAAAAAAAAGGACTTGACGGCATGTTTCAAAGGTATAATTTGGCAAATGCTGCCTTTCAGGAGAAGGATCAGCCTCTGTATTTATCACAATAACACAAACAGCACATTTAGGTTACCTCATTAAATCACAGAGAAAGCTTGAGTGTGTTTTTGCCCAACTGACCGACTGCACATTTCAACCTCTCCTGAATAGCAGACAACCTTCCGCTCTTGTGACAGCCACAATTAGTGTTAGGGGCCATGTTAAATCATGCTGGTAGCTAGACTTATCAGCACGTCTTCCTGGTATGAGCTGAAGTGAGCTGAAGCTGCACTGAATCCATTTACATTTATAGATATCTTTGAGTAGGTAAGCATGGAAACAGAAGGAACATGCCAAAGACATCAGCCATCCAAGTTACGCTGGATTTGAGAGGAGAGGAGAGGAGAGGAGAGGAGAGGAGAGGAGAGGAGAGGAGAGGAGAGGAGAGGAGAGGAGAGGAGAGGAGAGGAGAGGAGAGACTTACGGAAGCAGGTGGTCAGGGTGGGGTCAGGCACAAAGCCTGGGTTGCAGATACACCTGAAGCTGCCCATAGTGTTGATGCAGTTTCCATTTGGACAAACACCTTGAATCTGGCATTCATCAATATCTGAGGGTGATAACAAACATTAGGAACTCATTTTCATCTTTTTTTGGTAGAACACAAAATAAGATATTTTGAAGAATGTTTTTTTTTTTTTTTTTTTTGTCCACTGAGAGTCAAAACCACATTGACCTTCATTGTATGGACAAAAAAAAAAAAAAACACAGGAACTCTTTTGTGTTCCACAGAAAAAAAGTCATACAGGTTTGGAATGACATAAGAGTGAGTACATTATGCTAGAAATTTAATTTTGGGTGAGCTATCCTTTTAATATTCTTAAACACATATACTGTAGCAGTCATTACATTGACAGTAGAAGAAAAGAGGTTTGAGACGCACACACTGACAAACACATTGCAATACACACACACACACAAATATATATATATATATACTGTATATTCTTTTAAAGCATAGAGGCCTGCTCACACTAAGAAGAATAACTATAAAGGTAATTATGACAATAACTATATTTATCTCTAAACTAAATTTTGTTAGATTTATGCAAAGAAAAAATTATATGATGTGATCTACAATAACTGTAATAATCAGTCAGAAAAAGGAACATACACAAACACACGTTGGGTTTTTGTGTTTTATGACTCTCCACAGATATGATTTTATCGTGTACAGACTTTACATCTTTTAGCCCTAACCATACACCTAAACCTTACCCTTACAGAAAGCATTCAGCATTTTTACACACACACTTACCACACTAATATTTCTCTAAGAGGCCATTGAGTGCAAGTTAAGGGTGTGGGCAGTCATCATTCCCAGTCACTTAAGAGTGTGACACAGATCCAACACATGTCCTGATGCAATGCTAATGTGTTCATGATGACAGTGATTCTCATGCAGAGAGGGCATAAACTCAATCCCTCAAGCATCCAAACATCTGCACCAGAACACAGACTGGCCCAGAGGAGCTGTCAATCACTGCTATGACATCATGATGTCCCCATTATACAAGAATACCCCACATCTCTATACAAAATACATCTAATGACCTGCAAATCTGCATGGTGATGGATACCTAAAGAAATCTGAGTGGGTGAACTGCCTAAACAACTGTGTCACTTTTGTACATATTATTTCAGAGGCCTGCGTCTTATTCACTAACCCCTCTCAAACCAGTTTAAAAAGGCTCTGCATTTGCTGTGATACAGTCCTGCACCATGAATACTGAGATTAAGTTATTCTTTTCAGATAAAAATGCCTCCTTCCATGTAAATTATACTAATTAGAGGTTGCTAAACTAATTTAGCTTAGCTGCAAAAAATAAAACAAAAGGTAGCTCAAAGTAAATAAATGAATTAAAAAAGGTAATATACAAAATATAAAAAAAATGAGATTGAAAGTAAAAATTATAAAGAAAATAGTAAAAGTATCATGAACTAAAGTTCAGTGACAAAAAAGTATGCCGATTATTCTCTGTCAGAAATGTTTATGAAAGCATAAACCTGCCAATAAGGACAACATTTTGACTAATGACAGGAAGAGAGATTCGGCAGCATCAGAGCCTGGCAGAATACCCAAACCACAGGAGACCCGTCCACTTGCGCAGTAAAAGCTTTGGCCTGACGCAAGAAGGCGTCAAAGGTTTAGTGGGACCCTCAGGCTGTGTTATCAGGACAGTGATTATGTTCGAACTTAACGGCACTCTGAGCGCTAAAAAAGTGGTGTAAGCTAGCCTCAGAGAACAGCACATGCTGAAATATTTATTAAGATACGGAGTCCATAGTTCTTTTTTATTAAAACTATCTAGGGTACGTTCTACATACCTACTAATGCTATGCTAATGCTGTGAAGAAATTAAAGCAGCACTATACCTACAAATTTAAATAGTACTCTTGAAGAAATGAAGTTATCTTAACATGAGATCACATGACCAACTACTCTGCTTTTGCAGACCCTAAACAAAAATGGCTTTATATCATTTTGAAAATGATATTTGGCTTATTTGATAGTTCACTGGAGACTATAACTTATTATTATTAGTTGTATGCATTTTTTTTTTTTTTTTTCTTGAGCAGCTAGGTTTTATCTTAATTAACTCCACTTAAGTATGTCTCAGTGTTGCCCAGATCTACCAGCCTCAAAACTCCTGACCCAGAGTGCCTGCGGCCGGGCCACACGTTGGCCACTTTCTGATTCACTTTTAGCTGTGGTTCAGCTTTGGGTTTGGTAGACTGAGGCAGCTGATGGTGGCTGCTAACAGCAGATGTGTTTGGCTGTAGGTGTGTGGAGATAAAAAAAAAAAAATCTTACTGACCCCAAACTTGAGTTTTCAAAACATAATTAAGAGTGCAATTTTATAGTTAATTAACAGAAATACTGAGGTTGTTTTTATTTACAATTAAGCAATATACACCCCCATCTCACATCTGGCTTAATCTCGTTCTCATTATTCTTTATAAAGAAGTATTATTAAAGGGTTAGTTCACCCAAAAATGAAATTTCTGTTATAAAGTACTCACCCTCATGTCATCCCAAATCCGCAAGACCTTCGTTCATCTTCAGAACACAAAATAAGATAATTTTGATTAAGTGACGAGAATACACAGTGCAGAGCTTCTGTGTTTACGTCAGAACGCCGGCTCAGTATTGGCCTGCCAAAAACGAGTCTGCGTTCTGACGTAGAACCCCGAAGCGTTGCACTGCATTCACTACATCAACTGCATAACAGACTGACAGGGTAGAGAAGAAATTGTTGAATAAAGTTATTTTTATTTTGCTTTTGCACACAAAAAGTATTCTTGTTGCTTCATAACATTAAGGTTGAAGGTTGAACCAGTCACGTTGACTATTTTAACAATGTCTTTACCACTTTTCTGGACCTTGAATGTGGTAATTTCGTTGTTTCTATGAGAGATAAAATTTTTTTAAAAAACTCTCGGATTTCATCAAAAATATCTTAATTTGTGTTCTGAAGATGAATGAAGGTCTTACGGGTTTGGACATGAGGGTGAATACTTAATGAGAGAAATTGAATTTTTGGTTGAACTAACACTTTAACATTCTAATCAAAAGTTTACTTTGCTAAAGCATACATTAACAATATATGGCAGTATAAGTGTTACTTCACTTTGATTCTAAGGCTGAGCAAAAGCCCTGAAATCTTTCTGGCTGCCGGCCCTGATGTGTTGGATCTCTGGCTATTACATCCAACTTCAACATAGATTAGAAAGATCTATCAAAGATGCCACCTGTCTCTCCTCCTGTCTGTCCTCATAACCGTGAAAGAGAGCCTTCTCTGTGATAGATCTGGGACACTATTTTAAAATGGCAAATGAATAAAAGCAACAGTACATGGCATTTGTGGCAAGTTGTGACACGCAGAGGCCAGTGGGGGGCAAAATGAATTATATACAGTATGTGACTATGACAAATACGCTCATGCATCTTATCAAAAACATCACAATCGATGCACATCTAAATAAACACAAAAATGTTGCACCACAGTATACACATGTTCACTGCAGGAACAAAAATACATAATAAAAGCATTAGCATGCATGCGCAAGAAGAAACAAGCCGTGGCTCTTACCGATACACCGAGTGGCATTCAGCCTCTTATAGCCTTGAGGACATTCAATCAAAGGAATCGCTTTGTAGGAAAGAGAGAAAGAGAGAACGAGAGAGAGGAGGACAAAAAAATAACAGCACATTTAGTTAAAGCTCTGAAGACAAACATTCTTTTCCACTAAATGTAAGGAAACTTTGGTATAGTAAGAATACATATAAAATCTAGTCTTTCTAAAATGTATAACTAAAATATTTTAAATTACTTTTAAAGCTATAAATGACTGTCCACTGTAATCATTACTATAATATCATGATAACCAGTAAGCCAAAATACCATAGTTACCACATAAATTATTCTAATATGCTGATTATCAATATTGAAATAAGTTGTGCTGCTTAATTTTCTGGAAACCGTGATACTTTTTTTTCAGGAATCTTACTGACCCCAAACAGTACAAAGGTTACATTATAAAAAAAAGGATCTTTATGTCCTTGGTAAAGTTGCCATTGTATTATTATTGCAGTAACAAAACAATAGTAACTATGGTATTTGGAGGATGTTTACCATGGTAATTTTTGTACAGAACATCCCCAAGAGTTCAGCTCCTTAATTCACACAGGAAACTAACAGGATATAATGGAGAACTAAATGCAAGTGTGAAAATTTTAAAACATCTGATCTGATTACACTTTGTTCTTAGATGTTCTACACTAACACAAATACATTCACACATGGAACATTAATCACTCTATATAGTGTGATGTTTAACACACCATTGCTCATCACCTTCAGATAAATAAAAAAAAAAGCAAGCAAAAACACTGTACATAGTTATGTGGTGACTTTTCAGGTTTGTCTCAGGAGAGGCCTTGCGACTAGGAACGCATAACAGGAACAGGGTTTACTTCCCTCTCATTCTCATGGGTAATGACCATAATAAATTACATAAATAGAACAAAGAGAGAGAGAGAGAGTGTGAGACGGAATGACTCATTTGGAACAGAACAGAATGCCACAGACATTTCCAAGGGTCATATTTTGAGCCTGCTGAACTCCAGACTTGTTTGCATCTTCATTACCCCAACACTTGTGTAACGTTACTGCCGTGCACTTCTATTTCCGTTCAGTGCCAGCTGATGTCCTAGTAAGTGCTCGCCTACAGCTGCTGCAAACAGACCTCAGAGACAGCGGTAATGTCACATCAACTTCACACCTCTCATTGCTATATTGAATCGCTCTTCTTCCAAAATGGAGTAAACATCTACGTAACTGAAATGAAAAAGTGTGAGATAAACAAACCACACTTTTCAAGTGAAGCAATAACATTTTAATTGGCATTTAAAGATTGAAACAACAATCCTTAAATATTTCATACACTTATGAACGTTTGTTTTGGTGAGGTCCATAAGGTTTAAATCAGCGATATGTCTGGGAATGCACAGAATGCAGGGCTGGCCATATATGGGCAGAGAATTTCACAAAAATCTACAGACATACCGTGAAGAGAAAGTGCGGAAGAGAGAGATAGGGGTGGTACACTAACGGTTTTCTGTAGGGACAAACTTCAGAGAAGTGACTAAGCAAGAAGAAATCATGACTGTATGAGTAAATGTGTGTGTGTGTGTATGTGAGGAAGCATTACTAAAGCTGGAGTGTGTGCCAGGTGAGTCAGCATGTCAGTAAGTTCAACACAGCATGTGTAACCAGATACCTTACAGCTTTCTCTTTCTTTTGCCCACTCATTACGTACTTGCCTTTTCTCTGTGGAATGCATCCCTTCCCTCTCATTCTTGATATTAGGACCATGTGTCTGTTGAGTCACAGCCACTTGGAGGTTTGACATCAAATAGTTTTTAGAGGAACCTCTCATAGTTTCTTTTAGTTAGTGAGAAATCAAGGCTGGGCCTGTTGATGAATCATTGCTTTCCTGCTCTTTTCGGACCGCACTACTGTGGAATACTCTGCACAATCATACTGAAAGTGTGAGTCACCTCAAATGAGGCCCAGACATACTGATGTTTAATTTTGTGTCTCACTCTGAACATACACCAGTTTGTTTCAGTCATTTCCATCATTCAATAAACAGATTAAATTGAAAATGTAAGACATATGCTTGAATTTGTGTGTGAGAGTGAGACAGATGTTTGTGTGTGTGAAGGTAAAACAGATGTTTGAATGAGAGAGAGAGAGAGAGAGAGAGAGAGAGAGACTGACTATTGTGTGAGAATGAGACAGGCATTTTTCAAATCTGCGCCATCTGCGCTCAGGGTCAATAGAGTATACTTTAAAGGGCTTGCACACTCATTTGTGAGTGGATCAAGAAAAATTAAGTATACCCGAGCCCTGAGGCAGTTTTGTGTGAGGGTGATACAGGTGTTTTTGTTTGTAAAACTCAGGTTGATGTTTGTCTGTGTGAGAGTTAGGGGTGTCCCCGACTACGGATTTACATAGTCGAATCAGATTGCCTATATGTGTGAGCCGAGGGGGTGGGGGGTGGAGTGCTTGAAAAACAGCAGTCAAGGCCAAAGGAGTACTACTTTGAAAGGCTCACGCGCTCAACTGTGCATGAGATGGAGCGGGACGCGGAAAATGAAGTGAGGCCTATACCCGTGCCTTAAGACAACTTTTATTTTCTTTCAAACACAGCACAGAGAAACAACTTTCTAATAAAGTGACTAAACTGCCTGTCAAGTGATAGACTGATTTTTGACTGAAATGAAAGGCAATGTGGACATTCACAGCCATGATGTACAGAACACCACACAAAGATGGTATAATCAAGTATCATAATAGTATAGTATAATCACATAATCAAGTCACAACTGCAAAATGCCTGAAGTGCAGGGGAACATCAAAACACAAGCCAAAAATAGTTACATTTGATAACCTAGAGTGATCAATAAATAAAATAAAATTAAAGAAATTATTAAAATAACAAAGGTATAGCCAGAATTGTCAAGTTTGTCTTTTTAACTGCAAAGACAAACGCTAAACTGGAGTGGCAGTCTTTTTAGCTAAACATTTACAGCATCCAAAAATCAAATTAGAACCGGCTGAAATGTTTTCAAATCACTTGTACCTTACCTGATTGAGAGAAAAAAATCCAGTCTTTCACACAATCTGCCTGTGTCCGTTTGAGTCTTTTCAAATAGCGCGCTAGTCAGCTCGTTAACGTTGGCCGGCAGAAGCGCGCCACAGTGTTTGTCGTTGTTGAGTGGTAGGACATGAGCTGTTGGCACAACTTGCATATACGTTTTTTGGATCATCTTTTATCATTTCAAAGTGCGTCCAATTCTACACTTTAGATTTTCTCATCCCAGACATTGTTAAAGATTTAATCCCTGCTGCCAAGATGCCCTCTGTTGGTCATGAATCATGGAAGTGAAACTTAAATCTGTCACGGGGTGGTTGGATTTATTCACGCACATTAAAAATATTTATTAAAAGCTGCCTTCTTTTCACATTTTTATTCATAGCATTATCATAATAAGCTGTATATTAACCTATTGGGAGAGAACCGGTATGTCTATGTAAAATCAGATATTGAGCATCCCCATATTTCGTTTTATAATACCTCTGCGAAGATTCGACTGTGAGATTGGTGGTCGAATCAGGCTCCTCTTATCGAAGCATCGAATCGTCGACTATTCAGGGTCACCCTTATTGAGAGTGAGACAGGTGTTTTTGCACGTAAGGGTAAGACGGGTGTTTTTTTTTGTAAAAGCGTTCCTGTGAGACTGAGGCCCTGTTTACACTAGTGCAATGATCCTCGTCTATACTGGCGTTTACACTGGCCATGTGCGTACAAGTGTAAACGGTTGCATATTGCACACACAGGCAGCTGCAGTATTATAAAATGCAGAGTTTAACTGCACAATGGCTGCTAAAAAGGACCACAAAGTCAGCAGTTTTTGTCCATTTACACTGAAACACAACCCCGGAGTTTTCAAACAAAAACGGGCTCTGCAGCATTTTTCAAAAGTCTCCATTTTCGAGGGTCGAAAACACTGGAGTAGTGTAAACAACAGGCGTAACCGTAGCAAAAAATATGCATTTTAAAACGAAAACGCACTAGTGTAAACAGGGCCTGAGAATGATGTTTTTGCATTTGAGGGTGAGTGTTTTTTTGTTTGGGAAAGCAAGGCAGATATTTTTCCTGTGTGAGGGTGAGACGGGTGTTTTTGTTTATGAAAGTGAGGCAGATGTTTGTCTGTGTGAAAGTGAGACTGGTGTTTTTGCATGTGAGGGTGAGAGTTTTTTGTTTGGGAAAGCAAGGCAGATGTTTGTCTGTGGCATTTTTGTTTGTGAAAATGAGAAAGATGATTGTCTCTGTGAGAGTGAGACTGATGTTTTTGCATGTGAGGGTGAGACTGTTTTTTGTTTGGGAAAGCAAGGCAGATGTTTGTCTGCATGAAGGTGAGACGGGTGTTTTTGTTTATGAAAGTGAGGCAGATGTTTGTCTGTGAAAGTGAGACAGGTGTTTTTGCATGTGAGGGTGAGAGTTTTTTGTTTGGGAAAGCAAGGCAGATGTTTGTCTGTGAAGGTGAGATGGGTGTTTTTGCATGTGAGGGTGAGATGGATGCTTTTGTTTGTGAAAGCAAGGCAGATGTTTTCCTGTGTGAGAGTGATATGGGGGGTTTTGTTTCTGAAAGTGAGGCAGATGTTTTCTGTGTGAAAGTGAGACAGGTTTGTTGCATGTGAGGGTGAGATGGGTGCTTTTGTCTGAAAAACAAGGCAAATAATTGTTTTCTGTGAGAGTGTAATGGGAGTTTTTGTTTGTGAGAGTAAGATAGTAGCTTACATGTTTTCTTGGGGCATTTTTGGCATTTGTGGAATCCCCATGATGTGCCCACTGTCCCACAACAGGCATCTTGTTTAGACAGGCCGGGCAGAGCTTTCCCACACTACAACAAAATAAAACACAATCAAGCCCAATAAGTTAACAAAAGAAGGAAAAGGAGAGAGATACTCATTCTACACCATTCACCACACCAAAAGATATAATTCTGCTCACACACAGCTCTTGATCCCATTTCTTTCTGATCAACACTCTCATATCTCCCCTCTGACTGAATCTAATCTGCTGAACCAGACACATACCGAACAACAATCTGAGCGACAGCAATAATACACAACTCAAACAACCTGATAACACCCCACTCTCTGCTGACATGAAAAGTCGCAAATTAAGTCTGAATGGTTGCAAAAACATCCATTGCACTTTACGATTTGAGCGAGTAAACAAACAAGACTGAGGTGAACTTGATGATAATAACTTGTTAGACTAACAACTGTGGGAGTGGAAGACAACTGGATCTTCTTTTAAGCTGGAGGCAGGTACTGAGAGGTACTCTTGAGAATCATTCTTTTGTGGTTCATTTGCAGTTCTCTTCTGAAGAGACAGATGTTCCCTTGAGCACCACAATGTTCTGGAGAGAGTCTCATCTCACTATTTATTTTGTCTTTTGTTCTATTTCTTGATTATCCAATGGTAGCTGAAATTGAGTTAGTTTAAAAGTCATTTTAAAGTGAGAGACAGAGTAATAGTGGATGATTCACAGCTCACAGCAGCAGCGAGACAGATAGAAATGAAGAGAAAGGTAAAGCTAGAGAAGATATTTTAAAGAATGCTTTTTGTCCATACATTGAAAGTCAATGCAATTCAAAATAACACTGGAGCCCACTGACACCAAAACTCTGAGACATTTTTCAAAATATCTCCTTTTGAAGAAAGAATAAATAAGAGTCTTGCAGTTTTGGAACAATGTCAGCGTAAGTAAACAATGACATTTTTCATTTTTAGGTGAAAGATCTACACATGTGTGTGGAAAAAAAGCCTTATGGAAGCAGAGGTGCAGTCAAGATGCAAACCCTTCAATCTCATCATCTTCCTCACATAAAATCTTTAGATACGAGTTATATATAGTTTATATATATTTAAACACTTATGGTCTCTCTTACCTGCATTCCGGCAGTCTCCTGGAAGCAGCGTCCCAGCTGGCTCTTGGATGTCACTGGCTGGTATTGGAGGTATGTTTGCTGGTTAGGGTAAATGACGCCGCTGTGAGTGTGCCCATGCTGGATGCTCTGGCTGCTGCTGTGGTAGGTGAAGGAGTGGCTGGACTGCGTGTTCTTCACCTGCCCGTTACTGTCCACTGGAGACACCTGATGGATCTGGACTGAGGCTTCAGGGGGATGTTTCACAAGGACATTTACCAAACCTACAGAAAAGTATCACTTTAAGGGGTACTCAGTACAAGTTCATATGGGTTTATTACAGGCTTAATACAAGTTAAGCTCAATAGACAGTATTTATTAGGGCTGGGTACTGACACAAATTTCACGATTCGATACGGATTCACAGGCTTGCGATTCGATTCCGAGTCGATCCAATATTGATTATTTTGGATATATATCAGGTAAAGTACATGGCATATTTTCTTAAGGGGAAAAAAAATCTCTCAACTAATGATGTAAACTATACATGTTAAAATTAACTGATTTGTACTTACATTACATTCAATAAAGTTTTTATAATAAACTTATAATACTAACTTTACAATCACAATTATATTTCTAGCCTACTTCAATTAGTTTTTTGAAATATAAACATTTAAATGGTGGTTGTCATAAAAACGGATTTATTCAAACATGCATTAAACATTGAAGAACATTAATTATAATGAACAAGTAATATGGTGCATATATTTAGCAGAATGTTCCTCTCTAGAGTTAATTTTTCTAGCTGACTAACAAGTTTATGTTCACTGTATGGTTTTACTGAGGTAAATGTGACGTGACGTTGTAAGCGGTCTTATTGACGTCCTTCCACGGCTGAAACACTGGTTGAGCGATTACATGAGACGTGATATTGATTTCGGTAAGTTGTACTGTATCTTTTAAAGGGGCTATATGTAGGAATGACACCCAGTGGTTGAAATAGATACTGCAGTCCAGATTCAAAATATTGTTTGCCCCGCCCCCTCCTTCAAAGACGCGGGTTGCTAGCTTGAGGACACAACAAGAGGGAGCGCAATGGACAATGAAAGCTGAGGAGACTTACACACTGTAAGCTGATGTGTTGATTTATCTGTTTTAATATGCTGTCATTTATAGAGATTTTTAGATGGATGCAGAGGCCTTTTAGGTCAGGTAGAATCTGCGATTCTCTGACCCAGTTTGTTTGCTGGTTTCCATGGCTGCAATACGTGGTGTTTTCCGCCAACTGGCAACCTGTGATGTCGAAATACTATTGGATAAACTGGCAGCACATGGTTTCTCACAGACCAAAACAAAGACAGACATTCCGACATGGAACGCACATTTCAAAGTAGAATGTCTGGCTGTAGCATTGTTTTTCTAATGAAGTGAAAATCTTACATATAGCGCCTTTAACACACCTTCCTGTTCATTCATGTTTATTTCGCGCTGTAACTGGTATTATAGCAGAGGAGATGATCGGTTCACACGTGTGTGTCGCGCTGCCGCCTCTCCTGAGGCGCTACAGCAGGGGTCAACAATTAAGTTTGGCATCGGGCCAAAAAAAAATTCGCCACTAGATGGCGGGCCAGAGCATAGTCAAAGGATAATTTAAGAAATTAATTGAAAAATGCAACTAGAATTGCCTGTGACAGACTGTTACAGTGTCTTTTGTAACTGGTATTGAGCTGTTAGTTACTCTCCTGTAGTAGGACGGTCATTAACAAAAAGCCACATTTGTGTGGCGGTGTCCGGGGTTTACATTGGATAAATTAATGTAACCTGGCAAGTATCTTCATTCACCAACTTGCAACACAGACCACCTTGTTAAATCACACATATGTGGGAGATGCGGAATGGATAAAAAAAATAACTTGAATAAGCCCATTAATGCATGTTTGAGTCATGCTCATAACGAACTGTTTTATTTCCTCTTTCCATAATAAATGTGTAACATTTTAATTTGCTTGTTACACAATGGATCCTAACTTATTGTAATAATTATTTGACGTAGCCTACTATAACTTCTACACTCAGAATTATTCTTTGGCATCCTCATGCACTAAAGTGCATTTTTTTTTTTTTTTTTTTTGCGTGTTGTAGGTATGCTATTACGTCATGTGCAGACTGATGTTAACATTTAAGATAGCTGGTGAGAGAAAATGGCACTATCAAAGAGTCTAAAGAGGAAAGCTGACAGCGAAAATAAGGGCATACAAAGAAGAATGGAAAGACAATTATGCGTTCATACCTAGCTTTGTTAATGCAAAGCCGGTGTGTCTTATCTGCAACGAAGTTGTCGCTGTTTTCAAAGAATATAACACCGCGAGCGGCGCGAAGCGACGTTACAAAAGATAATAGAACCCATTATAATGATATTATAATGGGTTCTATTGGAACCCATTATAATAATGGGTTCTAATGGATTCCCCGTTCTGTCCAAATGCTCTGCAGCGGTCGGTTTGTCGCGTTCAGCATAGACAGCTTTTAGCTGTTGCGGCGCGTCTAGTGTAGACACGGTTATAATATTAGACGGCACCACGAGACGAAGACCTATTTCAGAACCAGCCGCTATCAAAATAATCTGGCTGCGGGCGCGAGCCAGATATTACTGCTGGCGCGCCTATTGCCGACCACTGCGCTACAGCGATCTGTCACGTCACATTATTTGTTTAATTTCGTAATAAAATGGACAGAGTTTGAAATCTGAGACTTTGTTTCATATTAAAAGTAAAACTGCACAAAGCCTATTGCGATTTATTGGACGGTAGGCGCACTAAAATGTTCCGTTTATTCATCAACTGAAAATAGACCTATTGGTTCGTAAAAATGAGAATCGATTAAAATCGATATTTTTTACCCAGCCCTATTGTTTATGGTGTAATGTTGATTACCACAAAAAATAATTTTGTCTATGTCCTTTTTTTTCCTTTAAATTTTTTTTTTTAAAAATCGAGGTGAGCACTGTGAATAGGGAAGTGAATAGGGACAATTTCTGTAGCAAGCAGAATAGCAGAAATGTCAGAAAATTGTGTATTATTTGATATGTAAAGCTGTTTTAAATTTTTTAGTCATTTGAGAGTTTTAGGGCTAATGGTGTTGTGTTGTCATTGCAAGGTAAGCAGTTTGCTTGTGTCTTGTGTCTATAATACTGAAACAATGAGTTTTTAATTTTTATGGATTGGCCCCATTCACTTCCATTATACTTGCCTCACTGTAACCCAGAAAACAAAGGGCAAGTGAAAATTCATTTTTGTGGTAACTCTGAACCCTGAATATTCCTTTACTAACAACAGAGCCATGTATTTCACAAGCCAGATTTAAACATTTGTACAGGTAAAAACAGATAAATAAAAGCATTACCCTGGTTTTGTCCAGTGCTGTAGGTGAGAGGTAACGTGTGCGTTGAGTGGACGTGTGTCTTCTGCCCGTTTACGAGAGTATGTTGCCCCTGTTGACCGTTTGGATTTGCCATTTGGCAGAATTTTCCAGTAAAGTTTGGCGGGCACTGGCACTTGTCCCGAGCGCTGCATTTTCCTCCATTCATGCAGGGCAAATGGCAAACAACTAACATACACACAGAAACAGAGCAAAGCATGGTTAATCACAGCTATATTGGGTAACATTTTTTTATTGTTTAGTTTAGTGACAACTTCCTGTTTAGAGACCCATCACATTTAATTATACACAGATGAACCAACAAAATTATCATCAAACTTTAGTTTTGTCCTGTGTTTGTGGGCTGTTGTGTATGCGCTTAAATGCTTCACATAAAATCTGTTTAGGAACTTTTGTGGTGGCGTGTAATGAGAGTTCCGTGACACATTTTTACTAAAACATGCCATTATGGTGATGGGCCATTCTGCCCTGAAACATCTTTAACTTTCTCTCTGCCTTGCTTGCTTTTAGGCATTTTTCACAGTGCTTAAAATCTCACTTGAGCTTTTAGATCACATTGGGCTCAGTAATAATACCAGCAAAATTATGAATGGATTTAATTATCCCACAACTGAGGTAAATAGACGGTTTGGGGCTTGATATTTTACGGCAATATGTTTGTGGTGTGGTATAGGACATTATTTCAAACATTTAAATGAGGTGAACCTCATTCTCCTGTCATGATATTCTTTAAAAACGTTCCCAAACCAAAAGCCACATAATATAATTAACCATCATGAACTAATCACACTAAATGCTCATTAAAACAGCATGGCTGTCCTAACCACCATTCCCACATGGCACAATATGATGTCATTTCCTCTCAAACCACATATACCTCCTGTGGCCAGACGCACAGTTCATAGTGACTGCAGATACTATAATTCAAGATGAGATGGAGGAAAGACTGCAAATGTGCACACACACTATCTAAATGACAACAGTAGCATTGTCTTCTATTATTTTTATATGCAGTTTCACACTTTTTTTTTTTTTTTTTGCATTTATTAGAGATTTAAAAAGCAGTATTTCATTCATGAAGCATTATTTTATTTATTTTTCTAAATGAGGGCATCCCCAAATGTCCCCAAGCAGAGGTTTTATCATATTTAACTCTCTTCTGGGGACATTTTTTTCCCCTTCAAAGAATAGCTAAACAAACCCACACTCATACACAAACAAATAGATACACATATATTTTCTTTGATACATTGGTGTATTTATATAAATATTTACATGCACTCTGACAAACCATGATTTATACACAACACGCGCACACACACTTTCATTATTTCTGCTCTAGTGGGAAATCTAGGACTATTCCACAGTGCCTACACTGAACCTCAGGCAATATCTTGACACACACATGTATCAACACTGAATCACACACACACACACACACACACATACACATAAGAACACACGCTTCCCATCCTAGCTAGTGAACAGCACTGCACTACTCTCTCCTGGACAGGAGGAAATAGAGCAGCATGACAGTAAACAAATGAAATGTGGCTGAAATGGTAAGATAACTAGCAGGAGCAGGATGACAGACCACATTAACTTTTACTCTCTGACACACATAAATGACTGCTCTTACATGGTTCATTTGATAAAAGAGGAATGTATGCGAGACATACACTCTACTAATATGGCGGTGAGATGATTTTTATTATCAGAACTGGCAACTACAGAAGGTCTCACACATACACATAAGCAAACAGAGAAACTCTCTGAGACGAGCTGACAGCCAGGAGCAGCTCTACCAAGAGGCTGGGCGGAACAGTCTCCAGTAGTTGTTTTCATACTTGCTGAATATCTCTGGTGGAACAGACATAAAAATCCAACTAGGTGCAAATGAATGTTTAAAAAAAAAAAAAAGGAAGAAAGAAAGAAAGAAAAAGAAAACAACAAATATCTCAAACTTCTATACTGTATATCACAAATATTTTCAAATTTTATTTTATTGTGCCAACCAACACCAAAAAAAAAGTTTTTTGTTCCTTTTGTTATTTTTACATAATTCAAATATTCAGATGCTCAATGAAAAATTAATCAAATCTATATTCCACATGTCAGCCAATGTACCAACCATGCCCACTCACACTGTTTTCATATGATGTTTGATAGCCAGGCAGCAATGATAATAATTTTTGAATAATGTCTTCACAGATATTTATTTTGTTGCAATGTGTGTCACAAAACACTACCGTTCAACAGTTTGGTGTTGGTAAGATTTTTGATTTTTTAAAGAAGTCTCTTATGCTGCATTTATTTGATAAAAGAACAGTAAATATATTATCATACCAGTAACCGTTTACATTATACATGCATGCATTTAGTAGACACTTTTATCCAAAGTGACTTACAGAGAGGAACAAATATAGTATAGTCATAGCAGTAAATATATAGTCATACTATGAAATATTATTATAATTTAAAATAACTGGTTTCTATTTTAATATATTTTAAAATGTAATTTATTCCCGTTTTGACAAATGTGATGACACACACACACACTTCAAAAGTGGCAAATATTTTTCACACAAGTGAGAACAAAGAAGCAAGCATTAGAGTTTTATCTCATTGAGATGTCATTAGCCCACCTGGAATACAATTTCATTGGGGAAAAAAGGGCATTCACCCACCCATGGATCCTTAAACAGATGGAGTCAAATTTTCCTGTAAACCCCAACATCTCTGCTAGTACAGACAGGTTCACTGGCAGCTCCATGGGGATGACTGTCAAAACAGCCAAAACAACTGCGTCCAACAATGTGTACAGGTGAGGCATATATACTGAAAACAGTCACGGTTGAGGAAAATTCAGTCTGGACTACACTAAGGACGTTCAGAAGTGCAGTGATGCATTCCCATCAGTGCATTATATACACTGCCTTGCCAAAAAAACAAAATAAAAAAGTCCCTGTTTGAATTTAAATAGATAAATACTTGAGAGTCTATGACTGGATCATTACTGCAGTGATTCTTATGTTTCTAGCATGTTATATGTTTGACAACAGTTCTTTTAACCCTAATTGATGGAGTGTATAGCTTTTCATTTCATAAACAACCATGTAGGAAGACACGTCATGGCCATATTCCACAATGTCAAGGTTTATCAGGCTCAAATTGTGAAAGAATGGTTGGGAGGGAACATGAAGTCATGAATTGAAAGCTTTTGAGATGTCACTCTTGCATTGTCAATACAAGATCTTGACCAAAATTCGATGCACCTCTTGATGGAAATAAATGTTGGGATGTTATTTCCATCAATTTGTGGTCAACATCTTGTATTGACAATGCAAGAGTCAAGCACTCTGTAAAGTCTACTCCAGCAAATAATCACAGCAAAAATGATCCATCATAGATTCTTAGGTATTTGCCTATTTAAATCCAAACAGTGACTTTTTATCTGCCAGGCAGTATATAAGGAACATGCAGCCACATATCGATCGGCTGTGATAATACTTTAGAATTTCTATGAATTTATTGATCTATGTCTGTCAAAACCAAGAGTTGATCAATGATTCACAGGTCTGTATGGCACATTCTCTCTGTGTACATGGAGTAAAAAAAAATTCCATGATACAATGTCATTTAGCCAATTTTTATACTTGACCCATATGACAACATGTTGCTATATGCGCAGTTTAGCGGTTCATGAGACTTAATGGTTTTTCAATTAATTTAGATTTCTGAATTGTATAATGTTTTTTTTTTTTTTTTTGTCAAACATTCATGAAAAAACCATCAGACAACAGAAGTAAAATACTTAAATTAGGTACACAACCATTTAAAAGTTTGGAGTCAGTAAGATTTTTATATTTTAAATAAATTAATATTTTTATTCAGCAAGTATGCATTACATTGATCAAGTCACTGTAAAGACTAAAAAATTATATATATATATATATATATATATATATATATATATAAAAAAAAAAAAACGAGTATAAAGTTAAAAATGTTACAATTTTTTTAACAACAATAATAAGAAATGTTACTTTAGCATCAAAACAGCATATTAGAATGATTTCTGAAGAATCATGTGACACTGAAGACTGAGTAAAATCCAGCGTTACCATCACAGGAATACATTTAAATAATAAATAAATTAAAAACATGTAAAAAATCTTACTGACCCAAACTTTTGAATGGTAAAGTACGGGTAAAGTTACATTTAATTATTGCACACTTGCATTGAGATCCGTCAAATTACTGCATGTATTGACAGCTCCTTTCATTTTATCACTCGCCAAAGGTTGTTTATTTGTTGCTTAAGCAATTGATTTAGCATCAACACTGAGATACGAGAGGCTGGTTTAGAGTACCGAAGCCCAAATCTTGGTATTGATCCAACCCTAATGAGTGTATGTGCGTGTGTTTCTCCATTATCCATGGTGCTGGAGCTCGGCCTGCAAACTCTCCTCCCAGCTGCGTCTGGATCAGAGCTGACAGAACGCTCTGTGTTCCTTATAAGGACGCACACACTCACCCACTCCAGACATTCACCTCATTCAGACAAACAGCTTGACGGAGAGACAGACAGACAGAGAGAATGACATCTTAGCACCACGCACAGCAGCCTCTGCTTATTCTGAGATTAGCCATCCGAACACTTACTCCTCTGAGCTTTCTTGACCCTCTTATATGGAATGCAATTTCAGCTGCTTACCCTGTTGGGCACAGATTACAAAACCTACTGGTGAAAACAACCTTTAGCTGAATGCTACCCTTGTGTCCAGAGTAATTGGATTCAAAAGTAAATCTTATGTAACCACTATCTGTATAAATTGTGTCTATTGCTTCATTCTTGACCTTAATGCAAGTCACAAAGTTACTACTTGCTATCATCCACTGATACGAAAACATAAAGAGCACAAGACCAAGAAGTCAATGTACCAAGCTATGTTAGCACTTAGCAATTCTTTTGACTTTACTTAGAAAGAACTACAATATTATTTTATTTATAATTTATATTTTATTTATATTTTAGGATCCTTTAATTCAAAGAGTACTAAGGTATTAATACAGTTATTAATAAAATATAAGAAACATATTGATGATAATTCTAAATAGTAATATAAGCTAACTGGCCA